>JANKKI010000234.1:3950000-4539519 GCA_025175665.1 Cinchona pubescens
TACCACCAAAAAGCGAAAAAGGACCAATATTGCTTGTTCACCTTCACCTTCTCACCTTCACCTCCGCCTCCTTTCTTCCCAATACCAACTTCCAAGAAACCAAACCTCTGTTTCTCTCTTTTCACTGATTAAATTCTTTCTTCCAACCGCCCAAAAGATCCCATCCCACCACTCCACAATGCCCATCCAAAAGCCTCCCCTCCACCACCTCCACCTCCGCCTCCGCCTACGCTCCCATGTCCTCCTCCTCAGCCTCTTCTTCTTTTACCTCACAACAGCAGATGATGCTGCAGTAATGTCAAAGCTCCTATCAGCTCTCTCCCCAACCCCATCAGGCTGGGACAACAAAACACCATTCTGCAAATGGACTAATGTAAACTGTGATTCCACAAAAAAATTTGTCACCTCTATCAACTTAGACTCCCAATCCATCTCAGGAACTCTACCACCTGAACTCAACCAGCTCTCTTCTCTCAATTCTCTCTCCCTCCAGAAAAACTCCTTCTCTGGTGCTATACCTTCTTTTGCCAACGCAACTCTGCAAAAAATCTTTCTTTGATTTCAACTCATTTTCTTCAGTCCCTCCTGATTTTCTCCTGGGCTGTACAAACCTGCAAGTCATTAGTATAAGTCAGAATGGCCAGTTATCTCCTTGGCAAATCCCTTTGTACTTGACTGAAAGTTCCAATCTGCAGAGCTTTTTGGCAAGTAATTCTAGTATTGTTGGTAGGATTCCGGACTTTTTTGGTTCTTTCCCAAATCTGCAAGATTTGAGGCTTTCTTACAACAATATTACGGGGGTTTTGCCTAGAAGTTTGGGTGTATCTGAAGTTCGTAATATATGGCTAAACAATCAGATTCAGGGGTTGTCTGGACATATAGATGTTCTCTCTTCCATGACACAGATATATCAAGTTTGGCTGCACGCAAATACCTTTACTGGGTCGATTCCAGATTTGTCGAATTGCACGAATTTGTTCGATTTGCAGCTGAGGGATAACCAGTTTACCGGCGTTGTTCCGGCATCAGTGATGCAGTTGCCTAATCTTATGAATGTGTGGCATCTTTGACTAACAATAAATTGCAGGGTCCTTTGCCTGTATTTCGTGGTGGAGTTACGGTGAGTTTAGGGGGTACTAATAGCTTCTGTGGGACGAGTCCCGGTCCTTGTGATCCACAGGTTACGGCTCTTCTTGCTGTTGCTGGAGCTCTGGGGTATCCTATGGTGTTTGCACAATCTTGGGTGGGCAATAATTCTTGTTCTGGAGATTGGACATTTATTACTTGTGATCCACAGGGGAAGAATGTGACCGTGGTCAACTTCGGGAAGCAGGGTTTCTCAGGTACTATTTCTCCAGCTTTCGCGAATTTGACATCTTTGAGAAATTTGTATTTGAATGATAATAATCTTAGTGGTACAATTCCGGAAATCTTGACTAGTTTGCCTCAGCTTCAGAATTTTGATGTGTCTAATAATAATTTGGCTGGTCCTAGACCTGTTTTTCCACCTGGTGTGAAATTTTCGTATGCCGGTAATCTGTTACTTGAGAAGAATCAAACTGCATGGTGGTAATGGTGCTGGTGGTGGAATGCCAGGGAATGGATCGACTTCTGATATTCCCAGTGGAAGTAAAACTGGGAGTGGGGGTTCTAAAGGATCCTCGGTTTCGGCTGGGATGATTGCTGGAGTGGTTATAGCTGTTCTAGTTTTTGTTGGTGTTGTGTTGTTTGTGTCTTATAAGTGTTATATGAAGAGACGGCATCGGAGGTTTGGGAAAGTTGAGGGCTCTGAGAAAGGGTCGGAAATGGTTAAGTCAAATGTAGATGGTGGTTTGAATGGCTATGGTGGAGTTCCGAGTGAATTACAGAGCCAGAGCAGTGGTGATCACAGTGAGATTCATATGTTTGAAGGTGGAAACGTTTCAATTCCGGTCCAAATTCTTCGTCAAGTGACGGACAATTTTAGCGAAGACAATGTGTTGGGTAGGGGAGGATTTGGAGTTGTTTATAAAGGGGAATTGCATGATGGGACGAAGATTGCTGTGAAGAGAATGGAGTCTGGGGCAGTATATGGGTACCAAGGGAATGAATGAGTTCCAATCAGAAATTGCAGTACTTACCAAAGTTAGGCACAGGCACTTGGTTGCTCTTTTAGGTTACTGTGTAAATGGCAATGAGAGGCTTTTAGTATACGAGTATATGCCACAGGGAACTTTAGCCCAGCATTTGTTTGAATGGCAGGTGCTTGGCTATCCTCCTCTTACTTGGAAGCAGAGGGTAACAATTGCACTAGATGTTGGAAGAGGTGTTGAGTATCTCCACAGCTTGGCACAACAAAGTTTTATTCATAGAGATCTGAAACCTTCAAACATACTTCTTGGGGATGATATGAGAGCTAAGGTTGCAGATTTTGGTTTAGTCAGAAATGCACCAGATGGTAAATACTCTGTTGAGACCAGGTTGGCTGGAACATTTGGATATCTTGCTCCTGAGTATGCCGGTATGTATAGCCTCCTTTCTACTTATGTTAGTTACTTGTTCAAAAGATCGTATTACTGCATAAAGACGTACTAAATTTTAGCCACCACCTTACATATGGGTATTGTGGTTTCAACCTCATTGGCTATCTATTTTTCTTAAATATGCAACTTTACCACCTCAAGTACTAATTCTCCTCCATATGTTAAAATTCAAACTCGACTTTAGCTTTAGCTGCTGTATGTACCATTCTAACTAGTAATTAGGATGTAAAAGATAATTCCATGGTACTAGATAAAAAGTTGTAATCTAAATGTCCAAATTTTTTATTAGGATGGTTGTTTTGACATGTCTATTTTGCAACTGTAACTTTTTCGAAGTGTCATCTTATAATAGGGACACATTTATAGCGCATACAATAAAAGTACAGACGCAGAAAACACATACAGTGTTTGTTTTGGAATGTGGCTGCTAGTATTCAGTTGGATGCATTGAAATATATTTCTGATTGTTTGAACAGCTACTGGACGAGTGACAACAAAAGTAGATGTATATGCATTTGGAGTTGTTCTGATGGAGATCATCACTGGTAGATTGCAAAGCACTAGATGAGACCATGTCTGATGAGCGGTCTCATCTGGTAACATGGTTCCGCAGGGTCCTTATCAACAAAGAAAACATTCGGAAGGCTATAGACTCAATTCTTGATCCCGATGAAGAGACATACGAGAGCATTTGCAAAGTCGCTGAGTTAGCAGGCCACTGCACTGCGCGCGAACCACATCAGAGACCAGACATGGGACACGCTGTAAATGTCCTCGGTCCTCTTGTTGAACAATGGAAACCTGCTAAGAGCCAAGAAAATGAAAGCTATGGCATTGACCTACATATGAGCCTTCCTCAAGCCCTTCAAAGATGGCAAGCTGATGAAGGTACATCAAGAATGTTCGATGACCTCTCGTATAGTCAAACACAGTCTAGCATTCCCTCGAAACCTAATGGATTTGCAGATAGTTTCAGTTCGAATGATTGCAGATGACACACTAAAAGAAAGATCAGCCCATTGATTATTGTGAACAAAGGAGGGCACCCTTCATGCCAGATAGGGATAAAGAAAAGTTCTATTAAGGTCCCACACGGTTGAGTCTTCTATTTGCCACCAGTCACGGTTGCATTCATTTGATTTATTCTTTTTCCTCTTAAACTTGTATGTCACATTATTAGTATGTTATTTATGCTAATACCTGTAAGAAAAGCTACTTTGCTAGTGGATTTTGTTGGATTTCTTGAATTCTATGAGGTTGAGATTTTTGAGACGAAAGGTTTATGTAAGAAAGGGGAAATAAAGGGAAGAAAGAGCAAGGGTAGAGAAATTGTATCAAAAAATTTCAATTAAATTGTAATATATATATATTACAATTTAATTGAAATTTTTTGATACAATTTCTCTACATATATATATATATATATATATATATATATATATATATATGTATACTAAGTTTTCTTTTTCACTCATCTTCAAAGTTCAAATTAATATAATATTTTTTGCCGAAGTTTCTGGTCATTTTGTGGTATAAGGAGCTTAGGATTCTGTAGAGTTTACGTGCAACTTGACATTATTTAAAGAAAATAATTACAAATCAATAAGAATAAAGAAAGAGTGGTTGGCAATTTGAGAAACAGAAAAAAACCATGGTTTTTTTCTTTTTCAAGAAACTTACTGGGGATACAACATTGAAGGAAAATATTTGATAGTTTCCATTTTAGACAGTGCAACAGGTAGACAACGAAGACCAGGATTATGCCAGCAAGATTTAAATATTATTGTGAGCCAAAAAAAAACCCTACAAACTAAAGAAATTTGCTGGATCAAAGCTGGCCTAAGATGCCAAGGTGCAGAATGTTCATATTTTTCTCATATGACATGTGACCAATTCTTTTGATTTCATACTTTAAATACACGAGAAATTTTGAGCAAGTCAAGCATAATCGCATAAATAAGAAGGGTACGCTATGTTTACCAAGTCAGCAATAATCCTAAATTGTTCATGGACGGAATTTGCATAGAATTTCGAGTCTCACTCTCTTTGTTAATTTCATATTTATAAGGCAGAGTTTGACATGTGTATTTTACTGTAATAATATTTATATAAGTCAAATTAAACTAGTTGAACATTTAGAAAGTGAAACAAGAGATGAATAAAGCGAGTAATATAGAATATTTGTATGAGACGGAATTGGTTCCTTAAGAGTAAATTCTCTTTTCTTGTCAATTCTCTCTTAAATTTTTTCTTTTTCTTGGTTATTTTTTTTAGATGTGGAAGTTAGTAGAAATAAATATTATATTTAAAGTTTAATAGGTTTAAATAAAAATTCCAAATAGTTTATGTCATAATTGCTTCCCTTAATTTAAGATGTGTTTCATGACTATTTGATTTGGTAGGTTTTGAAGCTGAAGGTGAAAGTCAGTAGTCATATTTCACATGGGATGCGATAATAGACCAAATATAAAGGCGCATGTTGAGGATGATTATAAAGGGGCACCATTTATTGAAGATGACTTTTGTTTTTGTGGTGCACATGTTTGTGGGGACTTTTCAATCTTTTTGGCTATGCATTTATATGTTTGGGTTATGTAACCTCAAATCCAAAGTACAATGATTAGAATAATTGGAATGAAATTGACAAGGATTTAGTTGAAAAATTAGTAATGTAGTTGCATTAATACTTCTCCAAAAAGGTAATACCAAATGACATGGACATGCAATTATGTAGTGACAATTGATGTCAAGAATACCTTTTTTTGTGAGAAAATAGAGAGGTAAGAAGAAAGCTTTTGAGGGTATTTGATTCATTGATATAAAGAAATCAGCAGTCCCTGAGGATAAAACCGTAATACTGACACAGGAAGTCATTCTCGAAAAGTTGCAATTAATAAAATAGGAAATTGTCATTTTCTTTATATCACATCAATATAATTGGACCGCCGATTTTAGAAATTTTCGATTGCTAATGACCAAGCGTGGCCGAAAAAGCAAATTCAAATTAAAAAAAAAAAAAAAACATTTCCTTGTGTTTGATTTAAAGAAAGCAAGCTAGGAAATCCATCATCGGAATATGTCAAAGACAAACCAATTGTTCCACATGTATGCAGATGCTAAAATAAGCTTAAAATAAAAATACAATTATGTGCAATTTTAGTGGAAGATTAACAAAACAGAAAGTTAGTTATGTCTAAATCCGATTGTCAATGAAGTGTAATTTATGTGATAAGAAATTTTCCTATAACTTATTGATCATGAATTGGACTCGTTAAAGAATAGAAAAAGAAATAATTAAAAAAAAAAAAAAGTCTACGTCCGAGTATTGATTTAATATTTTAGTTCTTTTTTTATTAAAAAAAAATCCACCCCTCTTTTCTATCCTCTAATAACTCGAGCCCATAACCAATAGATCATAAAAAAAAATAATTTACTACTTAAGTTGCATTTTATTGTTTAATTTAATATTTTAGTTCATTATATATATATATATATATTGCTTAATCCAAACACATAAATTGCTGTTTTGCGAATATTATATTCTTTTTTTTACATGTCATGAGACAGATGTATTCAAAGGCAAAATCATATTATCTTCTATTGAATACACTTTGATTTTTTTTTTTCAATTTTATGAAATAAAACAAAATAAAAGTGCATAAAAAATATCGTACACTAATTTCATGGGGCAATGATATTGCCACAACAATAATCTTATTGCCACAGCTGCTTTTGAAAAATGCCAAGATTACCCTATTGAGTCTTACAATTTCTCCACACTAATTTATTCACAGGTCCCATGAAAAGAAAGGCATCTGTCAGACTGTCTTCGGCTTCCTCTTCCAATCTTCCCGAAGCTCGCTGTGCGCTTCAACTAAAAGTCCCAGAATTCTTATGTCTTAGTGGTTTTTGTTTTTTGACAATTGAATCAGCTGATATTTTTTTTTCTTCCGGCGTCGGTAATCCCGTGCTAGCCATCGGCAAAGCTTCCTGATCATTGTCTTTCTCAAGAGGACAGGGAAGATAACGAATGCTTTATCGGGACCCATGCATGAATAGTGTGAAGGCATTTGATGGCTTAAGAAGGGCAGTCTTGGTGTTTAAGCAAAATTTGATGTGGCAATATCATTATCCAATTTCATGCATTCGTTAAATCTTTCATTTTGAAATAATGCCCCGAAAATAGTTTCAGAAAAATTAAAAACCAAATTGCAACATCTCTGTTCATTTTCAATTTGCTTTCAATTAGATGTCAACTAAGATTTGATAAGGTTAGAAAATATCGTACACTAATTGTGGCTTTGTTAAGTTAAGGTAAGTATTTGTCAAATGCTATTTGGTCAACTGTAAATATTGTTTGGTCAAGTGATGATCATTATTCATTAAATAATATTAAATACTATTCAAGTTTTTTATTATCTATTAGTTACACTATTCATCTAATATGAGTTCAATGAATTATTTATATTATAAAACTTTCATAATTATTACTGAATTCGGATTGTTGAAGTAATAATGCACCTAAAACTGATGAATTAAAGACAAGTTGAAGGAGTTGTTACTGCCATTAATTTAAAATTACGAAGTTCAATCCTCCGATCTTATGTTAAACTTTGCAAAATAATCATTCGAACGTCGAGCAGATTCTCTGTATTAAACCATATATTCCGTTTTTCAAACAACTTAATGCTCATTTGAACTTCAACTTCACGAGATGAATAGCAAATATTCAATACCAAACACTAACCAATCAACATCTACATTTATTACAACAAGAAGCAGTGAAATCAATTTTTTTGACAACCTTTGTTTTTTCCATTGTAATTGTAATATAGAAATCAGTAGTTATCAAATACTACCGAAGAAAGTAAAAATGATACATTAAACACCTATATTAATTACCCTAGACACTACAATTGTTGTCCAAATCTATGCTTCGGCCTTCACTTTGAATGAGATTTAATCTCAGTTTACATCATTCCTAAAAGTACCTGTACCAAAATTAGAATTAGTGTTGTGATAATCATGTATAGCCATTTTTTTTGAGACCTGAGGATTTCTTTATCTTTTTCATTCAGTCTTCTTAACAACCCAGGAATGATCTTTCTTGATTTTTGACAAATACCACTAGATCATGCCATAAATACATATATCATCTTTGGAAGGTTCAAAATGTTGTTTAGATTGAAAAGTTTAATTAAGGAAAATTACCTGCAATGCTCTATAGCTATAGAATCTTTTACCTAGATTCTCAGTGGTCTATTGAAATATTTTGAAGAAGAGAAATTAGAGTTGGAAGAAATGTTGAATAAGATAGATTTTGAATTAGAGATGAAGAACATTGAAGGTTTTTACATTCACCTTTCTTTTGTTTGAATAGCAGAAGCTTCTTCCTTTCATTTTTAACGGCCACATGCATGTCACGTGGCCTTTAGCATTAATAATCTCCAATTTTTCACTTGTGTCTTGACGTTGGTTAATAATTTGTAAGAAAGGGGACCAAATTGGTTTACTATTAAATATAAGAGACCAAATTAGTTCATGCCTTAAAGATAAGAGGGCAAATGGTTTTTTTGTCATTCGGTAAGTATCGTTCGGACTATGATTTAGTTGTTTGGCCATCCAAAGACAATCTCGTCAATTCTTGAAAAGCTAAATAATTGGATCATAATGCCAAATTACTATAGCTTATAATTATTTTAGGTTAAAAAATGAAAAACATATCATTATTTAAAATGCAAATGAGTATTTTGAAATATTATTTTGCATCCAAATAATTATCTCATTATCGTAAAAGTCAACATTATTTCTAAATACCATTCAAATCAAAGCCTAAATAATATTTGTCAAATAACGATGGATTATTTGCTATCCAAACGGAGACAAAATCTTTCCGAAATAACCAAGTAGGTCCATTTATTGTCGCAATTCATCAAGGCAAGGCTGCATGTGGCCATTCTTTAAGTGCAGCTACTGGATGAGTTGGATTCAACTGCCTTAAATTTGTGTAGTTCTTAGTTGTTTTTTTATCGTATTGTTTTCTTCTTTTGTTTTTCCATTTTGGTGGGCCTCAACTGTCTTTATTTTTTAGTTTTATTATTTTGTAGGCATTAGATTTCTTGATATATACTTGTGAACTGTGATCCCTTAAAACGTGAAACCGAACCGACCTAATATGACATAAAACAAGGCCATAATTGATGTTATGTTCATGGTTTCTCCTTTTTTTCTATTTTTTCCCGTAAAGTTGGTTTTCTGAAAAAAAAAAAATTGGAAGATGTTTTTCACTCCAAATAGTGTATGTTTCCATACTAATATTGTTATAGGAAAATTTTACAATTCTGTTAAAAATTTATTTTGTTGTGTTTTAATTATTTGTGTTAGCTTTTGGACATTTACATATATGTTAATTGCGTAATATGTGTTATCATAATTAATTGACCAAATATAAAGTGATTTTATATGTTTTAAGATAAATGGGTCTAAGTCATGTAATTAGTATAGATTTTTATGTTTAGATACTCTAAAATCTTATTTCCTATCTTACAATGGACAAAACTTGGAGAATAAAGAAAGTATCTCTGTATATAGGTTATGGTCCCCAAATTCTATGTATGTTATTTTTCTTGACATCCTATCATCTAAACAGAAAAGTGAGAACTCTATTTTCTAAAATACATAAATAGTAATTTGGAAGATTAATAACCACAATATTCAAGAATCATATCCGTACGCTCAAGCACATCCGGATATTCAACAATCACATTAATTCTTATGGATTCAGATAGGCTTCCGCTTCTAATATTTAATTTATATTTTTGTTGATTAAATATGAAGGATCCGGGTTATGATAGATATTAAAGTTATTTGGTATTTCAACAAGTGGTATCAGAGCATTTTCATGTTGAATCATTGAGAAATCATTTTTTTAATTTATTATGTGATTTCATACGGATCCTGTTATTGAATTCGACAAATTTTATGTAATTTAATTTGTTGTATTTAAGCACAGTTGTGGTTATATTACGGATTTAAGATTTTGGATCCAATAATTTTTATATTTATTCGGATTTAATTGTTGAATTCAAAATTTTGGTTTTAATTTTTTTTTTCTTTTGAATTTGTTTAATATTAGAATTCAAAAAAAAAAAAAAAATAAACAGACTTGCGGTACGGTTCATGACATGAGTAAATTAAGGAATATAGATTCCTTGTTAGTATCAATTTGGTTTGAAAAAAAAAAAAAAAGGATACGGACCTTACGTCCTGTCATGAACTTTGCATATGGTTATGAACGTTCATGACCAATGAGGTTGCATGGTCATGAACTGTTCATGACCAAATCATATAGGATTCTTATTATTTTTTTTTAAATTTATTTTTTTTAATCTTTAGAAAAATAATTAAATTCAAATTTTGGTAAATTAATTAAAAATATCTAATGTTCAAAAATATATTGATTGACACAACATGTTATCAAATAGCCCCTTTTGTGTAGGTCAATTTATTTTGAAATATTAATATGATTGTATGTATGTAATTCATGTATATATTTATCGGTCCAAAGGAAGGTTAATATTTAATCGAATTACATATACACCCGTGGTAATAAATATGTGACAATTATTTGGTATTCCATATGAATAATAAGTCGGTCCAAAAATCAATAGATACACTTATTATTTGATTGAATTTATTGTCAATATTTGATTATTACACCAAAAGTACCACTTACAAGTTAATATTTCTATTCAAAGACTAAATATTAATATTGTGCAAGGTATCTTGTGATGGGACCTACCATTATTTGAATTTAATTTATTATTTAAGATTTGAAACTTATGTGAATATGTTGTTTTGTTATATTTTCAATTAATACATATGCTTCTATGATATTTGCCAATATCAATTCCATCATTATGTTGAATGGAACCAACTTTAAGGAATGGAAAGGGAACGTAATGATCGTTCTTGGTTGTATAGATCTAGACTTTGCGTTAAGGATTGAACAACCCACTCCTCTTACAGATAATAGTTCCATAGAGGAAAAAAGGGATTATGAGAAGTGGAATCGTTCAAATCGCATGAGTCATATGATCGTGAAACATGCAATTTTGGAAACCTTCAGGGGCGATGTGTCCGAAAAGGCAACTGCCAAGCAATTCCTTATAGAAAGTTGAAAAGCATTTTGTGAAAAATGATAAAATTGAAACAAGTACAATTCTATCGAACTTGATTTCAATGAGATATAAAGCAAAAGGAAATATAAGGGAGTATATCTTAGACATCTTTCATCTTGCTTCAAAACTTAAGGCACTAAAGTTAGAACTGTTTGAGAACTTGCTCGTGCATTTGGTTTTGATCTCTCTTCCAACACAATTCAATCAATTTAAGGTTAGTTATAACTGCCAAAAGGATAAATGGTCTCTAAATGAGCTCATTTCTTATTGTGTGCAAGAAGATGAAAGGTTGAAGCAAGAAAAGATTGAAAGTGCTCACTTGATAAGTACCTTTAAGGACAAAAATAAGAAAAAGAAAAAGGATAAAGAAGCTACGAGTGGTCCACTTCAAAAGAAACAACGAAAGAAAGAAATTGAGAAATTTGGTTGTTATTTTTGTAAGAATCTTGGACACACGAAGAAGGACTGTATCAAATATCACGCTTGGCATGCAGAGATGAAAAGGCACGCTTCTCACTTTGATTTGCTCTGAGATTAATTTAGTTTCAGTACCTAGACACACTTGGTGGATAGATTTCGGTGCTACTACTCACATAAGTGTGTCTATGCAGGGTTGCTTGAATTGCCAAAAGCCGAATGATGTTGAAAGATTCATCTATATGGGCGATGGCAAACCAGATAAAGTTGAAGCAATAGGGACTTTTAGGTTATTAATAAAATTGGTTATTATTTGGATTTAAAAGGGACATATGTTGTACCGTCTTTTAGACGAAATTTGGTTTCTATTTCTATTTTGGACAAATTCGGTTACTTTTGTTCATTTAAAAATAGTCAGTTTAGTCTTTTTCTAAATTCAAATATTATTGATACTGATTTTTTATCTTCTCTGGTAACCTTTATTTACTTGAAACTATTGTTTCATATAATGAAACCTTGCATATAAATTCACATGGTACTAAATGCAAATTAATCAATGAGAATTCTGCTTCACTATGGCAGAAGCGTTTGATAAGTCATATATCTAAACAAAGAATTAAAAGACTTGTGATAGATGAAATTTTTGATCCTTTTAATTTGTCAGAATTTCAAATCTGCATTGAGTGTATTAAGGGGAAACAAACATAAAGAGATTAGGTGCCAATAGATTTTCTGACAGCTTAGAAGTAATACATACGGATATTTGCAGCCATTCCCCATGGCTTCTTGGAATGGTCAACAATATTTTATTACATTCATAAACGATTTTTCTCGTTATAGCCACCTTTATCTAATTCATGAGAAGTCTCAATCACTGGACATGTTCAAGGCTTTTAAAGCTGAAGTTGAGAACCAACTTAGTAAAAAAATTAAGGCTGTCAGATCTGACCGTAGTGGTGAATACTATCGTAGATATGACAGATCAGGTGAACAACGTCCATGATTTTTCTCTAAATTCCTAAAGGAGTGTGGAATCGTCCCACAGTACACCATGCCGGGATCTTCTAGCATGAATGGTGTTGCTGAGAAACAAAACAGAACCTTAATAGAATATGGTGAGAAGTATGATTAATTATATAATTTTACCGGATTCACTCTGGGAAGAGACACTAAAAGACTACACCATATATCCTTAATAGAGTTCCAATTAAGGCAACGACTAAAATCCCTATGAACTATGGACTAGCAAAAGGCCTAGTATAAAGCATTTACATATTTGGGGTTGTCCAATTGAGGCAAGGCCTTATAGGCCAAATGAAAAAAAATTGAATTCAAAAACAGTCAGCACCTATTTTGTTAGTTACTCTGAACGGTCTCGGAGGTACAAATTTTATGATCTCACATCCAAATCATTTTTTGAGACGGGAAATGCTCAATTCTTCGAGGATATTGAGTTTGGGAGAAATGATAAAGTTAGAGACTTTGTCTTTGAAGAAAAATCTATTTCTCTTCCTACAATTGTTATTGTCAATGATCAGCATTTTATTCCTGACATTATTCAAGAAGCAATACCAGTACCATAAGACAATGTTGAAAATATTCCCCGTTAAGAACAAAATTCAGGAACAAACTCAACAATTTCAAGAGCAAATGCCATTAAGGAGATCTATTAGAGAAAGGAGAAGTGCGGTTTCGGATAACTATATCGTATTTTTCCAAGAACATGAGGATGACATTAGATTGATATAAGATGATCCAATCAACTTTCATTAAGCCATGCATAGTGCTAATTCTCGCAAGTGATTGACGCTATGAATGAAGAAGTTAAATCCATGAAAAATAATGACGTTTGGGAACTCGTTACACTACCCGAGGTACGAAACCTATTGGTTGTAAATGGAAATTTAAAATTAAAAGGGATTCGAAGCGTAATATGGAGAGATATAAGGCACATCTTGTCGCAAAGAGTTTTACTCAAAAGGAAGGCATTGATTATAAAGAGACTTTCTCTCTAGTATCAACGAAAGACTCTTTTAGGATAATAATGGCTTTAGTGGCATATTTTTATCTTGAGTTACAACAATAGATGTAAAGACTGCGTTTCTTAATGGTGACATTGATGACACAGACCATTTATATGGTGTAATTGAAAAACTTTGCGTCCAAAGATGCAAAGAATATGGTCTGTAAATTAAAGAAATCCATCTATGGGTTCAAGCAAGTTTCTCGTCAATGGTATCACAAATTTTATCAAATTATCATCTCGTTTGGTTTTGAGATGAATTTGGTTGATGATTGTATATACTACAAGTTTAGCGGGAGTAAGTACATTTTTTTGATTTTATATGTTGATGACATACTGATTCCTAGTAACGATATAGGCTTATTGCATGAAACTAAAATACAAAGATCTAGATCTGTCTCTTATGTCTCTATGTATTAGAGATTCAGACACATCGAGATCGCTCTTGAGATTTTCTTGGATTATCACAAAAGAGCTATATCGAGAAGGTACTTCAGAGATTTGGCATGCCAGATAGCAAATCAGGAGATACCCCTGTTGTTAAGGGAGACAAATTTTGCCTCGCTCAATGCCCTAAAAATAATTTTGAAAGTAAGAAAATGCCGAAGATCCTCTATGCTTCAGCAATAGGAAATCTGATGTATTCTCAAGTTTGTACTCGTTCAGATATTCCGTATATTGTTGGGATGTTAGGTAGATATTTAAGTAATCCGAGAATGGTTCATTGGAAAGCAGCCAAAAGGGTCGTACGGTATCTTCAGAGAACAAAATATTACATTCTCACATATAGGAGATTGGATAAAATAAAGATCATTGGGTATTCTGACTCTGATTTTGCTGGATGCGAAGACAGTCATAAATCCACTTCGGATTATATTTATTTGCTTGCTGGTAGAGTTATTTCTTGGAAAAGTGTTAAAACAAACACTCATAGTTTCTCCACCATAGCAGTTGAATTTATAGCATGTTATGAGGCATCTAATTATAGAATATGGTTGCAAAATTTTGTCACAAGATTGTGAATAGTGGATGGTATTGAAAGACCATTTAAGTTATTTTGTGACAATAAATCAACAGTTTTATATTTCAACAATAATAAGAGCTCAATCCGCAAAGTCTAAACACATAAACATCAAGTTCCTAGTTGTTAAACAAAGAGTTCAGAACGGTCAGGTGTGTATAGAGTATATTGACACGAATTCCATGATTGCGGATCCGCTTACTATAGGATTACCATCATGGTATTTTATGAGCACACTGCTTATATGGGTGTTATGTCTTCTGAGAATATTCAGAATTAGTGGGAGTTTGTGTTCAATTTATATACTTTTATCTTTTAAGACACATCTTATATTTATGAATATTTTCTATAGAAATAAAGAATTCAATTTTAGAAATAAAGAATTCAGTTTTAGAAATAAATTGTTCAGTTTATATTTCATTTTGACTTCATTTTCAGTTTGATCTTTATGAAGAATAAAGTTGGATCAGTTGGAAATAGGTATTTTTAAGATCACATTATATGTAATTTTCATACTACACATCTATACTTGATCTATGTCATTTGGTTGTGTTAATGTATGTGATCAAGAATGGGTTTAATTACGATTCATGTAGCAAAAATCATTTTAATCCTATATTGACATGATTAATGGACGAGATTGTTCGGAGATGACTATGGTCATGATGGCAAAAGGTTTTGAGCTCATGAGGTTTTATACAATAATATATATGTAGTCCCAGTGGGAGAATATTGAGTTTTGGACATTTACATATATATTAATTGTGTACTATGTGCTTGTAGACAATGAAATTTTATTTTAATTAAAATTATCACTTGTCTATAAATTAATTTAATTGGATATTTATGGTCCAATTAAATAATGTCATATGTCACATATATTTTGGAACATTGGTTAATTTAAAACCAATTATATTATTCCACATGTCAAGATGGGGCGGTTCGACCAATCAAATGAATTTGTATCGCTCTTCCAATTAAATTGTGCCATGTCACATGTCTACAAGACTTGGCCAATAAGGATATATGTACTCTAGTATTTATCTCTTTATTAATAAATTAAAATAAGGAGATAATATCAAAGTAGTAGCGAACAGTTCTTATGTATTAATATCTCTTATGTGTGTAAAGAGATAAGAATTTGTTTCTTGGTATGCAAGTAAGAAGTTACACATGTACTACGAGTCTTCTACCTTGCTCCCTTCCATACATGTATAAATAAGGGTCATCCCTCATATACACAGACAAACATATTTCTGAAGTCTGCAAACTGTGGAAGCTCTGAGTCTTCAAATTTTCTCTTCAAGTCTTCCATATATCAAGATTTGAAGATTTTCATCAAGCGTTCTTCAGGTCTCCCATATCAAGACGTGAAGAATTCAATATTTGATTCGAGAATAAGTTGTGAAGCCCTCGGATCGCATCTGAAGTAAAGAATCGAAGGAATTTTTTCCCCATATTGAGAATATCCTAGAGATTGTAATCTTTTATTCATATATTCATATTTTTATCATTATATTTCTTGTTTGTTCAATTTTTACAGACTTGAAATATTTTGTTGCGCACAATTTTGGCACGCCCAGTGGGACAATCTCTACCTTGATCATCTCTTTACTTCATATATATTCAACTGCAAATCTACATCAATGGCTCCAAAGAACGACAAATCCATACCTGCTCGTTCTAATGCTCCTGTCTCTTTAATTTTTCTTTTTCTGTATCTTATACACGAATCCACGAATTGTTGGTCCAACCACAAGAAGCATGACGAGAGCCCTCTCTCAAAGTAATCCAGAGGTGCAATCTGCATCAGCTCCCGTGTTTGGCTCGACACCACCCAAAATCACTTCTCCTATGTTGGGGCTCAAAGATGTTGGAGCTTCAATCGAGTAAACCCTCACGATGCTCGAAGCAGGTTCTAATTCCAAAGCTTCAAAACATGATGGTGACGTATCAAGTAAAGATTCTACATCTTCGCAAGGGACTCCGCATACGAGATTTTCTATTCTAGAAGATTCTGCAACTTCTACAGCATTTTCTGTTATGCCTGCTATGGTAACGCAAACATCAACTCTAGAGGATCAAATGGCAAGCCTAACTAGAATGATGATGGAAATAATGATGAAGCGCATACAAGATCAAGATGCCGTCATCACTCAACTCGTCAACAAGAAAGACAGTACCGCGGAAGGAAGTCAAATTAATGCAAAGGCACCTGGCGGACATCAAGAAGCTGAAACTTCACAACAAGGAAAGGCGAAAGAAGTTTCTATGACTTCTGATGGAATGATTCATGCCGATCAATTGAAGGAGTTCATTGAAGGTATGATCAAGGTGAGATATGAAGATGGTTCAAAATCAAACCCTATATACGCTAAGCCTTATTTGCAAGAATCAACAGCTTGATGATGCCTTGTTTCTATCAGACCAGACCTCTTGTGCCTTTCGGAAACGGCAAAGGAAATCCGAAACAGCATGTGGCACACTTTGTCGAGACATGTAATAATGCCGGAACTTATGGTGATTTGTTGGTCAAGCAATTTCTACGCTCACTAAAAGGTAACGCATTCAACTGGTACACTGATCTTGATGCCGGTTCGATTGATAGTTGGGAGCAATACTGGAGCGGGAATTTATCAATCGGTTCTACATGCCCTAAGTTCACTTCTTCTCTGCAGGAACTTTCCAACGCCCGTCAGTGGAAAGACGAACCAATTGTTGATTATATTGATCGATGGAGGACTTTAAGCCTTAATTGTAGAGACCGACTCTCCGAGACGTCCGCCATTGAAATGTGCATTCAAGGCATGAAGTGGGGACTTCGTTACATCCTACAAGGCATCCAACCTCCGACATTTGAGAAATTGGCAACAAAAGCTCATAGTCTTGAAATTGGCCTTGGAAATCAAGAACCGCCTGTTCCTGATCCTCGCAATAATAAAGAAAATCAAGACTTTAAGAAAGGGGGCAAACCTTCTCTCAAGTCTGGAAACAAAGAAACTATGACAACAAATACTGTACCTGTTAAGATCGCGACAAAAGTCAATCAAAAGGTGTCCGAGAAGGTAGAGCCTGCGCAAGGTAGGCCACAAAGAAAACCGACACTCAGGGAGATGCAAGAAAAAGTATAAGCAATATAATATCCTTTCCTCGACTCTGATCGGATCTCATGTTCGATGAAGATACAGGTGGCCGAATCATTGAACTCAGAGTCGATGAAACGGCCAGAGAAAGCTAGGCGAGTTAATGATCCAAACTATTGTTGCTACCATCGCTTGGTTGGTCATCCCCTCACAAGGTATTTTGTTTTTAAAGATAAGGTGATGGAGTTAGCCCGCCAAGGGAAGATTTTGCTTGAAGAAGATAAAGTAAGTGCAAATCAGACCACTATAATTCCTGACTCCCAAAATTTGTTGAAGAATGGTAAAGAATCTCGTCTTCCATCGAAGATAAGAACAATACAGCCTACGATAAAATTTAAGAGATTTCAATCCCGTTCCATTATATGACAACCTCTTTCCACAAGGTGAAGTACCTTTTGAAAAGCAAATTGAAAAATTATTGAAGGATGATGATGCCACAAATGATCAGTCAGACGAAGGATGAACACTCGTCGCTCGCAAAAGAACCCAAAAAATTAAAGCGCAAAAGACTAATCTACATCCAAAATTTCAGATGGTAAAAATACGGGTTGCAAAAAGAAAGTCCAGAAGAATAACAATTTTGTCATCAATCCCTCCAAGTGGTGTGATGTTTCAAAATATCCGTCGACCTATTATTTTGAAAGAATTCATGCCAAGAGGATACTTGAAAGATGACGACGTCCTTTCATCTTGTCATGTTGTGAACATCGATAAAGTTGATGAAGAATTTGAGAAGAAACTCACTGTGGCTGATAAAGTCCTTGAGGAATGTGCTACAACGATTGTTTTTGATGATGAAGATTTATTGCTCGGGACAAAAGCTCACAATCGACCCTTGTTATCATGGATATGCACGTAAGCAAAATCTTGAATTGGATATAACATCGTCGATCGTGAATCTGTGTGAATATAATGCCTTTACGTGCAATAAAGGAGCTTGGAATCACAAGTGATGAACTCTTACAAAGCCGTCTCATGATCCAAGGATTCAATCAAGGAGGGCAAAGAGCCATTGGTCTTATAACACTTGATTTATTAATTGGTGATTTATCCTCAAGTGCACTATTTCATGTTATCGATGCAAAAACATCTTATAATATGCTTCTTGGGAGACCATGGATTCACGAGAATGATGTTATACCGTCAACTCTTCATCAATGTTTCAAGTATTGCCATAATGGCGTCATAAAGAAAGTAGTTGCTGATGAAAAACCTTCGAAGATAAGCCAATCTTCCTTGCAAACTTTTCAACTCATAACACAAAGAAAGAGTTAACAAAGGAAGATGGTCAAAATCTAAGACACATGTCTTACGCTATGTTCCAAAGTCAAAGAGACAAACAAGGTCAATCTCCTTTTGTTGGAATTGATGAATTAAAGGAGTTCACTGTACCACTCACCAAAATTGAGGTGGTCAAGCATAGCGAAACTCTTCTTGAAGGCTTTGTTCGGCCAAAGGTGGAGTCCGAAATAGAGCACAATTCATTACCTAAAACACGAACCGTCACGAGCGATTTGGTCCAAATGCATACAAGTTGCTCGTGAAAGCTGGTTATGATCCTAAGGAAGAAGGAACTTTGGGCAAGCTTCCTCAGAGATAAATGGAGAAGAGACACATGGCATGACTTCTACCCAAAAGATGTTGAAAGACAAGGGATATGCTGTCAACAACATGTCAATGGGACTTGGGTATAGACCACCTTCTCCTGTGTGTATAGCAATAAAAAGGGCTAATACGCATCATATTACTATCAAAGAAGAAACTGCATTAAAAGGTTGAAGGCGATCAGTCTTTGATAGATTGAGAAAGGTTACACCACGTGTTTCGGTGTTTGATAGGCTTGGCCCACGTCTCTTAGTTTTGATGTGAAGCACACCTATTCATGAAAGGTTGAGTTTTCCAAAGGCACAAGAGTATATTTTTCCATGCGAAAGGAAACAATATTGCTCAATGATGGAAATTTAAGAAGACAAGTTAAGGCTTAAAGTCCTCCATACGATCAATCTAATTATTGTGTAATATAGACATCTATAAGAGATATGTCCACCAGAAGACTTTGGCAGTGGAAAGCATTGCCTCCGCAACCATATCACTGTTCAAACGAAGAGCCTTTAGAAGAAGAAGATGCCGGAGATGCTTCTCCTGAATTGGAAGAAGGCATGAAGGCAACCGTTGATGAGTTGAAGGAAATCAACCTTGGCACAAATGATGATCCTCGCCCAATCTACATAGGTACTTGGCTGACTCCTGAAGAGGAACAAGCATATGTGGAACTATTGCACGAATTTAAGGATGTTTTTGCTTGGAATTACAAAGAGATGCCTGGCTTAGATCCGAAAATTGCTGTTCATCACTTGGCCATTAAGCGAGGTGCTAGACCCGTTAAACAAGCCCAAAGACGTTTTCGGCCTGATTTGATCCCATTAATTGAGATGGAGGTGAACAAGCTCATAGAAGCTGGTTTCATCCGAGAAGTAAAATACCAGCGTGGATTTCAAGATATAGTCCCCGTTCCTCTTCAGGAGTTAGCTCATGCGTACCGAATGTAGACTTCATTTTGAGATCTCAATGAAGCTTGTCCGAAAGATGACTTTCCTCTCCCTATTACTGAATTGATGGTCGACGCCACAACTGGTTATGAAACCTTATCCTTTATGGATGGATCCTCGGGATACAACCAGATCCGAATGGCACCAAGGGATGAAGAACTTATCGCTTTCGAACTCCCAAAGGCATTTATTGCTACAAGGTCATGCCTTTTGGCTTAAAGAATGCGGGAGCCACATATCAAAGGGCCATGCAAAAGATCTTCGATGACATGCTTCACAAGAATATAGAGTGCTATGTTGACGATCTCGTTGTCAAGTCGAAGAAACAAATTGACCATGTCCAAGATCTTAAAATGGTGTTCGAAAGACTTCGAAGATACCAACTCAAGATGAATCCTTTAAAGTGCGCTTTTGGAGTTACCTCTGGAAAGTTTCTTGGGTTTATCGTACATAGCCGAGGAATTGAAATTGATCAATGTTTTCCAAAATCGATGCTATCTCAAGGATGCCCGAACCGCGCAACATTCATGAGTTGAAAAGTTTGCAAGGAAGATTGGCTTATCTTCGAAGATTTATCTCCAATTTGGCTGGGAGATGTCAACCATTTAGCCATTTGATGAAGAAGGGTGTGCCTTTTGAGTGGGATGAAGCATGTAGTAATGCTTTCAAAAGCATAAAAACATATCTCACGAAACCGCCCGTATTAGCTGCACCTATTCCTGGTAAGCCTTTAATTCTTTATATTGCTGCACAGGAACGGTCTGTAGGAGCATTACTTGCCCAAGAAAATAGTGAGGGTAAAGAAAATGCACTATAGTATTTAAGCCGGATGATGACACCAAATGAGTTAAATTATACGCCGATTGAGAAGTTGTGCTTGGCTCTCATATTTGCCATTCAAAAGTTAAAGCACTACTTTCAAGCTCATACTGTCCGTTTGATATCCAAGGCAAATCCGATCAAGTATGTTATGACTAAACTGTTCCTGTCAGATGTGTATAAGAAGGTGATACCTTCAAATTCTACAATTTGAAATTATTTACCTTCCTGCGAAGGCTGTCAAAGGACAAGTGTTGGCAGACTTCTTGGCCGACCATCCCATACCAGCTGAGTGGGAATTGATTGATAAACTTCCAGATGAAGATGTTTTCGTGGTCGAAGTTCTTCCGCCTTGGATAATGTATTTTGATGGTGCCTCACATCAAGGGGGCGCTGGAGCTGGAGTAATATTCATCACTCCCGAAGGAGATATGTTACCATATTTATTCACTTTAACACATCAATGTTCAAATAATGTCGCTGAGTATCAAGCACTTATCCTTGGTCTCGAAATGGCGGTTGATATGAAGCAACTACAACTTAGAGTTTTTGGAGATTCCAAGTTAGTAGTCAATCAGCTCCTTGGCAAATATGAAGTCAGGAAACCTGAGTTGTGGCCATATTATAATTATGCTAGGCAACTAATGGGGTGGCTAGGTGATGTGACTATAGCATCTAGTCTAGCATGTTCCAAGGAGGGACAATCGACAAGCTGACTCTTTAGCAAAATTAGCTTCGATGCTCATCTTGCCTAATCAACAAGTTCAAGTCCCCATATGTCAAAGTTGGGTTGTGCCTCCTCATTTTGAAGAAGGAGACGATGTGAAAAAGGAAAATACTCACGTAGTTTCTATTTATGAAGTGGAGAAGGAAGATTGGCGACAACCAATAATTGATTATCTCAGTTATGAAAAATTACCTGATGACGCAAAAAGAAGAACAGAAATTCGTCGTCGTGCACCTCGCTTCATCTACTATAAGGACATTCTTTATCGGCGATCGTTTGATGGAGTTTTCCTGCGATGTCTCGGTGAGGATGAAGCTATGCAAGCAATGGAAGAGGCTCACTCAGGAATATGTGGTGCTCATCAATCCGGCCCTAAGCTGCACTTCCGCATTAAAAGGATGGGGTACTACTGGCCGACCATGGTGAAGGATTGCATAGACTATGTAAGAAGATGTCAATCTGTGTCTTCTTGGCCATTTGATGCTTGGGGATTAGACATAGTTACATACCACTGCCAAAGTCTTTTGGTGGACATATCTTTATCCTAGCTACAACTGATAATTTTTCGAAGTGGGCTGAAGCAATTGCACTAAGAGAAGTAAAGAAAGAAAATGTGGTCGATTTTATTCGCATGAACATTATCTATCGATACGGGGTTCCACGATATATCATCACTGATAATGAAAAACCTTTCTGCAATGCTGCAATGAACAAGCTTTGCGAGAAGTTTGACTTTAAGCAATATCAATTCTTCTATATGTACTATGCTGCTGCAAATGGACTTGCTGAGGCTTTTAACAAAACTCTATGCAATTTGCTAAAAAAAGTTATTGACAAGTCAAAAAGAGATTGGCATCAAAGGATTGGTGAGGCTCTTTGGGCATATAGGACAACATTTCGAACTCTTACTCAAGCGACATGTGTATAAACTCGCTTATTAAAGCATACATATAAGCGAGTTCGGCTGCGCTCTTTTCAAATTGGCGATATCCATCAAGAAAAAGGAAGACCAATCATCCTTGCACATGGAGGTCAAAGGAAGTTTGTCTCAAAATGGGATGGCCCTTATGTTGTCCAAGAAGTCTATACAAATGACTCGTACAAATTGATCGCTGAAGATGGATTAAGGATTGGCCCCATCAATGGCAAATATTTGAAGCGATATTATGCATGATTTAGATGCTCCTTGGCGCACGAGCCTAAACTGCATGTTGCTCCTGGCCCGCATGAGCTAAAACTGTGGACGGCACACCACCACCAATAGTGTAGTATGTGGTTAAACTGCTGAAACACTCCACCAAGTCTAAGGTGGTAAACAAATAGATACTCCTGACCCGCAAGAGGTTAAACTGTGAACGGCAAACCCCCATATTTTTCCACAAATAAAGGAACTACGTGTGACTTGATTCCCTTTTGGGATACGTAGGCAGCTTAGAGGGCAACTTCTAAGTTCAGTTACACCCCTTTAAAACCAACTCATTTTCCTTAAAGAAAAATGTGATATTTCAAATTAAGTTCATAGATGTTAGTTACTTTACTTATTTTGCCAAAAAAAAAAAAAAAAGTTGAAAAAAAAAATCGCAAGATAAGAAAAAGTAATTAATGTCTTTATTATTGAAAGAAAAGTGTCCAAACAAATGAAATTAAGGGATTTGATATGATTCAAATATCAAACTTGAGATCCACTACAGCTATCTTGCTTGCTTCAAGGATGTTGCTCATCTTCTCAAGCTCCCTAGCATCTTCATTTGTCAGGAAGGATAGTGCTTTGGATGGAAGAAATTTGATCTTGTGCTCTTAATACTTCAACTTGCATTTGCTTGAGATTTTCATATTCTCGTTCAATGGTCGAACTAACTTCCATGTTTTGCTTCTCCAAATCATCAAGATCTTTTTGAAGAATGATTTTTCTATTCTCAATAGATTCCCGCTTTCCATGAAGACTTTGTAGATGGTTGGTTTCCTATTCCTCCATTGCTTTGACTTCCGAAAGGTGTGCATTTGCCTTGGAGAGAATTTCTGCATATGCTTCTTCTGAAATCTTCTCCGATGCTAAAGCTCTTGAAGAGTCATACTTCTTGGCTTTTGTGAGCAAGCCTGCTAAAGAGTCTATTAGAGGAAGGGCAATTGAAGAATCTATCCTTGTTATTTCTTCAACTACCTCATTGATACATTCCTCCAAAGAAGAGATTTGGTCTACCGAAGTGTTTGAGATATTATTGCAAAGTTCTTCCCACAGGTTTTGTATATATTTTCGTTGGCACTTCTGATTTTATCACCTTGCGGCCATAAAATTCAGAAATTGGTGTTCTAACTTGCTTGTGGAGACTTCCATGGTGATTCAATGGTATCTGTGATGGAGCATAATCCTCTGCCGGCTTGTCAGTTATGGATACACGCATACTTGGATTGCCAGTAACATTCTCATGCAATTTTCTATCCATATTCGTCTCATTGATTATAATGTCTTGATTACTGAATAAATGATCACCAACTCCTTCTACGGGCGCCTCAATGGTAGTGAACTAAAAAAAAAAAAAAAAGAGGGAAAAAAAGAAAAGGAGAGTCAGACCAATGTCAAGACACATCAAAAAAAAAAAAGGAAGAAAATATATGACGTATATTTACGTATTCTGCCAATTCTTTCGGTGACATCTTTGAGGCAGGTGTTGTTTCAGAAAATAATGAGTTAATAGAAATATTCTCCAAACTAGAAGGGTTTGACTTTTTTTTCAATCGATTCCAGTGACGATCTTTATTACAGCTTTCTCCAGAAGTGTTCACCCTCTACTTGAACAAATTCTCTATCATCCAATATCTTGATCGTATTATTTTTTGATGCTTCCCAAGAAGTTGAGTTTGGGAGGACCTCATGATTCTTTGGAGATATGATATTGATATTTATCTCCATATCCTCGATGCCTTTCAATAAGGGTGTTTCGATAACCTTTGGAGCCTCAACATTTGTGGATTTGACCGAAGTTGATCGTCCTATCTCCGTTACTTGCTTTCCTCTCAAGCCAGTTGATGCAAGATTTTGGCCTTTTTGCCTCATTGAACGAGGCTTGTCTACTACTATGAGTTCTTGGGAAGCCTTGTCAATCCTTGTCTTTGTAGTCTTCTTAGGATTCGTCCTGGCTTCTTTTCTCTTAATTGTATTATAGTCATTTTCTCCATACTTTAAACACTTTGGAGAGGCATCGTGCTTGGATCTCTTTGATGGGGGTGTTCTCACTCCCGTATCTTGAGCTTCATCCTCATTTGCTCTCTTGACGCTATCGACATGAGTTTGATGATTGTGCTTGGAATGCTCTTCGATCGCATCGACCACCAAGTGTCATACTCTTTTGTAACTAATGGATGTCTTCTTTGCGAAGGTATGGTCAGGACAGAATGAGTTGATGTATGAATTGAACATTCCCACAACTGAACAGTTTCTCCCAAGGTGTGAGTATGAGTTACCTCCTTCAACTTGTTTGGGATATTTTGGCAAAAACCAAATTGTCTGCTAAATCTGCACGGATCATACAACTCGATGATAAAAATGTTGTCCAGTCGAAAGGTCAAAAAACATGATCGTTGACTGATGAAATATTCCATGGATTGCGGTGATAGATTTCCATCATCTATGAGGACTTTTTCCTCTTCTTGGGTCATGCGTAGTCTAGGAAAACTTGATGGGTTCATATTTTTAATGATATCTTCTGCGTCCGTAGTGTTGAAGAATTGTGCCATCTTTTCCCCACTAAATTTAGTCATTCGGGCAAGACAGCTTGTTCGATCATTTATGTCCTCTGATAAGTATCAAAAATTGACCGATCCATGCATAGACATAGGACTGGGTGCAATTTTGGTTCCGAGGACAATCCAGCCATTGATGGGAGACATCTTAAGGGAACTTGCCTGCATCTATGACATTTTTCTTTAAGGAAAATGAGTTGGTTTTAAAGGGGTGTAACTGAACTTAGAAGAATTTTAGCTCGTATGTGATCCATCTCCCTACTTCTATAAGAGAAATTTGCAAATATTTGTGTTACATGCTAGAAAGGATGTCCCACATACACATCACCCCTTAGAGAGTCTTCGATGTTCAACGTATCAAAGAGGATGTGTTAATTATTGATTTTTAGTAAATAAGAATTGTCCACACTTCCACATGGGTTGAAAGTCTTCTTGGGCTTTGTGTTGGTGCTTCGTCTTTGACCCCTTGGAGGCGGAGTTCGATATCTGGATTGTCCTCGGAACCAAAACTGCACCCAGTCCTTAACATGAACTTCTCCACGACCATTTTTGGTAATCCTGTAGTACACATTGCCGCAAACAAGTGTCTACAACTTGTTGGAAGTGAAGATTTTTCATCCCCATTAATGTTGAGAAGTTCTTTGGCTGTTGGCACAACCTCGTCGTAAAATGAGCCACAGATAGGAAGACCTCCAAGTTTATAAAGATCCCAAAGGGAAATTGATAGCTCGCCTGTCGAAGTATGAAGACTGTTTGTCGAGGGGCACCAATATTTGCAGAAGGCACGCAAGATGTTATTGCAACGGTCATATGAGTAGCGTGACGCGTAAACAGCATCATAGACATGAGCCCTCAAGAGTGTATCCTTGTGTCGCACGAGCACGTCTTTCGACCATTCCCAGTAGTTGGAAATATGTCTTTGATTCACCAAAGTATGAGGAAGGACCATTCCACGTGGTTTTACCGAGATTAGAACTCAAAAAGGGAAGTAAGAACTTGGCCGCACTCGGCTCCTTGATATGAAGAGAAGAATTTAGTATGAGCACTTCTTCACTCCCTGTTGCAGTAGAAAATGACGATGCAGTGAGCGATTGTTTCTTTGTTTGACTTAATTGTCTAATTTTTAAGATGTAGTGACTCATCAAGAGGAATGTAAGGTTGTGCTAAGGAACCGATGGCTGGCTTGCAAATATACAACGACAAACTCTTGAACCGAGATCCTTCTCTTTCATCGAAGAAAGAGATGTGTGGCAACGGTGTATCATAATCCTTGATTTGCATGGTTGATGTGGCTGCATGACAAATAAAATTCGAATAAAATTTGAAATAATTTATGAATTTTACCTTGGGACATTTAAATAACATACTACATGGATTAACAAAGATGGTAGCAATGGCAGCAGTGAAAAGCAAAGAAGCGGCGGCAAAGCGGCAGCAGCGGCAACAGCAAAGCAGAGCAAAACGGCAACAGCGGCAGCAGCAAAAACGGCAACAACAAAGAAGCAGCAAGAAAACGCCAAAGCGCGGCAATGAAGAAAACGGCAAAGCAGCGGCGGCAATGCAGCGGCAGCAGAAACGACAACGAAAGCTGACAAAAAACAAATTTCAAAAGCAAATTTTTTGTACCAGCAGCGTTGAAATTTGACGGCAAAACAACAAAGAAGCGGGTAGTAGCAACGATAACAAATTGCTGTGGTGTGCAATAGCCAAGCTATGATGATAGCGACAAATCAAAGTAAAAGTATGATGGCAGCGTAGATTGCGAATTGTCTCGCAAACACGGCACTGAGAGGAAATAATTCCTACGTACTTGCTTTGTCTACCTGTCCAAGCTACCATGTGAACATATTGCCTAAATTCGGATTCTTTCCGACTTTTGTTGAAGAAAAATAATGAGGATCAAGGCTAAGTCAATATTTCTTTTATAGAGGTTGGAGCTATCCCAAATCAAATACAATTCGAATGAAAGAACGTGTTACACCTCGCATGGATTTAGTTTCCTTCTGTGAATGAAGTTTTGCACAAGTTGTATGGATTCGGACGTTATGTTATGCCAATTGAACTCTATTCCAACAAGAAGTGTCTGATTATAATGGGTTGATAAATATATGATTTAAATATTCTCAACTATTTGGGGAAGCTTAGGTTTAAACCCATGAAGGATAAGTTCACCGAAGTCTGTCTAGCCACATATGATGGAATTTATCTTCAAATCCTTTCATGAGTCAAAGAGGAAAATCACATTGGGGTGTCAGTATATTTCAAATACAATTCGGAGTCTAAGATAGTGGTATTTTCTAAAAGTTGCGATTTGAGTTTCCTTTTAGCATTGGATTGTTTATCGCCTTTGAAAAATTGGTCAATTTGACAAGGAGTTTATGTTTGGTTTCAAGACTCCAAACGCAGATGGTTTGTTTGTTTCAGTCTTACATCATATAGCAATAATATCACGGCAGTGGGATAGCTTTACATAAGTCTCAGTTTGCTTTGTTGAAAATAAATTGATTTACTTCCATGTTTTGGATAAGGAAGTTTCGTTACGTGGCTTTGATTCTGTCTGAAATACGATTCATGATTGAAAGAGGCCAAGATTGTTGAAATTTAACTTCATTCATCCGTGCAAATTTCAGCTGGGGTGGAAAAAGCTGGTGCCGTGAGAATGTTCTAATACAGATCAAGATAAGACAACATCGATACTTTATTGGAAGATGCTTCTTTATGCGATGTAATTTATTGTTCATTCTCTTGGAATTTGGAAACAAGGTCCAGTTTCTTTAGATTTAACGCTGGACTATTCTATGTTTTCCAAATGACTCTAGTGTATGTTTGGATTTAAATTTATCTCAATCACTGAATTGGAAGTTCACTGGGGAAATTATGGTTGATTCAAAGTTCATTCATGCTAAAGCTAAAATGGTTGCGGGCTTTGCTTGGATAAATTGGTTGCTGGATCTCTAAGCTAAAGTTGAATTCATATTCAAGTAATTGACATAATATTAAATGTATATATAAATTATCTAATAACAATCTCTTTATTAATAAATTAAATAAGGAGATAATATCAATATGTATAATATGGTTCGACCAATCAAATGAATTTGTGTCGCTCTTCCAATTAAATTGTGCCATGTCACATGTCTACAAGACTTGGCCAATAAGGATATATGTACTCTAGTATTTATCTCTTTATTAATAAATTAAAATAAGGAGATAATATCAAAGTAGTACAGTCCTTATGTATTAATATCTCTTATGTGTGTAAAGAGATAAGAATTTGTTTCTTGGTATGCAAGTAAGAAGTTACACATGTACTACGAGTATGCTTCTACCTTGCTCCCTTCCATACATGTATAAATAAGGGTCATCCCTCATATACACAGATAGACATATTTCTGAAGTCTGTAAGCTGTGGAAGCTCTGAGTCTTCAAATTTTCTCTTCAAGTCTTCCATATATCAAGATTTGAAGATTTTCATCAAGCGTTCTTCAGGTCTCCCATATCAAGACGTGAAGAATTCAATATTTGATTCGAGAATAAGCTGTGAAGACCTCGGATCGCATCTGAAGTAAAGAATCGAAAGAATTTTCTCCCCATATTGAGAATATCCTAGAGATTGTAATCTTGTATTCATATATTCATATTTTTATCATTATATTTCTTGTTTGTTCAATTTTTACAGACTCGAAATATTTTGTTGCGCACAGTGCTATCATAATTAATTGACCCAATATAAAGTGATCTTATATGTTTTAAGTTAAATGGGTCTAAACCATCTAATTAGTATGGGCTTTTATGTGTAGATACCCTAAAATCTTATTTCCTATTTTATGATCAGGGCCAAACTTGGGGATTAAGGAAAGTATCTCTATATATAGGTTATAGTTCCCAAATTCTATGTATGTTACTTTTTTTGATATCCTATCATCAGAAAAGTGAGAACCCTATTCTCTAAAATACATACATAGTAATGTGGAAGATCAATAACCATAATATTCAAGGATCAAATCCGTAGGCTCAAGAATCACATCCGAGTATTCAAGAATCACATCAATTCTTATGGATTTAGGTACGCTTCTTCTTCTAGTATTTAATTTATATTTTTGATGATTAAACATGAAAGATCCAGGTTATGATAGCTAATAAAGTTATTTGGATTTTCAACAATTTGTACATTATAAAATTTTAAAATACGTGATACATTTATTTACACATTGTTTAAAAGACAACAGAATGTAAAAGAGAATGAGAATTTTTTAGACAACCCTCTTATACAATATAATTATTAAAATTTGTAACTTTTAATATGGAAATCAGTGAAGTGGTGAATTTGGCATCTCAGACCGTTCGAATAGATTTGGACTTAAGAACCAATCGGTTGACTAACCATTCAGATTTGTAGGGGTGTTTAAATTCAACCCAACCTAAATGAATTTGGAACTAAATGAATTGGGTCATCAAGTTATTTAGATTGGATTATTCGAATTTTATTGGGTTAAGTTGAATTTTGAAAAACAAAACCAACCCTACTCAATATTTTTCGCTTATATTTTTTTCTTTTTTATTATTTTCCTTGCCATTTCATCTAACTAATAATCTTTTTCTTTTTTGTTCTTGACAAAACATTCATCTGACATATTCTATAATTTTTCCTTCTCATCCTTGATCTTACTATTTAATTTCATTTTTTGACAAAAACATAGTTTGTTGTGGTACTCTTACAATAATATTTTTTTAAAAAGTTTTTGGGATTTTAACCCAGATAAATTTGAAAACCCAAGTAACCCGTCCGAGTATGCATGGATTGAGTTTATTTTAGTTAGGTTGGATTCTAAATTCTCAATCCGAAAATCCAGCAAGGCATGACCAACCCAATAATCCAACCCATAAATATCCCTACAATTTGTAAGACATTGCAGCTCAAAATTTAAAAGGAGATATATGTATTGGGGAGAGAAGAAAGTTATGGGCAGTTATAAGAGTATATTGAACAATTCAAAAAATGACAGATAATAAAACTCATACTCATATTTTATATATAGTATAGATAAAAAAAAAATTCAACAGTCACATTTATAGGACTATACAATTAGGCTTTATAGCACGTGCGGAGCCAAAATCCCAAAGGTAGGGATAACAGCTTTGGTATGTTTAGGTCGATAACAATGTGAAATTGTTTTCTTATATTTAATTTCATAATCTTTTAAACTCTTGCTATTTCCTATATATAGTTGTTTTCTCAATTTTGGTATTACTGTAAAAATCAATTTCCATATGGGTATGACCTTCTAAACAAAACAAAAATTTCAATATGGTCCCTCAAAATGGAAAAGTCTCAATATAACCTCCAAACAGAAAAAGTATTTTAATACAATGACCCTCCAAACTGAAAGGATCTCAATTTGACCCTCTAAACTAGCACAAATATTCCAAGTTGGCCCTCAAAACTAGAAGGACATCAATTCACCCTCAAAACTAAAATTTGTTATGATTTGGCCCTCTAAACCGAAATTGTATTCAAATACGACAAAAATATTTTTGTAACCCCATGAATAGTTTAGGTCAAATAACAAAAATATATAATTTCCCAAATACATAATAGGGGTGTGTAAGAATATTTTTTAGAGAGTGTAAATTTCATCTCTTTTTTTCATTTATTTTAAAAAATAATCCCAATATTTCTCTTCTTTTTTTTTATTTTTTTTTATGCTTACATCTTTTCTTTATTTTCTAAATTATAATCCATATCTCTTGCACTCGTAGTTGTCTCCAACTCAAAAGAGTAATAAATTTTCAGTATTTTTGGATAAATATAAAATAGGAATTTAGATATATTATTCATTTTTCATTTGTGAGAATCAATTATTCTAAAATACGACATTGACTTGCGCCAAAAATGAAATGGAGGACTACACTGAAAAACTTTTTTCTAATTTGGAGACTCTATCAATTTGGAGGGTCATTGTGAGACTCTATCAATTTGGATGGTTATATTGGCATAATTTCTTCAATTTGGAGGTTCAATTTAATACTTTTTCAGTTTGGAGGGCCACGTTGAAACTTTTGCTTAGTTTGAAAGGTTAAAATGACATTAACCCTTTTAAAAATTTTAAGAGAGCAATGTAAAGATAAAAGGAAATTTTAAAAAATTCAAGTGGAACAAATGTGGGATAAATTCTAGGAATTAAAAATTTTACTATAATTTTTCAGAATTAAAAGAAGAAGGGTAGGGAACAATTGTCCACCCTAATTGTAAGGTGGCTCCGCTCTGCTCTATTATAGGCTTAACAGATATGCATTTTGGGGGAATTTACAATCTCTTTTAGGGAATCATTCCCTTAACTTTAAAACCTTGTACAGTACAAGCATTTAAAGCATATGAACAAATATTGTACTGTACAACCATTTAAAGTACAAGGAAATGGTTTCCTAGAAGAAACTGTAGAATTTTCCTACATTTTGTATGTTTAAAAGCTAATATACAAACATACAAAACCTAATGTTATATTATACTAATAGGACGGTCGAATTACCATTTTACATCAATTATTAATTTATACTTTATCCTTAATTATTTTAAGACGGCAGTTGTACTCTTTCAATATAATTAAGTATTAAGCCAGATCTTAGTGTTATTAATTAGTCATCAAATTCTTACTACAAAACGAATTGCAGTCAACAAGACCTTTAATGAGTTGTTCTCTGAATGAAAAACAAACGTAGAATATGTCTTGCATGTGTAACTTCCCAATTAATTGTGCATATGTTGACAAAGAACTCTATCTTAATTAAATACTGGTCTTTTTATCTTAAAATAAATAATTTTTCCAAATAAAGCCCATCTTAAATTGTCACTTTTAATTATCGCATCTATTTTGAAGTTATTAACGTTTTTGGTGACGTATTTTCTGAAAGGGTTTTAAGTATATCAAATTCATCTGAAAAATTAGGTTTTTTTTGAACGCAATACACCATCAGAGGAGGGATGGTAGTTTCCGGGATAGGAAAAGTGATTTGTGGGGTTGGATGGAGGTGCAGAGGAGGGATGATGGTTTTCGGATGGCAAACGTGATTTAGAGGGTGGGATTCAGACGGTTATTAATTAAAAGATTGTATGTTTTGGCAGATATCGATTGACTATAGATAGCATCCGAAAAATAGATACTTTTAGGGTGTGTTCGTTTGAATTGAAAATATTTTTAGAAATTTTTTTGGTGTTAAATATCAGAAAATATTTTTTGATATAAAATATTTTCTAATTTTTCTTTCTCTGGCTGAAAATAACTTACAGAATTTTTGAGTGTAAGTTATTTTCCGGATAATTCAAGAGTGACATTAAACCTCAAATACTTACTTTTAAAATTTTGTTTGCTAAACTTATTTCCGTTTTCAATTCTTCGTTTCCTTCGTTTTTCTCTCAATCACGGATCCCACACTAATATAACTATCATTATGCATATTTTACTGCTGTATTGTACTATCATTTAATTTGGAATAAAATCAATCTTTTATTAATCACAATTACTTGTAAAGTATTTATTACCATTGTTATAAGTTTTTTTAATTTGTATTCATAAAATTAAAGATAAAACCTTTAAAAAATTTTATTTCAAAATATTTTCATTTTGTAAACCAAACACCGGAAAATTATATAGAAAATGGACTTTTTCATATTTTCTTCAAGAAAATTATTTTCAATCCAAACGAACACACCCTTAAATGACCCTGAGATGTATCTTAATTCCTTTCTTAAAAACGTAACCTAATTAATTCTCAGCATAATGTTGTTTTTGAAAATTTTAGTATGATATCATAATAATGTCTTATTTGATATTTCAAAATAATTATTTTGTTGTAATATGCTTTTAAAAGTAGATATTTGCCTAATTATATGAATTCATAAGTCTGAGATGTGGGGCAGTTGGGAAATATCCCCACAGCAAATATTTTTAGTGAGGATGAAGGAGATGAGAGGTGACCTGGTTTCAAAATAAGAACAGCTAATCAATGTCATTGCCAAATCCTTATATGAATATGAGAAGTGCCTTTGAATTGAGGAATTAGTTTTAGTACGTATTAGAAAAGTCATAATTACACGAAACTTTGAGTAATAAGAGGCAGGGATCAGGGAGAATCTTCAGAACTTTTACATCTTAAGTATTTTATTAGTTCTAATTTTGTTCTGCTTTTGAGCCAGCAGTAGAGAAACACAAGGTATTAATTCCTGTATAATGGAAGAAAACCAATACCATGGGATTATATTGGACTAACAAGTCGCGCAAGACTGCAAATACATGACAAGAATAATATTTTCTACACCGAAGATGTAAATATTTTTTTATACTATTACGTATAGATGTAATTATTTTTAAATTTTAAATGATATTTTTGTATATGTAACATATATTTGTATACACTCAATAATGTAATAAATTTTATATACTAACAATATAAGAAAGATTAATTCAAAGAAACTTATACGAGAATCAGACCCGAACTGATATTCTTAGAAAAGGACATAGAGATGTAATTCAGAAGTAAATATATATTTTCACAAAATTTATGAAAGAGCTGTTGCCCTTACTGTTGCTGTCTACTTTGAACTGATGTAATTTTAGTCTTTTTGTTTTATTTACTTTAATTTTCAGAACTGCCTTTAGAATTAACTCAAAAAAAAAAAAAAAAAAAAAAAGAACTTGAGAATAAATTCCGTTTAGGTTTCTATTATCCATAAACTCATCAAGCCTGAATACCCGTTTGGAGTTGTGGTGGCTTATTACAAAGCACTTAACTTAGTAGAGTTTTGAAGAAAGTGTTTAATAAGTGCTTAATTTTTGTTGTTTGGATGTAAACTTATAAAAGTATTTTTTTAATATTTGGTAATGTATAATTTTAAATTTTAAAAATATTATATTTTATTATTCGATTATAAATTTATGGTAAAATTGTTAAAATTTATCTTTCACGATTTTAAAAAGAAAAACTAATCTAAAAGCACCAATTTTTATAGTTTGTGCTGAAAGTACTTTTGAGACAAGAAGTTCTACTCTTAAATTTAAGAACAATATTCACCAAATATTCAAAAAAAATACTTTTATAGTTTAAAAACACGTTTTAAGCAAATGCACTGCAATCTCAAATGGGCCCTAGTGGCTGGATCGTGATCAACAATTACATATTTGAGTCTGGAGAATTTAGTGGGGTGGTGTAGTTAAATAAGTAAATAGATAAATAAACAAATAAAGAGGAAAAAAATATTTGTTTGTCAACGCATTGATTGGTGACAATTATCGCCATTTGTCTGCTATATACAACATTGAAATTCACAGTTGACCACGAAATATATTCATTCTTGTGTCACATATATTTGGATTTACTGCTAAGGAAGTTTATAGTCAATTCTTCAAAAAGAAAAGAAAAGATACAAAATAATAACCCCCTGTTATTTTGAGAGTCCAAAAAATATTTTTCTCAATCTTATCTCAAAAGCTTAATTTCTCTTTCGCGGTTTAAACCAAATTTTTTGCAATTCTTTTTGGCAAAATTTTACTCAAACTGCCAAATTTAAGTTTATAAAATTAAATTATACCAATGTAAATAAGTAACTTGCACTTTTAGTAATATTACATATAAGTACTTAATTTTTTTTTTCTATATATAAAACAAGTAATTTTCTTAAATAATAAAAGTAAGATATTAGAGTCAGGTTACAAGCTTTCGAGTTAAACATATTAATCTTCATATTGAGTCTGAAAGTATAACCGATGAAAAATAAGATTTAAATTGCAGCACGAGTAAGCCATTCGCTATACTAAATTTCAACTCGGTCTTTCATCTAAGATTCAATTATTTGTAACATAAATATACACTAATGTGAACGGCACATCTTATGATTTGCAATTTTAAAAAAATTACAAAACATTTTCAAAACAATATTATAAGTTAAAAAAAAATTAATAGTTAATGAAAATGTTAAAAGAATAATTCAAAAAATTAAAAGATAATATAGACAATGGATCTTGAAGGGTGAGAGGAAATAATGAAGAGTTATTTTATAAAGATAAGAGTATAATAAATAAAATAAATAATAAAATGATATCAAACCCGTCTTATATTTTATATATAATACAGATCCCATAAGCTTCAGGAAATTTGATCAATGCAAAAGAAAATGCTAATGTGTCAACAACCACAAAACGGAGATAGGTAGCTACATACCTGGAAAATTTTTTCATACATCGGGTTTATGATATAGTGTCATAAATTTCGTAGTCTATGCTGCTCCACATCATCTATTTAAATGATATGGAAGATCCATAACATTATATCATAGATTCGGTCCATATAAAAATCTCCTACATACCTTACACTTTTTTTTTGGTTACTGTTATAACTTTAGAACACACTAAAATAGTTTGAGCTAATAAATGGACCTAGTTTTGGAGGGGGAGGAAAATAAAAAAATAAAAAAATAAACCCATCCTGGGCTGAAGAGACGCAAGCTTTTTGGATTTCCAACCAAGAATTTCCGGTTTGGGGGCATTCTAATCGAATTGGACTAGTCTAACTGGCCCAGAACTTGAATTTGAAGTTCTGGTGACTATGTTATAAGGCAAGATGGCCCAGAGGAATGCAATAATTTTTTGGGCAAAAGACACAAATGGTCTCCAAACTTTTTCACTAATTCAGTATTGGTCCCTTAACCTTAAAATGAAACAATTTGACCGTCTTACTTTCTTTATTGAGTCAATTTGGTCCCTATCAAGTAGCACCGCTACAGTTATTAAAATATCCACTGAAATGGCTACTTATATTAGGGTAAATTGGTCATTTAACGTATTTAATAAGCAAACAAGTATCCATTCGATTAAAAGTGAGAAAAATAGTAAATATATAAAGAACCAAATCGAGCAAACAGTTGTTTTGTATTTTTACAAAAAAATTAGCACCCCAATCTTTATTTTCCTAGATTTCTTATTTTTTCTAATTTTTTTGCCAATATTGATTGAGTAGAGATTTATATTATCATCTCAAATATGTTGAATGATTGAATTGTCCTAATATGAACGGCCATTTGAGTCGAGATTTTAATAATTATGGTGCTGATTTGCTATATGGACCAAATTGGCCCATTAAGAAAAGACTGAAGACCAAATTATCCTAATTTAAAATTGAGAGACTAATAGTAGATTAGTAAAAAGTTTGGAGGACCATTTGTGTCCAAAACGAAAATTCTACCATTATATCAGCTTAGAGTGGAGATTTGACAAAAAATAGAAAAAAATATCAATTTAATCCTTTATCTATCACAAAAATTAATTTATTCTTCAAACAAATTTTCCATGAATTGTGAAAACTCTTAAAATATTGTAATGCTTTATAACAAGAATCCAGTCCATTGGGCGGCAAATGTTAAGTAGCAAGGCCTGCATTGCTCCCTTCTTATCATTTTTGTTAAAATCTCTTAAATGCTTGTACTGCTTTCCGCAATAATATCATGTTAGAATTTCTATATATATATATATATATATATATATATATATTATATTATAGGAATGAAAGATTCGACTTGGTTGACATGTAGGAACTGTAGACCCCTTGATTTAGAAGGGGTCACACCTTCTTTTTTTTTTAATTTTTTTAAACAACAAATTTAACTCTCCAATACAATGTGGCAACTTCTGGATTAAGGGGTCCGATCCCTACCCATGGATTTAGTCGCAATTAGTGACATTTCACCATGTTATGAGTTACTTTATACCTCATTCATTCTATATAATATAAGTAAAATTGTTTATGTTAAATAACATATATTTTTATTTCAAAATCAATTAATAATTAATGGAATAACTAATAAATCTTATTAAGTAATTTAAGATTTTTAAATTAATAAATATGAGATATTTATATTGGATACCCTAAAATAGACCCAGAGAAATTTTACTAAAATGAAACGACTAATGCAACTATGCAAGCCCATGCCAACTATTTAGTTTATGTGTCACGTTCTTGATCCATCCTTGATTTCATTGCAGCAAGAATCGCAAGCTCCAACAGCTATTGCTCTCAATTTCTTTACGAAATTCTGGTAAAGATCATTGCCCTTTCTCTTTGCCAACAGTTGCATGTTGTTGTTCAACAGCTTCTTGATATTCTACAATTTTTTCACCATCTATTTAACTCCTCCAAACCCAAACTCTGTTTATGCTCACAACTAATTTCTATCCTTTTTCTCTCAAACATCTGCAAAATCACTCAATTTTGGAATCAATTTTGAGTAAATAAATGGACATGATGAGATTATCACAGAATTTTCCTGTTGCTTTATTGTTCCTCTGTCTCATTGCCTTTTCTAGTAAGTATGGAAAGAGATAAAGAGTTCAGTGAATCCTCAATTTTGTTTCAGCTGCAATTCAACTAATCCCTATTTCACATTCTTTTGACAGATGCTAAAACACCAAGGATTGGCCTAAATTATGGAATGTGCGGAAACAATTTGCCATCGATATATCACACAATCCAGCTTCTCCAGAGCATGAATTGTGAAATCATAAAGCTTCAGGATGCAAATCATGATGCACTTCAATTTTTATCTGGCACGAACCTACGAGTCTCTATTACCATTGCTAATGATATTATCGCGGATATAGCTTCAAATCAAACAACAGCAGATCAATGGGTACGTGAAAATGTTCTTGCATACTATCCTGGTACAATGATCCGTTTCATTCTTGTTGGACAGGAAGTTCTGAGCCACAATGATACAACGTTGTGGCACAATCTTGTACCAGCAATGACCAGGATTCATGATTCAGTTAGAGCTAACAAAATTCAGAACATCAAAATAGGGACTCCATTGAATATGAACATATTGGAATCAACATTTCCACCTTCCAATGGGAAATTCAGGCCTGATATTCCTCATGATCAGGTGATGATACCATTACTCAATTTCTTGACTCGGACTAGTTCATATTATTCTTTGTTAACGTTTTCCCATACTATACATGGTCTGAAAATCCAACGAATGTGAGCCTCAACCTGGCTTTATTTAGAGGTGATCAAAATTCATCGTATACAGATCCAGAGAGTGGCCTGATTTATACAAACCTCCTGGATCAAATGCTTGACTCGGTTCTCTTTGCTACACGAAAATTAGGCTTTGATCACATTTCGCTAGCAATATCGGAAACCGGTTGGCCTAGTGCAGGTGACATTGATCAGCCAGGTGCAAATATATACAATGCAGCCACTTACAACCGAAATCTTGTACTTAAAATGACTACCAAACCGCCAATCGGGACACCTGCCAGACCTGGAATGCTCATCCCAACATTCATACATTCCTTGTTTGATGAAAACTGGAAACCAGGACGCGCCACAGAGCGCCATTTTGGGATACTGCAACCAAATGGCTGGCCTCTTTATGAGTTAGACCTGATTGGAACCCGAGGAGACGGGAACTATCCCGACTTGCCAATGGCATGCCATTGAATAACGAACCCTTTGAAGGGAATCTGTGGTGTGTGGTGGCTAGTGGAGTGAATATATCGGAATTAGGCCTGGCCTTAAATTTTATTTGTAGCCATGGGAATGGAATTTGTGATGCACTTGCACCAAGGCAGGAGTGTTATGAACCAGTCTCAATTATTGCTCATGCTAGCTATGCATTTAGCTCATATTGGGCAAAGTTTAGGAGCCAAGGTACAGCTTGTTATTTCAATGGTCTTGCAATACAAACCACCAGGGATCCAAGTAAGTAAATTCATCCTCTACATCAGGCAAATGTTATTGCCACAGCAGCATTTGTTAATATCACAGCAAAAGGCGATGAAATGATTAAAATATCCTTCTTTTTATGAAAGAAAGTTAGGAAGACTGGGATAATTCGGTCATTTCATTATATTTTGTTGTGGTATTAACAAATGCTGCTGTGGCTATAACATTTGCCTCTATGTTAATAGATCATATATCCAACAATTTTTAAATGTTAGCAAGAATTGGAATGGTCTAAGTGTGTTACTAGTAATATTTTCACTTACTTTTTCAATTCTTTATAATTGGAATGTATGTCACAATTTTTTTTTTCTTTCTTGGATTAAATTTTGAGCAGGCCATGGATCGTGCGACTTTCCAAGTGTGTCTATCCGAAAATGATGAGAGTATAGTGCGAAGATGAAGCTTTCAAGTTCTTAATTCTCAGTTTCTATTTTTTGCTTTTTATTTTCTTGGTTTTAGTTATAGTTGAAAAATCCATGTAATGAAGAACTTTGACAATTTATTGCAAGTGATCAATTAACTAATTATGTGTCATTTAGCTACACTATAGAAAACAGGGAACAAATTGGCTTCAAAAAGTGTTTAGATACAGAAAATGTAGAAACTTCATTTAAATTTAATTTGATTCATACCAAATGAAACCAGCAAACTCGGTGTGCTTCAATTTCCTATCACATTATAAAAATCTAGAAAGAAGCAAATTTTGGCAAGCGATAAGGCGATGTTCCACATAGAAATAGAGACCCAATACTTTGAGCTTTAGAAACGGAATGTTGAAATGTGTTATACTGCATTGAAATGTGTTATACTGTACTAGATTTTATGGGCCGATCCTGCAGTACTTCGTCTTGTAATAATTGCAATTGTCCAATGTACTTAAATGTAAATATTCAAAATATCCCCCCATACATAGGTAGTGGTGTTGATCACTTTTATGTGGGAAAATTTTGTTACAAATTACATCCCCTTCTGAATTTAACCACATCAATCGATCGCCTTCTCATTTACCGTTACACACAGGTAAAGAGCACTGTTGCGTGCTGGTTTAATACATTGAAGGTCAATAGCAAGGATTTTGTATAATTTACAATTAACCACCGTATTCACTATGCGAAGTTGATACATATAAGGGTTAATTCCATTTTGCACACTTGACTTATATTTAATTTTACTCTTCACTCTCAATTTTAGTTTCAAATATTTATTTGGGGTGATAACTAGTATAGTAACTGATTGGTTAATAAGCTAAATAATTCGGTCAAAATTTGAAAATAAATCTTAAAATTATTAACCAAATTTAATCTCAAATTAAATTTGAAATAAAATTCGAATAACTAAATTTGAATTCAATAATTGGTTTCGAATTCGATTAACAATATTTGTCAATTGGACGTATTGATGTTGGATTGAAATCCTTAATATGAAAATTGGAAAAATCTATCGAAAAAAAATCCAACTAGAAATAAAATAGTTCATAATTTAATATCATCAAAACTATATCATACTTAAATGGATGTAATGTTTTCTTAAACTCTTTATACCTAAATTATATATATAAGTGTGTTTGTGTTCGCATCTGCATATAATATAATATTATTTGTAAGACTATATATATATTTTATAAGTGAAATTATAGTATTAGTTTGTAAAGTTATATTATAACAAAAAGTATATTTAGTTAAAAAGATAAAATAACATTGTAAGTTTTCAACTTGCTTAGAAAGCAAGAATACATAATAACAAATATTTTCTTTGAAAGTTTTTCAAATTCAAAATTTTATGCACATATTTTTTCAGGAAGTATGTATACGAGAGAGTCAAATACTGAATTGAATTCAGAAATTGATTAATTTCAAATTTAAAATTCAATTCCAGTTTTGTAACATATGTTTGATTTCCGAATTCGGTTGGACCAATTAACCAACCGAATTTTGATTAATCAATTTTAAATTTTAAAAAATAAAAATGGTTGCGAATTCAATTAATCAAATTCATATTCACCCCTATTTTGCACCCCAATTCTATAATTTCCCCCACTTCAAACCAATTATTTATACTATTAACAAAAAGAAATAACGTAGTTAATATGTTCCAGCATTTAATATTAAGGAGCAACGTTGTTGATAATCTACATGAACTTGCAAACTATATTTACCATATTAACAACTACAAAGAAATTTGCGAAGATAAAAAGTAAATGGCGATCGTTAATCTTTAGCATACAATAATGGAATTGGGAAGGGATCACGATAATTATTCCATTCGAAGAAATTGAATCCAAATAGGAACGCCAACCATCTACACACACGCAAAATAGTAACTTTCAATGGACAACAAAGTGTAGTTTATATAATAAGATACTTTCTTTATAATTTATTGATCAGTGATTGAATTACTAGAGGACGAGAGAAGAGGTGAGTTTTTTTTCTTAAAATAAAAAAAAAAAAAAAAAAAAAAAAAAAACTGCCAACGACATTTCCTCAGTTGTGATCGAAGAAGGTTTAGCCTTAAATCACGTCAACACTTATAGTTTTAAGTACTGAGTTACACGCTATTTGTCTCATATGAGAAAATTTTTATAGGATCCGATCTACGGTAGGTGGGATGGATTCTTTAATCTATATTTATCCACATCATCATGAAAGAGTTTATTTTTAATAAATTAAAGTAATGTGAATGAATGTAGATAAAGGGATTCATTCCACCTACCCTAGATCAAATCCATATAAGAATTTTCTGTCTCATATGTATAGATTGGTCAATTCTGGTCAAATAAAATTTATAAAGTTTATCATATGCCTCTGAATAACTTAGATAATAAGATATTTTCTCTTTTACTTGTTTATTATGAGTCAAGTCACTAAGGTATTAATGAGAGATGAATTAAAAAATTATAAATTTCCAAAACTAATTTTGTACAATTCATAATATTCAAAAAATTTATCTTAAAACATCAAATAAACTAATGGAAGATATTAATCACAAATTAAGTTCTTTTCACGAAAATTAAGATTGTGATGAATGCATGGATCGAGTAACTAGTATAACTAACTTGTTTATCAATTAATTTGTAACACTAGAATATGTGCTTCTAAGTTCTACCTGATAACCTTTGCCTTCATTATCTTATGTAGATCATTGCTATGCATGTTCTTGATCCTTCTTTAATTTTATTGCAGCAAGTATTGCAAGTTTGCAACAGAAAAAGATCTCATTTTCTTTATGGCATTCTTGAAAAAATCATTTAGATCTTCTTGGAGATCACATGCTTTTGAGTAGTTATTGTTGGTTGTTCAACAATTTTCCTGACACTAACAAGATTTTCACCATATATATAATACCTTCTTAACTCCCCCATTCCGCAGTCCACACCTAAATTGGCACTCAAACAAATCATCATTCCAATTTGGAAGTCTGAAGATTATCACAGGATGGACAAACCGAAGTCTATTTTTGCACTTCTTTTCTTCATTTTTCTTGGTCTCTCAAGTAAGTTATTATTTTTTTTTTTTTTCCAAAGGGATACCCAAAAAAAAAAAAAAAAAAAAAAAATCTTAATGCATTCATATTTTTGTGTGGACTACAATTCAACTAACCTCGCTTTGATATTCTTCTGACAGATGCAATATCAAGCAAGATTGGAGTAAATTATGGTCTGAATGGAAACAATTTACCATCGGTATATCAATCAATCGAACTTCTCCAAAAGATGAATGCCGGTCGAGTTAAAATTTTTGATACAAATACTGAAGTACTTAAACTTTTATCTGGTACCAACAAAGCTTCAAGTCTCAATCATGGTACCAAATCAAATTCTCCCAGATATCGCCTCGGATCAAAAAATCGCGGACCAGTGGGTACTCGGAAACGTTCTTGCTTACTATCCGAATACCATGATTCGTTACATTCTCGTTGGAAATGAAATTCTAAGCAGCAATGATACAATGTTGTGGTACAACCTTGTACCAGCCATGTTGAAAATTCACAATTCAATCAAAGCACAAAATATTCAGAATATCAAAATTGGAACCCCATTGGCAATGGATATATTGGAATCAACATTTCCACCATCAAGTGGAAAATTCAGGCCCGAAATTCCTACTTATCAGGTGATGGTACCCTTGCTGAATTTCCTGAATCGGACTAGATCATTTTTCTTCCTTAATGTCTACCCTTATTTTGCTTGGTCCGAAAATCCCAAGAACGTGAACCTCGATTTCGCATTATTCACGGCTAAAACTTCATCATCATATAAAGATCCAGGGAGCGGTTTGATTTAATATACAAACCTCCTGGATCAAATGCTCGATTCGGTTATCTTTGCAATACGAAAAGTAGGCTTCAATAACATTTCGCTAGCAATTTCAGAGACCGGTTGGCCTAATGCCGGTGACATTGATCAACCCGGTGCAAATATACACAATGCAGCAACATACAACCGAAATCTAGTCCGTAAGATCACTTCAAAACCTTCAATTGGTACACCGGCCCGGCCCGGAGTAGTAATCCCAACATTTATATTTTCCCTTTATGACGAGCACCAAAAATCGGGACCAGGGACCGAAAGACATTGGGGAATATTACAGCCAAATGGGCAGCCAAATTATGAATTAGACCTCAGCGGACTTAGTTCTGCCAGATTTTATACACCGTTACCAGAGCCAACGAACAATAAGCGATTCAGGGGAAAGTTGTGGTGTGTGGTGGATGCTGGAGTAAATTTCATGGAATTGGGGCCAATATTGGATTTGGCATGCAAAGAAGGGAATGGAATTTGTGATGCTCCACTTTCACCAGGGAAGGATTGTTATGAGCCTGTCTCAGGAATTGCTCATGCAAGTTATGCATTTAGCTCATATTGGGCAAAGTATAGAAATAGTAATGGTTCAACTTGCTATTTCAATGGATTTGCCACTCAAACTACTAGGGATCCAAGTAAGTAATCTGACCATAATTAATTAGCAATTAATTATTTAATTGCATCTCCTTTTAATTAGTTTTGAGGTTGAAATTATTATGATGACTTTTTTTTTTTTTTTGGCTTAATTAATGTCGAGCAGGTCATGGATCATGCAAATTCCCAAGTGTGACTCTCTAAGAATGATTATGATGGATAGGGTAGCCGATGACGGACACATTTCTCAGCCTTTCTAGTTTCCATATATATATATTTGCTTTATGTAATAAAGAAGAACATCCCTCTTTTTATGCTAATTAATCGCAGCAATTTTAAGTTTTTTTTTTTTTTTTTTTGGATTTGGTGAAAGTCCGAACATCTCATCTTTCATAGCTAAATGATTATTGTCCTTTTCCTTAATTTAGCTAGTCATACTTGGATAATTCAACGCAATAAAGCGGCACATGTTTTTCTTTGTTCATCAAATTATCGAATGATGAAGTTGCCATAATCGCATAAAAAAAAAAGTCACCATAATCATTTCCAATTCCCTTATACATTTGCGGTGAGTTATGATATTATTACTGAGCTCCTCTATATATGACGAAATAAATTATCATTTCTCAGTTGAATCATTGAAACCTAGATGTGGATACCCAAAAAGTTTAAAAATAAAAAGTTGGATGCAGATATATTGATCCATGCAGGCATAGGGAAATTTTGTTCTTTTTTGATCCAGCAAAAAAATGATTTCAAGGAAGTTAGTTTGTGAGTAGTCAATCTAATTCTCCAACGGCTAATATTTTCTGTGGAATTGGGCAAAGGTGGTAAAAGGCAACAAATATTTATACCTTAACAAAAAGTCAACAAGAAGTGTTGGGTAATATTAGGGGTGAGTATGGGTGTGGGTACCCCGCCACTCAAAGGATTTGGTTGATCCAACTCTTATTTGTTGGATCAGTTATTTTTTGACCCAGATGCAACCCTCATATCACCTGGAGAGCGGGTACCCGGTAGAGAGGGTCGAGTACCCGTGAATATCCGACCCTATCTTATCATCATTCACCTTCTAAAAAAATAAAATAAAATTAAACTAATCTCACTTGAACACCAAATTTTTAATAATTTTAGAAGTGACAAGTTGATTAACAAATATTCTATATGAATTGATAGGAATAAAGGGAAAAAAATCCAATATTAGATTGTTAAAAAAAGTTAACAAAATTCAGATTAAGAAATCACATAATTTCTTCAAACTAAAAAGAAAAACAAAACTAATCACATAATTTCTTCAAACTAAAAAAAAAAACAAAACTACATACAATTCTAGTAGAAATCAAGATTTTTAAAATTTACACTAAGAACTATAAGAAATATTATATATAAGGGTCGGAATGGGTACTCACGGGTTNCTAGAATTTAAAACTATGACCCTTATCCAACTCTCACAGAATTTCTTCAAACTAAAAAGAAAAACAAAACTAACATACAATTCTAGTAGAAATCAAGATTTTTAAAATTTACACTAAGAACTATAAGAAATATTATATATAAGGGTCGGAATGAGTACTCACGGGTTTTTAAAACTATGACCCTTATCCAACTCTCACAGAAGTGGGTACCCGACCCTCAACTGATCCGATCAATAGATGAAGGTCGGATACCCTTATTTTTCGGAGCGGAGTAGAGCGGAGCGGGCGGATTAGCGAGTATTTTTGCCCACCCCTACATAATACATCCCCTTTACAAATTTAAAGCTCTAGTTCCCCAAAAGAACAATTGGCATAGGAGATTGTTATTTTCTTTTTTTTTTGGGAGATAACTCTCCCTCCATTATAGAATAAGTGTCACTTTAGTGTACACGGATACAAAAATTATTAAACTATATTAACTTTACAAAAAAGACGGTTCAAATAGATTAAATTGGATCTCTTGCTCTTTTTACATTAATATATCAATTATATAATTCTCCATTATTAATAAGACACTAAAAGTTGAAAAATATGAGTTGACAAAAGACAAATTGTATAAAATGATAGTTAATGGAGGAATGTATTTATATTTTGTAATTCTAGCAATGGATTCACCATTCAAACTTCCACAATTAACAATTTAGCATACCATTTCATGCGCATGAGAAATGATAGTTGTGCCAGACTAGGGAAATCCGAGTAAAACAGGCTCTTACTACTCCACATCATAATTTGCTAAATTTTGTGGGGATTTTGCAATTGTCCAGTTTCAAAAAATAGACTCAAGTATTAGTTTAAGAATTGAAAATAATCTAAGCCATTTTCGGTCGGCCCTTCTTCTCTTCATCTTTCATTCAAAAGTCATTTGATGCCCCTTTGAATCTTTGTATTTACTCTTTTCCCCCACTCAACTCTTGTATTCGATCTAGTTGTCATTTAATCCTCAGAGCGTCGGACCCGGGTCCTCAAATCATTAGAGAATTCAATATGGCAAACCATTTAAAGGATATTCCAGCATGAAACATGAAAGCAATTACTTACCTATTAAAAAAACATCATTTATTATATTTTAATAAGAAAGAAAGATCAATCTAATAGATTTTGATGAGACGTTCCCTGTCACGTTAGCAGGTGATGATTCACTATTAATTTATTTTTCAAGTAATTGTTCTCAGCAGTCAGAGGAAATTTAAGTTGTGAAAATTCGCTGAATACATGTTGGCACGCCTGAATGGTATCCATAGCACCAGAATCTTCATGTATTGCTTCGAGTGAATCATTTGATTCCAAACCAATTATGACTCATGGAATGTATCTCTTGATAGTCAAATGATAACTTAAAATACATGTTTCGAGGCACCGTTTGAAAATTATTTCCTTGGCCTCGCTTTCTAATTTCTTCACTTTTGCAGAAATTTTAGTGGCAGCAAGACCTTTTGAATCGGCAATAAAACTGCGAGGATCAAATGATCTAAGAGATGAAAGGCATAGGTCGGGATATTCTGTCTTCTTACAAACCTCTTCTACGATTTCAGCATAACATACACAAGAACAAGAAACGAGGAAGATTAATAGTAAAAATAAGGCATAATCAGTACCAAGTTTTTTCTGCTTATAAACTCCAATATTTTGTGAAGTGCAATTCGGTGTTGCTTGAATACTTTAGTGCACCATATTTCTAGCTCACCCAAATATATTTTCTCTATTTTTCAATATTTTTTTATTAGGATTCAGAAGATTTTTTTTTTGTAGTTATTGTCAAACAATGTGAGGCCATATTCCCGCAATCAATTCACATACTTGCGAGAAGATGAAGTCAGAATAACTCTCCCTTTGGTAAGAAATATTTAGAAAATAAATATGAAAGATTATTTCTCTTTCCATCAAAAGAGAAACAAAGTAAAAAAGGAAGAATAGTGTCTCTTAATTTTTAATGTCTAAGATGCTAAATCAAATTTGACAAGATGTCATAAGAATGTGTTATACCATTTTATAATTCCCATGTAGGGAAGCCCGCCCTTTTAGGCAACCCCAAACTAGACCGGGTTGAAATGTTATTACAATTTATACATATCATCCGAGTTTTTGTTAAAGTAACTTTGTTTTTGAAAAAATTCCCAAACTATTCTAATTACGAATTATATTCCCTTTATAATATTTTAGTGATACATAGACTCTGCCACCACAATCAAATCATGTTCTTGGTTTCCTATTACAATTCGAAACTTTCTTTCATTTAATGCACTTGCTATAGTATTACAAATTTTCTTTCACTTTTACAACATATACAGAATCCACTCCTAGAAAACAACAAAATCACTTTGTGAATCTTCAACTTTGTGCAAGTATGTATTATGGTAGATCACTAGACTAGATCATAGTTCAACAACTAAGAAAAACTCGCTCAAATTGTACTTAATTGATTCGATTCGGTAGAATTATAGGCGAATTGATAAAAAATTCAATAAAAATTAAATTTTAGATACATGTCTAAATACGATAAACTCACTAAATAATTATGAATTTTTATTCAAGTCGAGTTTCTTTGATACTTAAAAGTAAATAGTATTGATAACAAAAAATTTTAAACTTAAATTTTTTAAATTGATAATGACTAAAATATGAAAAGGGATCATATAAAAAAGTTAAACTTTTAAATTCTTGACGTAATTATTAGCATAATATTATTTTTAATAGATGAAATAATAGATGCACATGTCTTATTGTTCTGAGTTTTTAATTTGTAATTTGGTAAAACACAACTAAATTTTTAAATATATTCTAGTCATTATTTTAATTTTGAGTTTTTAAACATTGACTAGATAGCATACCCAAATTAGGAAGAAGCATATTAGGGGTAATATTGGATACAAAAATTTCGTGCTTTAAGAGGAAAGCTTGAATGGAAAATTTTCACCACCATGGATTATTAATTCAAGGAAGGGATACTTTGCAACTCCAAGGTGACGCGCGAGAGGCCCAATAGCAAGCTACTGTATTTGACTCTCCCCCTTAAAAAAGTGAGTTAATATCATGTGAGCCGATAGCCCACGTATCAGATATTAAACTGATAAAAATAGATACTACACTTGATCTTAGCCAAAAGGTTGAGAAGGATACTACACTGGACCACCAGCAAGGTGGTCCAGTGATCAAGTTTCATCACTCCCGCTTGAATGTCCAGGGTTCAAATCTCACTGAGGACGTAGGTCATGCCAATTATTTGGGGATATTGTGGACTGGTGGTACCCGGCCTATAATGCCTAATCCAATGAGGGGTGGGGCTTGATCCATTGGTGTGTTGGTGGGGTTGCGGCGACCAAGTTGGTCTTTGGCCCAACGAGTTATGGTAAAAGAAACATTCCGTGGCGACTAGGTTCTTTAAGTTGGGATAGCCACATCGAATTCTCCCGACCTAGCCATTTATTTACCAAAAAAAAAAAAAGAAAAAAGTAAGGGATATTTTACGTCTTGTTGGTACAAAAAATTTTTAAAAAAAATAAAAAAAATTTGTGCTCAGGAACATTTACATAGATTGCAATACGGTTGCAGATTTTTCTAGCAAATATGGGTTCTTCAAAAATATATGTCGGGTAAAGGCCTCCTTAGGCTAGAAAAGTTGAATTGTCTTTATTAAAAAAAAAAGTTGACTTGTCTTTATTTTTACAAACAAACAAACAAAACAAACTTTAATCCCACTAAATATAGTCGGTTACATAATTTCTACTCTGTTATGGACCATATCATTTCAATTCCTAGATGGCTATATCTTTCTTATAAGTTACTCACCAAATCTTTTTCGGTTTACCCCTATTATGTTGACTATTCTCTCTAAAATCTACTCGCCTGACAGGCGTTTCTACTGGTCGTCTCAACACATGATCTAACCACCTTAAGCGTGTTTGTCTCATCTCCTCATCAACATATGCTACTCCAATCTTCTCACGAATATGCTCATTGCGTATCTTGTTCATTCTAGTGTATCCATACATCTATCTTAACATTCCCAGTGTTTTTATATTCTCATCTTTTGTTCATGTGTGTAATTAACTGTCCAACACTTAGACCCATAAAATATTGCTGGCCTAATTGTCGTTCTATAAAATTTACCATTAAGTCGTAAAGGAATTTTTCGGTCGTATAATATTCCCATGCCATTCTCCATTTAATCCAACCCACTTGTATCCGATGTATAACATTTCAATCTATACCAACATCACTCTGAAAAATTGATCCTAAATATTTAAAATTTTCACTTATGGGTATCTCTTGATCTCCAATATTAACATCTATTCCATTCCTACGTGCACCCTTACTAAATTTAAATTTTATATATTTTGTTTTTGATCTACTAATTTTAAACCTTTTGCCTGAAGTGTCTCTCTCCAAATCTCGAGTTTAGCATTAACCCCATCTTTTGTTTTATATACTAATACAATGTCATTTGCAAATAACATACACCATAGTATTTCCTCCTGTATGTGCCTTGTAAGTTCATCTATGATCAATGCAAATATAACAAATAAGAATTTAGAGCAGAACCTTATGTTAACCTATATTTATAGGGAATTCCTGATGTTCCTGATGTTTGGTTGACACTACATTCCTGATGTTCTCACACTTGTATCCACATCCTTATACACCTCTTTTATTGATTCTATATATGCTACTCTAACTCCTCTTTTTTCTAAAACTCTCCACGTAACTTCTCTAGTGATTCTATCGTATGCCTTTTCAATATCAATAAAAATCAAATGTAAATCCTTTTCATTATCCCAGTATCTCTCGATAAATCTCCTTAAGAGATGTATGGTTTCAATAGTCGATCGCCCTAACATGAAACCAAACTGATTATTTGACACTTTAATCTCATTTCTTAACCTTCTTTCTTGTCTTTATTTTCACAAGATGAATTAATTATTTTCAAGAGGTGAGGCCATATGCTCCCCATCTTTGTAAATTATACAAAGATTTCATTTTTCAAAAATAATCCATCCACCATTTAGGTGGTTTCAATAAAAAAATAAGGATAATTTTTTTTTAATAAATGAGATATTAAATGCTTATGACTTATAACTCCGAGTGAGTTATTGGTAGATTGAAAGAAAATACTCAACAAGATAATAAACTTCACCACCATTTTAATTTTTAATTCGATAAAATGTAATTGAGTTTCTAAATATACTCAACTGAATAATTGTTTGAGTCCAGTTCGACTTTAGTTTTTTAAACATCAATAAACTAATCAATCGTGTTCCTCGATCTTGTTCTTGTTATCAATTACATGTTTTTGACGCACTAATAATCAATCAATCAACATATAATTGCTCCTGTTTCGTCTCTTCCCTTTTAACCCTTCAATTCTTCAAGTTCGAATTGCATACAATCGGAAGAAGTCTTCGTCTACAAGAAACTTTTTCAAAATGGCAACTGTCTACGAATTTCATGCCATATATCCAGTACTTTTAGTACAGTATTAAAGTAATTGTCCAATGTCTTTAATTGATTTCCTTTAATATGTTTGACTTCTCAAGTATATATTAGTTTAAGAATTGAAAGTAACCTACAGCATTTTCCGTCATCCCTTCTTCCCTCCTTTCCATAAAAAATTATTTGATGCTCCTTGAATCTTTGTATTTACTCTTTTGCCCCACACAGCTTTGATTTTCTGGTTGTCATTCAATTGTAATAGCGTCGGGCTTGGGTTCTCAAATTATTAGAGAATTCAATATGGCAAACCATTTAAAGGATATACCGCCAAGAAACAAGAAAGCAATTACTTACCTATTCAAAAAGAAAATATATCATCTCATATTTTAGGGTTAATTTCACTTTGTCCCTTTATAAATTTATATGTGCTTTGATTTGCCCCTAAAAAAAAAGTTATATACATTTAACCCCCCCTTGGTTAACGGTCCAAAGCCAAAAGTTAGTCAAACCGTCAGAGAGTGGTACAAAATTACTAAAGTGTCCTCATGTAATTTTAGGATTAGTTAGACTTTACCCTCCATAATAGTATAAAATTACATTTTACTCTTATAATATAGTTCCGAAATTTCCACTCTACCCCAGTAAAGTTAAGTAAAATGCTAATGAAGAATTTCTTATTTTGATGGGTCTTTGTTATTTTGCTAGTTAATGAACATGTTAATCTATTTATCATCAGCCTTATTATAAATTTTGATGGACTATTTAAGAATTTTAAGATTGAAATTAACATAAATTGTGTCCGTTTGGTTCACGAATTGGATAAGACCGGATGTCTCATTCTCGAACAATTAATCCTGAGATGAGTCATTCCCAGAAGCTTAGTCCAGTTATCTAGTGTTTGGTTAATATTGAATTATATGAGATATCTTAAAAATAATAACCATCTTGCATTCGATTGGGGATCAGATAAGATTGGGCTACTATTTTATGGACAAATATACCCGTAAATTTGCACTTTATTTTTAGTAATCCAACAAATAATATTCAAATAATATTAATGTAGTTATAATATGCTAAAAATAAATGTAAGAAGTAAATAAATTGTTATTACATAAAATAATTACATAGGCGGTGTTCATCCTGGTGCACTAACCTGAAAAACTATTAATTTGGTCTATTTTAAACTATAAAAATTGGGTATCTAAGCTAGTTAATGTTACTAGTTCAGGTATTAGGATTAAGGGATTAATAATTTGTAACCCAACATAACCCGACCTAACACATATATTGTGTCAATAATGTATTATAACCTAATAATAAAGGACTTTATTCCATCTACACTCATTTACAAGTGTATATGTGTAATAAGTTGTCGTTTTATTTTTAAAAATTAATTTTTTTAAATTTACATCTTAAAGCCTAATATTAAATGATTTTTTCTCTTATTTTACACAATTATGGGGGTATTTATATAATTAGGTAGTCAAAGTTTTTATTTTTTAAATTTTAGAATAAAGTTGTCATAAATGTATCGTGTCGAGTAACCATGTAAAGAACCAAATATTATGTAATTTTCTTTTGGCCCTTTAAGTCGCCTATTGGGCATAAAGACCTGATGTCGATCGATGAGTACCCCGATCTATAATCTAACATGACATTATATGACGTAGGGTCATAAAGTTATTTAGTGATAAATTAGTCAAAATCTTTTGTTATCTCATCTAGGAGTCATCCCAAGATAATTAGTACCACCTTCTCCATGTTATTATTTTATCTTTTCCACAAGGGATTAAATTAGTTAGTTGGATAACAATCCCAAATCAAAAAAATTAACCAAACACAAGATGATATAGAATTAGTCATCTAATCCTACATCATCCCATGAACCAAACGGATCCTTCATGTTTTAAAGTAGGTATCAAATTTAGTTTGATTAATGTATGTTCTCTCATTTCATTAGTAAAATTGTTACTTTATTGTTATTCTATAATCCCGGGACTCATATTGGTGCAATTTTGTACGATATTTATGCATGTTTAAAGTATGTATAAGAGGAGAGTATCATCACGGGTCTAAGAAAATTATAACCCTGGTAAAAATTCAAATTTGAATTTGGTCACTCACAAACTATTTCATTGTGTGTCCAAGACGGTACTGCTAGTGGCATCTACCATAGAAACCATTTGATGAGATCTATTAAATGCCATTAGTTAGGATTGATTTAGTTATTATTAGGAGGTATTTATATAATGATAGGGATAAACTATAAGTGACCCTAAGACTATTTTAGGGTAATTTAGTAATTTTACATTAATATCTAATAGTTTGACTAACTATGGGCTCCTACTGTTAGTCAGAGGGGCTAAATGTATATAATTTTTTTTTATAGGAGATAAATGAAATACTGTTAATTTTACAAGCGGACAAAGTGTAATTAATCTTATATTTTACTAAAGAGGAAAGGTCAAAATAACATATTTTGGTAAGACGCTCCTGCAAGTAGGATTGTCAATTGGAATTTGTGAGTCGGGTTTTACAAATTCCAAACTCAGCTCACAAAATTAGTCGGGTTGTGAGCCTTAATCAAGCAGAGCTAAGTTCACAAATATACAGCTTATACTCGGTTCACAAAATTATTCAGATTTCTATGAAGCCTTAATCGGGCTAGCGTAAACTCACAGTATATATATTACTGAAAGTTAAGAAATTAAGAGACAAAATATAAAAAAAGTATATCAACTCTCAATACTAACAACTCAAGCATGAAAAATAATACTTTCTTAAGAATTAATAATATCTGCACATACAAAATTTGAAAAAAAAAGTACTTCAATAAATTATTATGACTATCAGGGTGAGAGTTTGATTATTAATAGATTAATAAGTATACAGTATTTATTTATATATATAGTCAAATTTATATATATATATATATATATATATATTCATTTACTTATTGGGGTTAGGATTTATTCGGGCTGAACCTTATGAAATCCAAATTCGACTCACATTTAAATTGGACTTAATATTTAAGTCTAAACTTAACTCAGTTCACTTTAATACAAGGCTCTGCCCTTTATTTGTCGGGTGACCCAACCCATTGATAGTCGTACCTGCAAGTTCGAGTCACAAGTGATAGGTGAAAATCCAGTATTGATTCTACACTTTTAATAATTAAAAAAAGAAAATAACATAAATAACAGATTTTTTTTTTATTTCGGCCATATTTAATGGAAAGAACTTCAGATAGTGTAAATAAATATTGCTTTTATTAAGAACATTAATTAAGAGAAAAATACTAAAAACTAGCAATTGCTCATATTTTTGTTGTGCTTAAGATATCACTGGTTATAAAATATAGATGTGTGAAGTAATTGTTCTCAGCAGTCACACGAGATTTAAGTTGGAGAAATTCACCGAATACATCTTTGCACTCATGAGCAGAATCCAGAGCACCACCATCTTCATCTAGTGCTCTGGCTGTATCATTTGATTCCAAAGTAGTTATGGCTCTTGGAAGGTATTCCCTGACAGCCAAACCATAAATTAGGATACACGTCTTGAGGCATCCTTTGAAAATTTTTCCTTAGCCTCGCTTTCTAATTTCTTCACTTTGCCAACGTTTGATCAAGCAAAATACGAGCAAGACCTTTTGTATCGATGGTAGCTATCACTCCGAGGATCTGATCTAACAGATGAAACACATAGGTCAGGATATATATGTTGTCTTCTTGCAAACTTCTTCTGCGATTTCAGTATAACTTTTACAAGGACAAAAAAGTAGGAAAATTAACAGAAAATAAGACATCATCAGTACCCCGTCTTTTTTTTTTTTCCTTATCTTCTCCTTAAAGATGTATGCATTATTTAGATTAAGTGCAACTGGGTATTGTATTGAATACTACATACAAAGATGGCCGATGTTATTCCCAGAGCAAATCAAATCCAGCCAGAGCAAATTAACATTAGTTGACAAAAATGGCCTTCTTGTTTGAACTCCAAATAAATTTTGGCCCCACTTTGTGTTCCTCTCCTCCGCACCTAGTCCACAGCCACCTTCACCAAGCCAACCACCACCTTCCCCAGTCACTCAAGTCTCTCCTCTATCACAATAGCCGATTATTTACCCACCTCCACCACCCACAACAGATTTGTCATCCGTGATAATCAGGCCCTGCATCATGACAAAGTAAGGAAATAAATTGATAAAAAATCCCCAAAACCCCAAGTCTCACACCAGATTCCAATTCCTTTACCTTAAACGAAGCCATAACCTGCCCATAAGCCACCACTCCCACTTGTAAACAAATAAAATAAAAACCCAACCACCATAATGAAAAACAACAAAAAAGCAAATAAAATAGATGTAAAAGTTTATTTTAAAAAAGAGAGACAAAAGATGCCATAAAAATCAATTTAGACACTCATATGAACAAAAGAAAAAAAAGAGAGAGAGAAAATTATATAAGTAGGAGTTTTAGATAGGCTTGTGAGCTCTTGGAAATTAGTAATTTGGTATATAAGGATTAGGCAATACATAGAAAAATTAAGTAATTGGAGGGTTTGAAATTGTATTCAATTTTGAAGTGTGAATGACTGGCGTGGCAATGGAATCGGAACAGGATAATGGGACTTGAATTGGAAAGAGAAGAGCCTACTAGTCTCAAAGTTGAAAGAGAAGAAGTAAAGAAAACTAGAGATGTGAATGTGGCCAATCTTCGTCCGTTTAAGATCCCTCACTGGTTCATTAACAAGCAAAAGCAAAAAAAAAGGAGAGATCACCTGCAGAATGGACTATGGAGTCACAACTCAAAACATCATCAAGAGTCAAATGTGAGGTTGCGGGGTCTATGAAAAGTAATTTATTAGTAATTGGGATAATCATAAAGGATATTTTCGTCAATTAAACCATATTTGATCTGATTTGCTCTGCTCCGGCAATAATATCCGCCTTTCTCTATTTCCATTTTTTTTATTGGGATTCAAAGCAATTTTTTTTTTTTTTTTTTTTAACGTTTATTATCAAACAAGGTGAGGCCACAATATCAGAATTAACTCTACACTTTCCAAAGTCAAAATACATCTCTCTATGGTAACAAAATCTCAAAAATAAATAGTTACTCTGTTCTATTTTGACTGTCAATTTGAATTGGTACACAAGAATTATAAAACTTATTCAATTGTACTAATTTATTTAAAAAAATAATTTAAAGTGATTAAATTACTCTTTTACATTAAAATATCTTATTACACAATCATTCTCTCTCATTAATATAACATTAAGGGTAAAGTTGAAAATGATTATTTAATATTTTCTTAAATTTCTAAAGCAAGAAATAATTTAAAATAAAACAAATTCCCTAAACCGACAAATAAAATAAAATGGAGGAAGTAAAAAAGATTATTTCTCTTTTTATCAAAAGAAAAAAGAAGTTTAAAAAAAAAAAGGAAGAATCGTGTTTCTTGATTTTTGATAATTAAGATGCTAAATCAGAAGGAAAAAATGAGTTTCTGACTCCCACCAAAGTGCTGGTGCTTTACCAAACAAAAAAAATCAAATTTAAACCCCCCACCAAGGTATTGTGGTTTATAAAAAAAAAACAAACAAATTTGAGCAGATGTCGCATATGGTTTTATAATTCCCATGTAGGGATGCAACTGGGTACTCGCCCATTTAGGCAACTCCAAACAGGGATTGAATCAAGAACCCTAATAACTGGGGAGCAACGATTTTAATAGGTGTTTAACAATTGTTAAAGTAAAATAAGTTTTTTGCAGTAAATAATTTTATACAATTATAATAATTTGATAGCGAATGTACTAACCTTTTATGAATAAAAAAATATAGTAAAATTGACAATTTCAAAACTAAGAAAATCATAGACAGCTTAATTTTTATATAACATGTACTTAATTAAAAATGAATTTACAATTAAAATTATAAGTCCATTTCATAAATAAAATTTTAAGAGTCATTAAATCTTATGTTTCCAAGTGATACTTATTATTAATTTTGAATATGTTATCATGTATAAAGGGTCAATATAAAGAAAAAAAGGAAAAGTTGACAAATTTTTTGGCTGCAGTTATAAGGTAAAATTAAAATTTTTACAATTTTTTCTTACCTATTTTTTAATTTTTCAAAGTTGAGGGACACAATTTCCTACCCTCAACAAGTGTGCCTCCGACCCGACCCAAAGTAAACCCAATGTAGAAATTTTATTACACATAACAATCTCAAAATCCAACCAGAGTTAGGAAAGTCAATTTCTGACACGACACGAACATGACACTAATTTAATAAATGTAGATTGCAAACAGGTCAACCAATTTATGACAATTAAATAAATGAATCAGGATTGAAATTTGTGATGCTCTTGCATCAGGGAAGGAATGTTATGAACCTGTCTCCGGGATTGCTCATGCAAGTTATGCATTTAGCTCATATTGAGCTACATATCGAAATAGTGATGGTTCAACTTGCTATTTGAATTGATTTGCCATGCAAACTATCAGGGATCCAAGTAAGTCATCTGACCATAAATTTTGATTCCAGGTTTATATTTGGACTAATTCTATTTTGCATCACTTAATTTATATTCAACTCTCATTTTGTATCATAAATTTTAATTTTGGACACTTTACGCCCCCAACTTTCAAATTTATCCCACGTTAACCCCTTCTTAACACCATCAAAAAAAATTAACGGAATCTTATGCTGCTTTTGTATGCAAAAATATTGTTGTATATCTTATTGAATTTGTTGTACACATACAAAAATTTCGTTAATTTTTAGACGGTATTAAAAGAATGGCTAAAGTAGGACGAATTTGAGAGTTCGGGTTGTAAAGTGTCCAAAACTAAAGTTTGAGGTATAAAATGAAAATCGAGTATAAATTAAAGCGTGTAAAATAGAATTAATCCTTTATATTTTCCAAGTCGCATATGAATTTCCTGTGAGTTATGATATTATTAATGTACCCCTCTATCTATGATGAAATAAATTATCATTTCTCTATTTACAGAAATCATTGACACCTGGATGTGGATGCCCAAAAAAATAAAAACTTGGATGCGGATATATTGAACCATGCAGGCATATGGAAAATTTGTTCTTTTCTGATCGAGCCAAAAAAATGGAACTTCTTTTTGTTTTTTTATTCTAGGAAATCAATTTGTGAGTAGTCAGTCCAATTCTCCTACTAATATTTTCTGTAGAATATGGACAAAGGTTGTAAAATTTAACAAATATTTATAGAGAATTCTATAATCCTGTTGAGGGAATAATCTCGTTACCTTTAAAGGCTTATACAATACAAAATTTTAAAATATATGATGTTGTATTATACAAGTTTTTAAAATATAACATGATAATTTTGTTACAAAACCGTAGAATTTTCAATATTTACACCTTAAAAAAAAGGCAATAAGAAGTGTTGGATAATACGTCCCCATTTCAAATGTTGAAAAAATCGGACAGAACAACAATAGAAATTGGAACAGAATTACCGAGCCGTGTAATCATATTCTTTAAAGTGATGTCACCTCCACGGATCGTAATTCACTTATGCAAATGGGATCATTGGATGGTCACTTTCCAGGATTTAATAGTAGCCTCAGTCACGTACACTCACAAGCAAGGTTTCAAAACTCAACATAGGACTACTCAATATTAAGAAAGAGAAAAAGAAGAAAAAGCAGATGAAGAAAGCTTTTTGGTGTGTTTTAATAGAGGATCTCAAGACCTCTATCTATAGAGAGTAATTCGGCCAGATGTTGAGAGCAATTGGTTTGACTTGGGAGAAAAGATAGGAGTGAATTCAATTTTCGAACGCAAGTGAATAATCAACTCCAGTGTGAAAAGAAGTGTGAACACTAAAATCGGGTAGAGATTAACAAGTAAAGTTTCACATGAAATTGGTAACAAAGTCAGATAGGAACTCAATTGTAACCGGACCAGGTCGGGTCGAGTTGGCGTGCACGTGTAACATAGGATAATTCCCCAAACTAGGCCTGTTAACGGGTTCAGATTCGGGTTGGAACTAGTAGAGTAAGACCCAGATCCAATTAGTATATCTGGATTCGAATCCAAATCCAAATATCAGTAGAGTCTACAAAACTAAATTTATACTTGAATCCGTCAGATCTTGTTGGATTCGGATCTGGTTACGAATCTTATAATATTTTTAAACTTTTAAATTTTTATATAATATATAGGATTTTTTTTTTTGTAATTATAAAATAAATATTTATTTCAAAATTTATATTTATGCATGGATTCTGTAATGGAATATAATTTACATTTACAATTTACACAATATATATGTATATACATAGATAAAATAACAATAATTGTATATAATTTTATAATTTATTAAATATTTTAATCAGATCCGAATCCTAATCGGATTGGAACAATAAGATTCATATACAATCCATTTATTATATTAGTTAAATGGATCTGGATCGAATCCGAGTAATTAAAATTTTTCATTGATCCAAACCCAGAAAAACAGGTCTAGGTTAGGACCTGATCCATTTGTAGATTTACCCTAAAACATCAACCATGCATAGTCATGGTTTCCAACTAGTGTTACTCAATGGCAAAATATCAAACACATATAAGATGAAGAATAAATTACAATTTCAATAGCCTGTGCTTCACTGATTTTAATTGAGATATTCATTAAACAAATTGTGGGCATAAAAAAGTAAATCTTGTCTTCATCACATTTAACCAACCAAAAAGTTAATATATAAACAAAATAGGCATTTCTAGGCCAATAAAAAAAGTCGTAGGAAAGTTGAAAATCAAAATTAAAAAATGCGAAAAAGGGCTTGCCTGTCTTGGGGTCATCGGCGACCAAAAAAAAAAAAACACACACACACACACAACATCACCTAATGCTTCTACTATCAAGATTCCACCTTGTAGAATCATCTCTCACCATCCACTGAGTGAACCCGATTGATATTCAATTGTGAGAAAAGAAGAAAAAATAGATTGGAAGAAAATATCAATCTCCCTTAAGTAAATCCAAGAAAAGTAACAACCAAAACTCCATAAAAAAGGCACTTAGCTATTTTATCTTAGAAACCCCACAAATTAGAAAGGTAAAATGAAACCTGAAAAGTTAATCTATTATAGGGGAAAAAAATCAAAAAATGATACTTTAAGAGAATACCAAACTAAAATAAAAATTTACCCTCATGCATGAAGAAGAAAGAGAAGTATATCATGATCAGGATCCACTTGAGGGAGCAACTTGAACCCAAAAAGAAAAATCCACTCAAAATCAGAAAAAGAAAATGATAGTTCAAGAGATTGCCAAACCAAAAATAAAAATTTACCTTCATGGATAAAGAAGAAAGGAAAGTATATCAAGATTCTAATCCACTTCAGTAATTTGGAAAAAATAAAAAATAAAAATAAAAATAAGAAAGTTCAAGAGAATACCAGACCAAAAATCAAAATCACCTTTATGAATGATGAAAAAGAAAGGGAAGCATAATATGATTTAGCAAAATCACGACACTGGAGCAACTCGCTTATGCAAAACCACAAAGTCATCTAAATATTTGCTCAATAAGCCAAGAGAAAATATGCAAAAGCGAAAAAAATGTGAGGAATGGGAGAATTTAATCTTAAATAAAAATATCTTTTAAACTTGAGAAAAAATAGATAGATGAGTACATCGAAAGAAGATAAATTGAGATTTTTTTTTTTAAATGTTGAACTCTTATTTAGTTTATTGTATATTAAAAATAATATTAATTTGTTAATTAAATAGTGGTAGCTTAAAAAAAAAACTTAAGAATAATGTGACATTTGTCAACCTTCCGTGTATTCTCACAAAGAGGGGTTTTCTTATACTATATGTATATGTATGTTTATCAATATACATATATAGATATATATTAAATATAGATATAGATAGTGTTACGTGGCTTTTATCCTAAATTGATTAATTTTAAGGAGAGTTATGTAATCTTGATCTTATAAATATAGACCTTAGGCTTTGGGCTTTATGTACCAAGCACTATACATAAGAGAGCTAGTGGGCCATTGGGCCTTGTTGGTCATTAAGCCTTTTGTCTATATTTTGGCTTTCCTTGTGTTCTTGTGAGTTTAGGTGCATTCTCCTAAAGCTTTTGTATTCTTCTCATATAGTAAAATTTGCTAGCCTTCGCCTGTGGACGTAGGTCTTTCAACCGAACCACGTAAATTTGGTGTCTCTCTTTTATTTTCTCTATTATTATGTGTTATCGTTTGTTTCGGATTGGTCTCAAACTTTTGTCAATTTCTTGAGACACTTCCTAACAAACTGGTGTCAGAGCTTCCAGGAAAGTTTTGAGATATTATGACGATAACAAATACCCATGTAGAGAAATTTGATCGGAGTGTCAATTTCGGGATGTGGCAGCTCAAGATGGAGGCTATCCTGATCCAAGATGGTGTGGATATAGCACTTCATGGAGTGGAGAAAAAGCCAGAGAAGATGTCGATGGAGGATTTTGAGGATCTTGATAAAAAGGCCAGATAAGATATTATCCTAAAATGTCTCGATGAGGTTTTAAGGGAGGTTGCTACTAAGACGACATCCAAAGGTATGTGGATAAACTGAAAACTTTGTATATGAAGAAGACAATGGAGGATCGGCTCTATTTAAAGCAAACCCTTTACATGCTTCGGATGACTGAAGGTACATCTATACTCTCACATCTTGATAAATTTGATTCCATTGTTATGGATTTGGGGAATATAGATGTGAAAATTGTTACAGATCATCAATGATGAGGATCAAGCCCTTTTGTTGTTATGTTTACTTCCCCTATCATTTAAACATTTTCGTGATACTATGATTTATGGTAAAGAAACAATCTCGTATCGTGAAATTAAATCTGCTTTAAAATCTAAGGAGCAAACTGATAGGGATATAACTGGGGAAATTGGTAGAAATCAGGCTAAAGGCTTGGTTGCCAGGGGTAGATCCGAAAGGAGAGACTTTGATAGTAGTAAATCAAAATCTAGATCTAAATTCAGACATAAAAATATGGTATGCAATTATTGTCGTAAAAAGGAGCACATTAAATCCGAATGCTTTAGGTTGAAAAATAAAGATAAGCATACGGAGAAATCTAACCAAAAATACAATGATACTGCCGAGGCTAGCGGCGCAACTGATGAGAGTGATGGAAATATTTTCTTTGTCACTGATGATAGAACAAGGTCTAAAAATGAGTGGATTTTAGATTTGAGGTGTTCTTATCACATGTGTCCCAATAGGGATTTATTCATATATCGGTTCCACTTATGAATCTTGTAATGGTGGAATTGTTTTGATGGGCAATAATGCCATTTGTGATGTTGTTGGTAAGGGTACAGTCCGAATGAAAATGCATGACGGTATTATGAGGACACTCACTAATGTTAGACATGTTCCTGATTTGAAAAAGAATCTCATCTCTTTAGGCACCTTAGAATCTCTTGGGTGCAAATATGGAGTTGAATGTGGAGTTATGAAAGTCTATAAGGGTGCTCTTGTTATTATGAAAGCTTGCAGGTCTGGTACTTTGTACATTTTGCATGGTTCTACTGTCATAGGTTCTGCAGCAATCTCTTCATCATCTTTGTCTGATTCTGATATCACCAAATTATGGCATATGCGTTTGGGGCACATGAGCGAGAAAGGCTTGACTATGTTGAGCAAAAGAGGACTTCTTTGTGGGCAGAGTATCGGGGCGATAGATTTTTGTGAATATTGTGTCTTTGGGAAGTAGAAGAGAGTCGGCTTTACCAACAATCCACAGTGGACAAAAGGTACTTTAGATTATATACATTCTGATATTTGGGGGCCAGCTCGTGTTCCATCTAAAGGTGGTACTAGATATATGTTGACTTTCATTGATGATTATTCAACGAAAGTTTGGGTTTACTTTTTGAAACATAAAAATGATGCTTACCTAATTTTCAAGCAATGAAAAGTTTTGATTGAGAAACAGACAGGTAAACAGATCAAGCGGTTTAGAACAAATAATGGCACGGAATTTTGTGAAAGAGAATTCGATGAATTTTGCAAAAATGAAGGAATTGTTCGGCACCATACAGTTAGCATGACGCCTCAGCAAAATGGTGTGGCCGAACGTATGAAAATAACCCTTTTGGAGAGAGCCCGTTGTATGATCTCTAATGCAGGGTTGACAAAGGACTTTTGGGCAGAGGCAATCTCTACAGCTTGTCATATTGTCAACCGAGCTCCTTCTGTAGCTATTGATTTCAAAACTCCTGAAGAAGTTTGGTCAGGTACTCCTGCTAATTACTCTAGATTTGAAAGTTTTTGGGTGTCAAGCATATATGCACGTGAATGATAGGAAATTAGAGCCTAGAGCTAAAAAGTGTATTTTCCTTGGTTATGCTTCTGGGGTGAAAGGCTACAGATTATGGTGTTTTGATCCCAAATCCCCAAAATTTGTAATTAGTAGAGATGTTACATTTGATGAACTTTCTATGTTATCTTCGAAAAAGGAGTCTTCTAGTTCTTGTGATTCAAATACAGATAATAATACGCAGAAGCAGATGGAGTTAGAGTTTGGTAGTTCTGATACTTCTCAGTTAACCTCTTCCAGTCAGAAAAGTTCAGTAGATGAATCAGAGTCTATTGAAGAAGAACAAGAGGTGGAGGAGCATTCCATTGCCAAGGATAGACCAAGGAGGGAGATTCAACCACTGCAGCGATATGAAAATTTAGTTGCATATGCTTTTTCAGTCGCTGAAGAAACGGATGGAGTTGGTGAGCCTTCCACCTACTTTGAAGAAGTTTCTTGTGATAATTCAGCTAAGATGGTTGGTCGCCAAGAATAAAGAAATTGAGTCTCTCTATAAAAATAAAACTTGGGTTCTTGTGAAGCCACCTTTAGGTAAGAAAATTGTTGATTGCAAATGGGTCTTTAAGAAGAAGAAAGCTCATCCAGGGGTTGAAGATATAAGATATAAAGCACGATTGGTTGCAAAGTGTTATAGTCAGGTACACAGTATTGATTTCACTTATGTGTTTTCACCTGTTGTTAAACATAGCTCTATTCGTGTTTTGCTTGCCTTAGTTGCCATGTATGATTTGGAATTGGAGTAACTTGATATCAAGACATCTTTCCTACATGGTGAACTTGAAGAACAAAATTATATGAAACACCCTCAGGGATTTGAAGTTAAAAGAAAAAAAGACCATGTTTGCTTGCTAAAGAAATCCTTGTACGGATTGAAACAGTCTCCAAGATAGTGGTATAAGAGGTTTGATTCCTTTATGTTGGGCCATGGTTATTCAAGGAACATGTATGACAATTGTGTCTTCATTTTCGGAAATTAAATGATGATTCTTTCATTTATTTGTTACTTTATGTTGATGACATGCTCATTGCTGCCAAGAGTTCTGTAGAAATTCACATTTTCAAGGCACAGTTGAGTAGTGAATTTGAGATGAAAGATTTGGGAGCAGCTAAGAAGATTCTTGGCATGGAAATCAAGAGAGATCGAGGAGCTATGAAATTGTTCCTGACCCAAAAGCATTACCTCGAGAAAGTTTTGGAGAAATTTAGCATGACAAATGCTAAATCTGTGATTACTCCTCTTGCAAGTCATTTTCGACTTTCAACTGCTCAGTCACCACAATCAGGTGAGGAAGAAGGTTTTATGGCACGGGTTCCATATTCTAGTGCAGTCGGCAGTATCATGTATGCGATGGTTTGTACACGACCAGACATTTCACAACCAGTTAGTGTGGTTAGCAGGTATATGTCTTGTCCTGGAAAAGAGAATTGGCAGGCTGTGAAATGAATTCTCAGATACTTGAAAGGTACTTGGACAAACACTTGGTTGGAGTTTGGGAAAAATAATAACACTTTGATTGGTTTTGTGGATTCTAATTACACCGGGGATCTTGACAAAAAAAGATCACTTACTGGTTATGTATTCTGCGTTAGCGGTTGTGCAGTCAGTTGAAAAGCTACTTTACAACCTTTTGTGGCATTGTCTACTACGGAAGCAAAATATATGGCCATGACCGAGGCAATCAAAGAAGCCTTGTGGTTGAGAGGTTTGTTTGGCGAATTGAGTCTGCATCATGGTGTTACTGCAGTTTATTGCGATAGTCAAAGTGCAATTCACTTGACTAAAGATCAGATGAATCATAAGAGGACTAAACACATTGATGTGAAGTTTCACTTTGTTCGGGATACTATTGCTGAGGAGAAAGTTCTTGTTCAAAAGATCAGTACTAAAAATAACCCTACGGACATGTTTACGAAACCTCTTCCGGTTTACAAGTCCAAGCAATGCTTGGACTTGGTTGGCATTCGTTGTTGATTAAGCTGTACACAGAATACATTGGGGCTTTTATGGAGAAGGTGGAGCAAGTTTGCTATTTTGTGGATGTGGGTACACGCCAAGGTGGAGATTTGTTATATGGCTTTTATCCCACATTGATTAATTTTAAGGAGAGTTATGTAGCCTTGGTCTTATAAATAGAGACATTAGACTTTGGGCTTTATGTACCAAGCACTAAATATAAGAAAGCTTAGTAAGCTATTGGGCCTTGTTGGTCATTAAACCTTTTGTCTAAGGTCTCTATTTATAAGACCAAGGCTACATAACTCTCCTTAAAATTAATCAATGTGGAATAAAAGCCACATAACAAATAAAATAAAGGGTTGGATGGCCATAAAGGCCCTGAAAGCCCATTAAAGTTCTCTTGGCTTAGTACACTTAAAACCTTAAGTAAGACCCTTAATTTATAACATTAGGTGAGAGAGAAATACTCTTCCAAACCAATGTGGGACAAAATAAAAGATATAAGCCATACTCAACAAATCTCCACCTTGACTTATGTCTTATCCGTCTGGCTCTCATCGTATAAAAAAGTCTCGTAAAATGGCAAATCTTGACAAAACAAAATTCTCCACCTTCTCCACAAAAGCTCAATAGCCCAAATTCTCGATTCACAAATGGATCGACACTACTCCACCTTCTCCAACAAAGTCCCAAATTTGTATTCAACACAAGCCCACTCTTCATCCACAAAATAGGCCCAACAAAACTCTTCACAAATACCAAACGAAAGACTCGGAAGCTCAAACGTCCAATACACAAAGAAGAGTGTAACAAAACGGCCAATACCAAGAAGAAATTACTTGCCAACGACTAACCCATGATTCAAAATTTCTCAACCCAAAACTTCGTTACTATCAAATAGGCTTAACCCGACTCTGATACCAATTTGTTAAGATCGGAACCTATGATATTTGCGGAAATTACTTAATAAGCCCTTGAAGATAGTAACGAATATAAATAAAGAGAAATATAATAATAAAAGGGACACAAAGATTTACGCAGTTCTGATCCTAACAAATACCACTAGCTGTTTCTCATGGTATCAAAGCCGGGTTCCTGGGTTAAGCCGATTTGATAGTAACGAAGTTTTGAGTTAAGAAATTTTGAATCATGGGTTACTCGTTGGCAAGTAATTTCTTCTTGGTATTGGCCGTTTTGTTACACTCTTCTTTGTGTATAGCATTGGCCGTTTTGTTACACTCTTCTTTGTGTATTGGACGTTTGAGCTTCCGAATCGTCCGTTTGGTATTTGTGAAGAGTTTTGTTGGACCTATTAATCGGAACCCCAGATATTTACAAAAATTACTTAATAAGTCCTTGAAGATAGTAATGAATATAAATAAAGAGAAATATAATATAAAAGGGATACAAAGATTTACGTGATTCGGTCAAATCAACCTACATCCACGGGCGAAGGGAAAAAATTCACTAATTTAAGAGAATTACAAATTTGGAGAGACCTCCACAAAATGGGCTATATGCACCACTATAACAAAAGCACAAGAGAGCCCAAATAAAATAAAGGACTGGATGGCCATAAACGCAGGCCCTGAAAGCCCACTAAAACTCTCTTGGCTTTGTGCACTTAAAACCTTAAGTGAGGACCTTAATTTATAACATTAAGTGGGAGAGAAATACTCTTTCCAAACCAATGTGAGACAAAATAAAAGATACAAGGCATACTCAAAAGATAGTACCACAAAGCGAAATGACACAGTACCCTTCTCCCAAATCAATACTCCAGCTCCAGTTCCTCCCTCCGTCAAGCCAGGGAGGGGAAAGAACGTCAGGGTAGGAATATGGAGGAGAGTAGAAGGGAAGTTGATGGAGTGGCCAGAAGAAGAGTGGTGGGTTGTGGGGGTAGGAGATGGAGGAGGTCAAGATCCATGGAGGGGATAATTTTAATCTAGAAGAGGTGGAGGGTGTTGGCTGCAGGAGAGGGATGAGGATGAAAGAAATTAGAAATTTACTTAGGGGAAGGATAATTCTATCATTTAGCCAAAAAATCCTATGGCAATAACAAATATAGCTGTGGCATTAACATTGGCGTCTGGACAATCGAATGAGACTTAACAATAATAATAATAATAATAAATAAACCTCATTATGTGGGGAAAAAATCTAGAGTTGATTATAACAGTTCCTTTGATCTATTTGTAAGCATTCCTTTTCTTCTCTCCCTACGTATAGCTATATTTGGTTTTGGTACCATGAGTTTCCATTCCATTCTTTTTATCCAAATGTGTGGGTGTTTTCATTCCATCTTCTTGCTGTGTACCCTAAATTTCACTTATCTGAAAAGCCAATCAAAAGATTGGATTAGTATTCATTATTTGTGGTTTAGTTTTACCATTCCTTCTTATATATGTGCTTGAATATATTTTTTTTATTAGCTATTGACCCCTTTAGGTGAACACACTAACAACCACCGAGTTCTATGAATGTAAAATCTGAGGACCCCTTTGCCCTTTTTCGTGGAATTTTGCGGTATCGGGGCCGGGTGTTGAGGGGGAGATGGATAATCTTAAGCTTTTTTGTAGAGATCCAGTGTCAAATGTTGTTCTCCACATCATAATTCGGTAGTTTTTAGAATTCGCAAAACAGGGAGGTAGGCTTAGTTAGTTCTCAAGGTACAGTAGCAATGTAGTTGTTCTAGAAAATTCAAGTGCATACCTAATTATCGGTAAAGTTATCGTGTATATATTATTGTGTATACAAAAAAAATTATTACTAAATTTTACAAGAATTTGAGATGTATTCTAATTTTAGCTGTATTAGAATTTTAGGTAAGTTATAATTTATGTTTGCTTTCTCTTCAGAGATTGAATTTTAGGACCCTACTATGTCCATATAGGTACGCGAGCTTATTGTGTTCCTGTATGCACGTACTAATATAAAAATCAGACGGATAAGCATATTAAGTAACACTGATCCTGTTCTACTCAAAGTTTTCTAGTGTTTAATAATTGCTTGTCTATCTTTTAAAGAGAGAATGAAAGCATCCAAAGATGTGCAGCAAGGTTTAAGGCTGCATTGGGTGGGAAATTGTCCTTAATGAAAGAAATTCTTTCTGTTTTCCACAGCTTGTGTGTCAGATAACCAAATGTAAATAAAAACTAGCAAATTGTGCAAGTATCCAGAGTCAGGTGGAAATATTATGAACAGGAGCAGTAGATGATGAGGAAATTATGATAAGGGTTGTAACACCAAGTTCCATGTGACAAAGGTGATCACCATCCTATTCATTACTCAGTCCTGCTTTTTCTTTATATAGCATGTGCATTTGTCAGTCAAGGATACAAGGAATATTCAAGTGAAAAATGAATACCAACTGTAATAGAACACAATGAAATGAAAGCTGTTAAACAAAGTAATCCTAAAGATTGGCTAATTCCTTTAAATTGTCAAAAGAAAAGGAACCATGTTTTCAGTGGAACTAATTCTTTCAAATTCCGCGTTAGCGGTTGTGTAGTCAGTTGAAAAGCTACTTTACAACCTATTGTGGCATTGTCTACTACGGAAGCAGAACATATGACCGTGACCGAAGCAATCAAAGAAGCCTCGTGGTTGAGAGGTTTGTTTGGCGCGAATTGAGTCTGCATCATGGTGTTACTACAGTTTATTGCGATAGTCAAAGTGCAATTCACTTGACTAAAGATCAGATGCATCATGAGAGGACTAAAGACATTGATGTGAAGTTTCACTTCGTTCGGGATACTATTGCTGAGGAGAAAGTTCTTGTTCAAAAGATCAGTACTAAAGATAATCCTGCGGACATGTTTACGAAACCTCTTCCGGTTTACAAGTTCAAGTAATGCTTGGACTTCGTTGGCATTCGTTGTTGTTGATTAAGCCCATTGGGGCTTTTGTGGAGTTTGTGGAGAAGGTGGAGCAAATTTGCTATTTTGTGGATGTGGGTACACGCCAAGGTGGAGATTTGTTATGTGGCTTTTTTCCCACATTGATTAATTTTAAGGAGAGTTATGTAGTCTTGATCTTATAAATAAAGATCTTAGACTTTGGACTTTATTAGAGTTTAGTGGGTGTTTAGTGGGCTATTGGACCTTGTGCACTAAATATAAGAGCAACAGTTTAGTGGGCTATTGGACCTTGTTGGTCATTAAACCTCTTGTCTAAGGTCTGTATTTATAAGAGCAAGACTACATAACTCTCCTTAAAATTAATCAATGTGGAATAAAAGCCACATAACAAATAAATGAAAGGGTTGGATGGCCATAAATACCCTGAAAGCCCACTAAAGCTCTCTTGGCTTGGTGCACTTAAAATCTTAAGTAAGGCCCTTAATTTATAACATTGGGTGAAAGAGAAATACTATTTCCAAACCAATGTGGAACAAAATAAAAGAAATAAGGCATACTCAACAAATCTCCACCTTGACTTGTATCGTATAACAAATCCTCGTAAAATGGCAAATCTTCACAAAATAAAATTCTCTATCTTCTCCACAAAAGCTCAATAGCCCAAATTCTCGATTTACAAATGGATCGACACTACTCCACCTTCTCCAACAAAGTCCCAAATTTGTACTCAAAGCAAACCCACTCTTCATCCACAAAACTCTTCACAAATAGTGCACCCAAACGAACGATTCGGAAGCTCAAACGTCCAATACACAAAAAAGAGTGTAACAAAACCGCCAATATCAAAAAGAAATTACTTGCTAACGAGAAACCAATGATTCAAAATTTCTCAATCCAAAATTTCTAGTGTTTAATAATTGCTTGTCTATCTTTTAAAGAGAGAATGAAAGCATCCAAAGATGTGCAGCAAGGTTTAAGGCTGCATTGGGTGGGAAATTGTCCTTAATAAAAGAAATTCTTTCTGTTTTCCACAGCTTGTGTATCAGATAACCAAATGTAAATAAAAACTAGCAAATTGTGCAAGTATCCAGAGCTGTCAGGTGGAAATATTATGAACAGGAGCAGTAGATGATGAGGAAATTATGACAAGGGTTGTAACAACAAGTTCCATGTGACAAAGGTGATCACCATCCTATTCATTACTCAGTCCTGCTTTTTCTTTATATAGCATGTGCATTTGTCAGTCAAGGATACAAGGAATATTCAAGTGAAAAATGTCAATACCAACTGTAGTAGAACACAATGAAATGAAAGCTGTTAAACAAAGTAATCCTAAAGATTGGCTAATTCCTTTAAATTGTCAAAAGAAAAGGAACCGTGTTTTCAGTGGAGCTAATTCCTTCAAATTGTCAAAAGAAAAGGAACCGTGTTTTCAGTGGAACTACTTTATAAGTACTGGTACTTCTCAATAGAATAAGCAGAAGCACACAATCCAGTGACTTATATAGTAGGACTTCTTCTACATGACTAAAGTTTTAGCAGTGAGACACCACAAAGAATCGATTCGACATTTGACGCACTAAGTTCTATTTGTATCCCGTTTGATTTATGCAGGCTCGTGTAAATTTTGGTCTAGAAGGATGAATTTCCTTCATTATTCTAAGATGTCACATAACAAATCTGTGATTTGATTTGAAATCCCTAAATTCTTCCGGTTTTGGGGCTCTATCATTTGCTGGTACCGTGCCTTGGCACTAGAGTGAGCTCTTCAATTCTATCCATGGTAGAACACTTGTTAAGGCAAAAACTTCAATTCATTTAATTCAGGGAAAGACATAAATCAACAAATTTGTGAGATTCTCTTTATTGAACTAGTCATCATGAGTAATCAACAGACCACTATTCTAACAGAACAACGAAGGCAACGAATTTTCCAGAGTCAGTGTTTTCATTATACAAAGAGAATCATTCACATACTTAGCATCAAACTCAAATTTCATATCTTAAGTCAGACGGCTGAGGGCCACACAGTCTCAAGTTCACGGCTCCATCTAACAAGATTACCTCAGGCACAAATGTTCATACAATAAAGAAAAACATAAAATAAATAAAGCTAGATTACCTCAGGATTCTAAAGCAGTGTGAGTTGTGGAGGATGTTTCTTGGACTAATGAAAAGGTGATCATGGATAGCCAATCTGATAATGAAGCAGCAAATCTAATCAGAAAGCAGAGATGAAGAACAATCAAAGGGTACAAAGCTGCTAGAACTACTAATACAAATTCTACTCAATTAAATATTTCTAAGTCTTTACAACCAGAAGAGGTAGCTATGAGTTTGATAATCCTTTCGAGGGATGTGATTTGTTATCCTTTGGCTAAATACAACACTTGTTTCCGCTGCTTCTCCTTTGGCTTTGGCATGGAGGAAACTGAAGCCGTTCAATTGTAGAAAAACTGTCAAGTTATGAAGACAAATGATAATAACATGGAAAAAGCACCGTTAAGACAATTCAAGTGGTAATAAAAGTGTCCCGATATTATTAAGCCAGCACATAATTAAAGCGCCATTAGTGTTAATAGAAATATCGTCAATTGGCAATTTGGCACCACTGTTGTTTATCGATTTAAGATGCAGTAATTTTTTATCAATTGCAGTGTTCCCATTAAACTTTCAATACTAGTCTCAGAGTGTAATTTAATATTGGGATAGTTAGAGTAGCTTGATCATGCAACTCATCTTTCCTTACCCGAAAACTAGAGTATCAACTTGTAATATAAAAGTTCCTAGATAAAAGAATGAACGAAGTATTAATTGCAATTATGAAAACTTGATAGTTAATGACGTGACCACTTACTAGATATATAGTATTGCAATCCGAAGCTTGTAACCTGTCTTACCTCCTTTTCCATCTCTCATTCTTTCACCCCTTGTGATACCTGCAACATTTTCCCATCAGAGGCAACAAAAAATGTACTACTATAAACATAAATGTCAAAAACTTCTCGCAATCTATGTCTATTCATAATTCGAATATTAGCAAATAATCATTGATTAATAAGTAAAACTTGTATTTTCTATATTTAATTTTCTTTCATGATTTATGTCTGCAATATATTTTCAGAAATTATGCACCGATCAAAATTCTGTGTGTTTTTGCATATATAGTGCATGGATATCTGTGCATGCATAATTCAGAAAACAGAAATTGATCTTAGTTTTTTAAGCTTCTTTTGAAAAAATAAAAGAAAAACTTAGATCACTAGCAATCAACTTGCCTTGCTCTAAACATCATACTCGCATTACCATTGATGCTGCTTTAGCCAGACCGACCCGTTAGTCCAACATTTCAATCACAGTACTTGCCCACGTTGGTATTAACAATGGGTCACAATATTAATAACCAAAAGGGAACAAAATATCTATTATCAATTTCAGGTCCGAACTTTTGGTCAGGACCAGCCACTGTTAGCCGAGCTTTTGATCCGAACTCCGAACCATATATTACCAAACACAAACAAAACACAAAACCAAATGTTAATATATACGATCAGCTAGCATCTGAACATACCAAAACATGGTTGAATAACACCTGATTTTCTCATAATTGTTAAAGAAATAATATTTAGGAGGATGCCAGCCATTAAGAATCCACAGAAATTAAGAATCCATATCTTCGCTGCAATGGCATTTAAGAGGAAACTGGTTATTTTCTGAGAGAAGCACATGAAATTGAAACTCAAATACTTCCATTTTTGTTGTCAGAGCTTAATTCCCTTCCATTTAAATTGGCAAGCTAGCTTAGAGAAAACTGGTGAGTTATCTTAAGACCAAAGCTACGGCTTCGCTCTTGGAGGATAAATAAATTACCAGGTGAAGAGAGTCAACCTCGATTATCCCTGGTTCTTTTCACTTTCTTCACTATGAAATGAAAATAAACAGAAATTTACAATGAATTTCTCAAAAATTTTGCCTGGTAGGTTGACCTGGCCCAGAAACTTCGCCAGATGCGAGCTGGTGCAACAGAATAATAATTCATGTTACTCGAGAGAGAACTTCTAAACACTGCTATTCTAAGAGATCATTTACTTTCTATTTTAAGTACCAAGTTCAAAACTATAATGCACCGGAACTGCCACGGTAAGTATGGTGTAGCTTGAACTTTTGAAGTTGATCTGATTTGCACTTTTAACAAGACCGCATTCTGCTTTCAACTCCTGAGGTCAAGCACATTTTCCAAACCTACCGTCTCTACATTTGGCTCCTAGTCTAGTGAGAACCTTGTTTTAATGATAAAAGGTTCTAAGATTGTTTGGATTACACGACAAAATGCCCCAAGGTCAATTAGCATTATTTAGTTGGATCACACAGTAGAGTTTTCCATCGTAAACAGTAGGAATCATTGTAGTCTGCAGATGAATCAAAAAGTTGTAACAAACAAGCAAAAGTTATAAAATTTCCTCGGACTTAGCAAACCAAGATACTACCACAATTTAGTGATCTTAAACAAATTTTTAAAACTTGATATTCCAAGGTAAAACAAACTGTAAATCTTTAAATTCAGGACTCAAAGTAAAAATGCAAATAAAACATAGGCAGTCCTAGAAATTCCTTGGAACAATTAACTGTAAATCTTTAGCATAGGACTCCAAAAGAAATACCAAATAATACACAACTTGTTGTAGTCTAAAATAGAAAATTGAGTAATCAATAGGTCTGAAATAAGGATCCTTATTTTGAAAGAAGATGGTTGGAAATCATCCCAGCAGCACCAGAAACAGCAATGTTAATCAATTTCTTCCAGGACTGTTTTGTCGCCTCTTCCTGAGGACAAAATAGAAAACACAGTTATATTCACACAGAACTGTTACACAGAGAAAACAACAGAAGCTGAAAAAGTGATGCATATGTTGACAGACATAACGCATTGAATTGATATTCAAGAATGAGGAGTACATAAGCTCCTCTTCTACAATAACCACAACCCGTCTCTACAAAGTGACCTGCTGCCAATTGTTAGCCAATAATTAAGTAAATTCACAGACTCAAATAGGATCATAAAACAGGGGTACTACCTCACAAGAAATTTACTCAGATCTTTTCAAATCTTACAGTACACCTATTAACAATTCTTGTTCGACATAGGCTCATCCATTAGGATTTCACACCTCTAAAGAAGAGCAAACAAAAATCTTGAAGAAACAATAACAGACAAGGAAATCTTCAAGAATTAAATGAATTAATTAAGACAATAATAAGCTTTTCCACCTTCTCCAAAAAAGCTTTTCCACCTTATCCAAAAAGATGAAATTTGAATTAAGGACTGCTTAACTGGCATAATTCGTATTTATATGAGTCAAAAAATTGTTATCTGAAAGGAATTACAGTTAACAAAAAAATATAACAAATTTATCTAACAAATGTGTACAATGGATACCACCATTCTTTTTTTCTTCCCATATCATATCAACTCTGATTCTAATATCAATTTCTTCCCTAGATAAATCTAAAACCTGTTGAATAAGATCTTTATCCTTATCACTACTTAGAAAGAAATATTTATCCTTAACCAGAATGATGTGTTTCAAGGTCAATAAATCCCACTGCAAGAAGCAATCAACAAGATAAAAAGTCAAAAAAATACCAGAGTTTATTGTATAGGGGCTGTTAAATAATGAACCTGCTACACCCTCAGAAACATGCTTTGAACGGCCAGCAAGAAGTAACATCTTGTTTTCCCACTTAATCTGCAAATACAATTTAATAGTCATATCATTTACGAAAACACAAAATCATATTCTAAATGAATTAGATTCCAGAATTTAAGCTTCAAACTCAAAACTTCGATTGACTTAAAGACGAAGTTGCACCAGAAATATGATCAGCAGGTCAAAAAGAAAAATTCTGCATTTATATCTCACCATACTGTAACCAGCTATTGCAAGAAGAACTTCAAATTTAATCCCATTATTCATCTTAACAGCCACAGTTTCTGATTTCAACTTTATAGCCAGATTTTTAAAGTCAAAAGTTTACCCAAATAAATTACGAACTAAAAACCTGCAAGCCAAAGGGTTAAACTAAAACTTAGAGCCCCCAAATTTAATATACTTCCTGCTTCTTAAACGATGATGCATCATCAGCAACATTACTGGATGATCCAGAGGTATTACTCACCTCATTCCCTGAACTTGCCCTCTCATTGGACTGGTACTGAAAATGGCTCTCACTCAAGGGTGAACTCTGGCTTGAAGCTGCCAGCGAAGAACTAAGCTCTCTGGGTGAATTCGGAACCGCAATTTCAAGCCGTTCGAGAAGACATGAGTGAGAAACTAATCCATTAGCATCAGAAAAAAGAATTGGCAGAAATTTCAAAGCTAAAGCGTTCAAGAAAACTCTCGAAATCCCCAAATCTCCACTTCCATTGCCTCTGGCAGAGATCATAATTTCTTCAGTGAAGTCAACAATATCAGCTGCAAATCAGAGGCCGACTCCGAAACCCCATACATGTAAGCAAAATATTCGACAAAGAAGGACACCATCGCGTCATTTCCAAACGATTGCAGCCTGGAAAAAGTGGTAAAGGAGGATGGAATAGCTTGATAAAAGGCCATGATGAATTTAAGTTATTGATCGTCGTAATTTGATCATTTAGAGAGGAAACAAGAACCCTAGCAGATCCGGTACGGAGAGACTCCGCCAAAGGACACCAGCCGCATATCCACACCAACTTGTCGGGGAATTGCTTGGGTTTCTCAGCAATTAAATCACACATCTCAATCGATGAATCCATTCCACAACTTTATTCTAAAAAACACAAACAAAAACAACGAACTTACAAAATTAGCTCATTTCCCGTTAACGCCTTGATCGCCGACTGAAGTACATTGAGAAAAAAAAATCCCTTGAAATTTATTTTAATTAAATAAATTAGCAAACCTAAATCAAAATTCAAAAGAAAACTCAAGCTCTCCATAAAATTGTACTCTGACAGAAGCTCGATCACACATATCAGAAGCAAAATGCGGATAGTGAGGGGTCAAAGGAGAGAATGAGAAAATAAACATGAAGAATTGAATATCGACGTAAAAAGGCATAAATTTCATCTGAGAATTGTAGAAATAGGGTTTACAGTGATGGAAATTGTGGTAGTTAAAAAATGTATGGAGTAGAATACCGAGCGGCATTTGGAGAATCGGGAACCCAACCGGAGTCGAAGAGCAGTTCGCCGAGTGCTTCGAAAATGCCTTCGCCGTTGACACCGAAATGGAAGTCTTCATTAGGGAGATGACGTAATCGACGATAATGCATGCACTGGCAAGAAGAGTAACAGAAAGGGGGAGGGGGAAGGGGGAGAAACACTATGGGATTGTGGAGAGTAGGGGTGTTCGTGGATCTGGGTATCCGGTCTATAAACTAAAAAAGATATCTGACTGATGGGATAATGAAAATTCTGACCCTCTATCCGATCCATTCAAAGTGGGTAGCACATCTCATATGAAAAATTCTTACAATGTGTTGAAAATGAAATGCTTAAAAGTTAAACCCATATAATCTATTGAAATCCTTAAAACCCAAACAAAGAGAAATCATCCCAAGTCCAATAATGCATACATCCCAAAACACAAGCAAAGGGGCTTAATAGCCTTACACTTACAAAAAAACAATTTAATTATGTCTTACTTCCAAACAAAGAAAACAACATATAAGAGAAAAAACATCCACACTTAAAACAGAAAATAATTAAAAAACAGATTCTTCATGTTCTTGGTAGATGGAACATTTTCTGCTCTTGTTACGATATCTTTTATTCTTTAAAATCGATAACAGGATGTTCCTCTGTTACACTATTGGTGACATTTCTACAATAATGAAACAGAAACAAATGAATAGAATCACTAAATAAATCACATCATTGAAGACCAAAAAAAAAAAAAAAAAAATGTAAAAGTACCAGATTATATCTTCTCAAGTTCTTCAAGGAGTTCTTCTAAATAAAGAGGTCCTCGGTTTATCCGAAACCAATCTTGAACACAAATAAAAGCTTCCACTATTTTTGGAGTCAAACAGCTACAAAATGAATCAAGTACACGACCTCCTGCACTAAAAGCGGACTCTGAAGCCACAGTAGATACCGAAATAGCAAGTACATCCCGTGCTATCATAGAAAGAACTGGGTATCTATGAGCATTTGACTTCCAGAAATCTAATATTTTAAAATTCTCACGATTACGATCAACACGCATTTCCAACAAATAAATATTCAATTCTGTTTTGTTTTCAATACTGTCACAATCATCTTCTTGTCAAAATATATAGAATTCATGAAATCTACTGTCCTAACTAACTTGTCAACTATCTCCTTCTTACTCATTTCATCAGATTGAGAAGCATTTACAGACTTTGGAACTGATATTGTATTATAAGAATCAAACATGGATTTCAAGAACTTTTTAACCTTTTCTTTCAACAAGTGAGAACTAGCAGCATCATATGTCTTATCAATAACCCACAAGACATACTTCAATTTAAAACGGGGATCAAGAACAATAGCAATAAACAACAAGATATTAAGTTTATTAACATTTCCCCAATATTTATCATACTTCTTTTTCATGTTGGAAGCCATCATTGATACATCCACATCACTGCCTTCAATTAATGAAGTAAGAAGAAATCCCATAGCATAAATTTCAATCATGTACTGATTTTCAGTAACATAATGAGAACCAGATAATCTCCCTGTGGTTTCATAGATAACCTTGAGAAAAGGCAGTAAATTGCGAGCATATTCCCAATCAGATTCAGTTGGCAACCCCCTAACTCTAGAACTTTTTTTATCAAACTCGCTCAAAATTTCTTCTATATTTTCCTGGACAATATTAGCAACCCTTATCTTCGGAGTTAAATCTTGCACATACTTGCAGTCTACAGTCTCTAATAATTCAAATGCCTTTTGAAACTTCACAGCAGATTCTTACATCAAATAAGTAGAGTTCCACCTAGTTTCAACATCAAGGCAAACAAGACTTTTACTCTCAATTCTTTACTTTTTCAACACAAGACTTAAACGTTTGAGCTCTAACTGGAGAAGATCTCACATATTTTATAGCTGACCTAATTCTAACTATGGCATCATCCACATCTTTTAACCCTTCTCTCGCAATCAAACTCAAAATATGCGCAGCACATCTCATATGTAAAAACTCACCATTTAAGATAGTTCCTTTCCAACTATTAAGCCTTCTTTTTAAATATGTAAGCCCAAGATCATTAGAACTAGCATTATCAACAGTTATAGTGAGAACTTTATCAATTCCCAATCCAGCAAACATCTCTCAACTGACCTGCTGATTATCTCATCGGAATGACTGCTACTACTGATGGGGCAGAAATTTATTATTTTTTTATGCAAAGTCCAATTATCATCAATAAAATGTGCAATAAGACACATATAGTTCAAATTCTGAATTGAAGTCCATGAATAAATGGTCAAACAAACACGGGATGATAATTTACTAAAGAAGTCCTTCATTTTTTTCTTTTCATCCAAAAAAAGAGAATAGCAATCTCTAGTGATAGTTGAACGTGAAGGAACTGAAAATCTTGGTTGTAATTCTACAAAAAAATTCACAAATCCCTCACTTTCCACAAATCTGAACGGTAACTCATCCAATATGATCATTCTAGCAAGTGCTTTCCTACATCTTTCTTGATTAAAGATATATGTTGACACAAAATTTTCATCTCCCCCCTCATGATTTTTAAACTCTTAGGTCTTCTGTTTCTTATCCGTCTTGTTGAATGGGTACTTCTTGCACCTACTATGATGGTTAATCAAGGCAGTAGTACCACTTCTAGCTGGACAACTAATAATAGCAACGACAATAGTTACAAGTAGCCTTTTGTTCACTTTGGTCCTCACAAGCTAGTTTTGTAAAGTGATTCCATACCCAAGACCTATTTTCAGTGGGAGCACCACTTACCTTAGAGTCATTAGTGAAATGAGGATCTTTTGAAGTACCAACATTACTTGGGGGTTTCATCATAGTTGAAGCATTTGGACCTGCAGGGCTTGTGGCCGAAGTGTCTGTATTATCTCCAGTACTTGACATCTGAGCAAATAACCCATAAAATGTAATTAATTGAAGACCCAAACAGCATAATAGATAAATTCCACAAATGAGTCACAAATAAGTCATCAGTATAACATAAATTCCATTGACATTTTTATTTGCATGCCAGAATGGACAAAAAAAATATTGCAGGAGAAAGAAAGAAGAAAGAAGAATAAAAAAAATCAGAAAAAGAGAATAAAAAAAAAAATCGAAAAATCAGAAAAAGAGAAAATTTAAAATTAGAAAAACATAAAATTAAAAATCAAAAACTGTATAAAATTGAAAAATTTTAAAAATCAAAAAATTGGAAAATCTAAAATCTTTGTGCCTTAGATCAGAGAAAACAGAGAAATAATAGCAAAAAGTTGTAAAATATAAAACCATAGATCATAGATTAAGTCTTAGATCATAGATCATAGAAGTCTTAGCCTTAAATTAGAGGAAAAAATATAGATCTGTGAGTTTTACGTTAGATAAAATATATATATATATATAGATCTGTGTGACACTTAAAATGTATCCCCTCCTATCGAAGAATAAGCTCAGTGGCTCTACTATACCAATATGATTTGCATATCAAGTACAAAGATAAAAACCATTACCAATGTCACAAAGATATAACAGAGGAATCCACTATCATCATTAAAATCACATTTTCTCAAGGCAAGATGCATGGATTAATCATGAAAATGGAAAAGCACAGTGCAGATAGCCTGGAAAAAATAGTATTTACCTTGAGAGTTTTGCCTGCGAGTTCAAAACAAAGGAGGTGGAATGAAATCAAGATGAGAGAAGACTTAGTTTCCTTTTGAGATTTTTTATTTTAAGCTTGAGAGAAAGAAGAATGAAGAATGAAGAATGAAGAATGAAGAATTGAAGATGACAGAAAAAAAAAATGAGAAGAGAAAAGTGGTGGCGCTACTGTGTGAATAAAAGTATGAAAGATAAACCATTAACCAACCAATAACCTATGTTTGAATTGGTAACCCTATTAAGGAACAATTACGAAATTGCCCCTAAAATGGACCGGGTCGGGTATCCACGCGGGTCACTAAAATGTGACCCGCTACCCGACCCTCACATTGAACGACCCGACCCTCTACCCAACCCTCATTCAGAATGCGGTTCGGATACTTTTTTTTTTTGTTCGAGTGGATCGATTCAGTTGATTTTTCAGGTCGGTGGGTCAGGATGAATACCCCTAATTATGAGATTTATAGGGAACAATCAAACAAAAAATGTGTAATAATATGTTCAAAGAAACGTAAGAAGAAAAAGGGTTCTCCCTCAATTTAAATTGTGTCTATATCCATATAAAATTCAAAATCTTAAGAAATAACTATTAATATAAAGGATTAATCTTTCATGTACCATCGATGTAGAAAAATTTCTACACCATCGGTTGTAAATTCATTCTACATGTGTAGAAATGATGTTTAAAATTTAACACTGCATATGTGTCATGTGTCCATATCCGATAATATAGGAAATTTTCTATATTAATAGTGTATGAAAAATTAACCCTAATATAAAAAATTTAAAAGTATGTTATGACAAAGTAAAGTAAATATACGTTATGACAAAGTAAAGTAAAGTAATCTATGCCTGAATCTTCGGTTTAAAATTTTGGAATTTGAAGTCTACATATCAGTTCTATGTAAATAAGAATTATTTCTATCTTTACACTAGTTCTTTAAATAAGAATTATTTCTATCTTTACACTAGTTCTTGTCATAAATTATATGACTTATCATATAGCAAAAATCCTCACATACTATAATTATTGGGGTGTTATCCACAAATCCATAAATGTTGATTGTATCAATTTAAATTTGGATATTTCAAGTCATTGTATAGATTTACCAATGGGCTGTACAAATTTCACTAAAAAATATATTGCATATTATGCAAAAAATGGTGTGTACAAAATTTATAATTTAGTGAACTTGACATAAAAATTATACTATATGATTGTGTCAAACACAATCAAGAACCTTGGTTCCTTTACATGTTCTACCCAAATATTCATACTTACCCTCAGTATCATTCCCATGAACCAAGCTTTCTACAGTCAAGATCCAAAAAGAACTTCTAGAGTAGTCTTTGCCTCATGTAGAGAGCACTTGTCAGAAAATACTAGACCCAAAAGAAAAATATTGAATGGAAGAGAAATAATGGAAGTTTGACTATATTTTCTGCTTCCCTAATTTTATTAGATACTTTTACCAAATTTTATGAACTTTTTCAATTGATAAGTCGGACGATATAACCATAAAGCTATATAATCTCTCTTAATGAAGGCTCATTAGAGTTTGGTTTTATTTCTTGGTAAGAAGTTCATCAAATTGAGAGATAAAATATTAGAAATCCTTGTGCTAGGTACTTACCTTTTAACATTTGAAAATTCACAGCATTACCATAATTACTTAATTTTGGCATTTTATCTGTAAACATACTTCTTTATGCAATTGTCATAGTTATATAAAATGATATACTTATAATTTGAATTTTGTTTTAACTTGAAGTGAAAAAAAAATAGAATTCTAATGGAAGCAAAAAGGGAACAAATTAGAATTGTCATTATAGCTTCTGAAACTTTTCAATTTTAAGAGTTAATGTGCTTGTTAAGTCTTTTGATTAGTCATTGATACTTAGATAAGTATAGCTATATCCAAATTCTAGGACTAAATTATAGATTTCTTACTGTACAAAAGAAAATAACTTATTCTAGGCCTAATTTTTTAATTCAAGATTTCAAAATGATTAATAGGTGGTTGTTAAAAGGAAATATTTAGTTATGTACCAAAATATTACTCTTCACTTTTAAAGTATTTTTTAACAAACACTTTTAAAGTGTAAGTACACCATAATGATGCGCATAAAAAGGTTGGAAAGAATCAACCCTTTTTAACATAAGTTTTATATTAATGCATATATTTTTTACTTATTAATGTCAATTTTGTTAATAATAAAAATAAGAATCTTATTTTTGGTACTCCACATATATATGTTATTTTTTTTAAATAACTAATGTATGAAATTAAAACTTCTCCTACACTGTACAAAATTTTAAAACACATCTCTTTACACATAAATATTAGTTAATGTTTTTTCCATATAAAACAAATAAATCAATTACCTTTTCTTATTTTAACCTTCCCCACATATATCCATACAAATAAGAGGTACATCTATTTGTCTTATGGTAAAATGATTATTCTGCGTTTCCTTTTCTAATTCATTTTATTTCTCATCTTTCCTGCATTACAATTGTTTTGGACTTCTTATGTTTTTAGGTGTCTTTCTATCTTGAATTATTGTACATTTATCATTTTGTTGCATCTCTTAGATGCTCGAAAGAAGGCATCACATGTTATCATCTTTGTCTATCCTCTCAATAGTTTATCTAATCACTTGCTGATGACCAGCAGCTAGTTTCGATTCTACGAGTTCTACTATAAAATTATTGAGGTTGGTATTTTTCTTTTCTCTTTATTTTTAATCAGCTTTCAATCATTGCACATATACAATGGAAATAATTTTTAATTTTAATTCTTTCAAACCATGCTCTTGAATTATGGAACACTCCGGCCGGAATGCAAGTTTTTCATTATTTTAATTAAAATATTCAACATTATGCATTATTCTCAGAGAAAATTCCATTTTGCTCTCTTATCTTTGGGATGTGACCTAATTTGGTCCCTTAAATATCAAAAGAAACTTGTTTAGTCTCTCAACTCTATAATGTTAGTCAATGTAAGACTTTTAGCGAAAAAGTTGGACATAAACGGTGAAAGACATGTTAATATCATGTGGCTGCTAAGCGTATATATCTATTACTATTATTATGTATATATAATGACGTGTGTGTTTCTCTCTCTATATATATACATATTAAACAATAGATGTTAAAGTAAAACTCTGTTGAACTTTCTCCCTTAAGTATTTCAAATTATTTTTTTTTTATAGAAAATACTATATTTTTCAATAGAAATATAATCGCATGCATCACATGGCATTATGCTAGTATGTAGGTACTCTATAAACATTCATGTTTTCGCTTAATATACTTCTATAAATTCGGTGCATATCTTATACAAAAAGAAATAATAGAAATATGAATTTAGATCCTCTTATCTAGGTTGTATTTATCCCTTTTAAGTATTTGGGACCACACTATTTGAACAAATCGTAAGCTAAATTAATTCCAACTTACTACTTAATTTCATTTAACAAACAAAACTAAATATTTTTACTTACTTTTTCCTTTAAGTAGAAATATTAAATGTGAATAAATGACATAATTAAGAATCTCTAAAATGAAATTTATGAAAATTTTATTGTAGTACCAAGTTATTCAAAATTTAATCTCTTCCTAAACTTCTATTACATATCTTTAATTACTACCTGCATTTATTAGCAAATTTTGAAGTAAACATCAAAAGTGTTAACAAACTAATTAAATTATAGTTTTTCTTTTGGTAACAATCATTTTCTATTTTCATCAAGCTGTGTTGTACTATTTAATGGAATGATATGTTGGTAGAATCTCACATTTGATTATGTGAATAGATGAGGTGTCATCCATTTAAGAGGTAAATAAAAGATGATTTACTTTTAAATCGAAAGGGTTCTTATTAGTGTATGTGTGTCTATATATATATTACATTCAAACAAAGTTTACATAATAAGTTACAGGTGATGTTATTGTTAGAGCAATTTGTATCTATTCAAACCAAATTTGCTTTGAATGACGAAATTACCAATTATAACTTCAAAAAATTACTAACTTATCTCCTTCCTCACCCACACCAAGACACCAATTTCATCCTCTTGGTATATAATCTACTTATCACCCTCCTTGCCACTCAATTCACTTGCACATGGTCACGCAAACACACGAAGAACACATTTCCATCACTCTTCCATGAAACAACAAACCCCCTCCCCCATTTTAATCTTCTATCTCCCTCTCTGCAACCTTCTATTTGAATTGATAAAATTGGACTCTTGTGGGTCTCAGATTTCACACTTTGATTTGTTTAGATCTATGTTTTTCTCAATGGATTATTGATATTTTCGTATTCAATACTATCCAAGAATAATTTTGATACAACTTATTGTTTGTTTTGGCTTTGATTTGGGCAAGAACAAGAGATAAGCCATGGGCCGTTAAAGCCCGTTTGGCGGTGATTTGGCCATTTTTAGCCAAATTCGAGGTCGAATTTTGACGATACAATTTTCATCCCCATCAGACGGCGGAATAACTTCCTAACGTCAACCCACGCCACTGGCATTATCTGGTTTGCCGAGAGCTGTAGTACAATGATAGATTGTTCTGTTTATTAGATTAAGGGTAATTTTTGTCATTTAGACAAATTTGCTCTGACTGGATACAAATTGCTCTAACAACAACATCATCCATAAATTACAAATTAATTCAAAACCATGGACCTAATTGCACTCAAAGTATCATAATTAAGCAATTATTACCCTAACAAATATATAGTTGCTAAATCATAGTTTTATGATAATTTTGTATTGCAAAACTGATAATTTGGCAAATAAGACATTCTCCTCCTTTTTTAAATGTATATTGAACAAGGTATAGCCACACTGAAGTGAGGATGGGTAATTTCTTCTCCCCCATCAACTTTGAAAAGTACAAAATAGGTAATGAAAAATTTTAGAATTCTAATTTTATTATATAACTGCACCATAAAATTTGTCACCTTTATTTTTTTTTTCTTTATATTGTCCTCCAATAAAATTGAAGTCCTCAAATCATATGATTAAAAATGATAGCATATTCAAAATTAAGAAGAAGTGTCACTTGGCAACAAGAAATGTTTCAAGACTTACCAATCTAAGATTAAAATTTAGTACATAAAATGCACATATAATTTTCATTTTAAATTCATTCTTCAAGTGACAACAAAGTGCATTTAAGTGGTAAGGCACTTTTCCTATGACTTATTGGTCATGGGTTTGAATTACTAGAAGGTAGGTGGAAGGGGTATATATATATATATTTTTTTAAAATTCATTTTCAAGTATTTGTATAAAAATTGACATTGTGTAGTTTCCTCAGTTCTAAAATCACTTATTCTACTATATGTATGTTTTTTAATTTCGTAAAAAAGTTATGACAACCACTAACAGATTCCTATAATTGAATGTAAAATTATTTACTATATAAAAAATTTATGTTTACTTTAACGATCATCAAACACCTATCAAGGTTGTTGCTGCCCACTCCCTAACGTTAAGCTCCTAGTTTCGCTCCTCATATCGAACTAAAGAAACTAAAAAGAAATAAACTTTTTTCTAGAGTTATAATTAGTGAAAAAAATATGAAACTATAACGTTGAACATCAGTATTACATATACTTTTAAATACGTTATTCAATTAACAAAATTTATCACCAAACCCACATATTTTGATACAATGACACGTTTTTAATAAATACATATACATACATACATACACACATTATATGTATGTATGTATATTGAAATTCCAATCATTGTAGCCAATAATAGTATGTAGGGATCTCATCCTATTAGATTTACTATCTCACTCTAAAAACTTCGTACTTTATCAATCCCAAACACAAACTTTCTAAAGATCATATCTGATAGAATAGGATACGTTTGTTCTTGCAAACCCCTAGTACTATATATATTGGTCCTTAGCATGGTATTTGTAATAGCATAAAGGCCAAAAACAATTACCAAATTAAATAACCTATAAGCCATCAAGGTGATTGGGAACACTTTCCTTGTCAACTAAGAGAATTTGGGGTCTATTTGGTTGGATAGAAAATGTTTTCCTTAAGAAAATATTTTTCTTAGAAAATATTTTACATTAAAAAGTCTATTTGTGTCATACAATTTTTCAATGTTTGGATTAAAAAATCAAAAGACTTATAAATTGTAATAAATACTTCACAAGTAATTGTCGTCAAGAATAATTAATTTTTTAAAATTTAATTTATAAGATAACATAGTTGGATATTATATATAATGATAGTAATATTATATCATCTTATACATTGAAGAGAAAATAATGGACAAAAATTGATAATAAAAATAAGTTTAGTATTGAAGTTATAAAAGTATACATTTGAAGATTTAATGTCACTTTTAAACTATTCAGAAAATAATTTTTACAATAATTTCATAAGTTATTTTTAGTTAGAAGAAGCTAAATTGGCAGATATTTTACTCAGGAGAATATTTTTCTGTGTTTGGCACCAAAAAAAAAATTAGAAAAATATTTCCCAGAAAATATTTCCATCTAAACCAAACAGACTCCTAGTGAAAATCCAATAATATATTTGCTACCTTTTCTTTACATAGTAGTTAGAGGGATTTCACACCTTAATATACTCGAAGAGTATGTATTTAAATGAGATATTAGAAATTAGTTTTAATTATAACCAATCAAGTTCATATATATTGGAAGCCACTTTCTTGTTTATTTCTTCATAATAGTATACAATTTTTTGGATTTCTTCTGTCATTGGATTTAATTCCATTTAATAATTAGGCAAAGAGTGTGTGTAAGAAAGGTCAAAGAAATTAATTTTTTATTTTTTCATAGTCTTAATGAACAAAAAAAAGTTTTTCTATCTCTCTTATTTTGTAAGAAAAACTATCAAATCACATCATATGTTTCACATGTTAAACGTATTATAATTTATTATTCGAGTCAAATGAATTATTATATTGAGGAATATACACTTTGCACAATTGTGCTTCTGACTTGAAAGTAAACAAAACAAGAAATGACATTAATTATTTAATAGAATGTAAGAACCATACACCTCTAGAGTCACCTAACAAGCAAAAAAAGAGTTTTGTCTCCAAAATACTAACATCTTAGGACTAAATACATGTTTTTTTTTTATTTCTTTTTAAAGAAAATTTAAATGTTTTTTTTCATTGCAAGAATATAATTATCAATTATAGGTTATACGTTATAAGAATATGTTGAAATAATTACAGTAATATAGTTAATTCCATTAGAAAATCAATTGTTATTTGCTCAAACGGTATTTTCCCATGATCTATCAAACTACCATTTCAATCTAAATGAATAAATCAGAAAATTTTTTATTTTACATAAAAAGTTTTTTTTTCTTTTTCAAATAATATCTAAAAATTATTTGGATGTGTTTGTCTTGAGTTCAAGTTACTAATTTCACTAATAAAAGAAATATTGATCTTTTCTATATTGTAGATAGAAATCCTATTAATTCATACCACTTGTACAAAATTAACATTTGAAAATCTAAATGATGACTACATAGTATTCATTTAAATCTGTGACTAAAATCCTAAAACGAGAGTGTAGAAAAATTAATCCATAAAAGAATGGGAGAAACAAAATATAATAAAGATGTATTTTTAGGACATAGACTATCAACGAATAATTTGTTGGTCTATATTTTATTACAAAGATCAATCTCAAAAGGATGGATATTGCTATATTTTATACTCAATTTTCTACTTTGATTTCAAATATTATATCCTCTTGAATTTGATGTTAGCAGTTTCACTTAAATTCATGGGTTCTTATAAATTTGTTTCTTGTGCCAGTACATTTGAGTATCCATCCAGTGACCAGTAATGTAAACAAATTTCAATTTTCCCTTTCCCTCTTCTTGTAATCTTTCTAGGTAATAATAGGATTTTGGTATGAGTAGGCTGGGTTAGAGAATCCCAATTAGGATTTTCACACTTATGTTTAATTGGGATTTTTAGATACTTTTGTGTATTGTATAGTACGAACAACATACTTCAGATAAACATATAAGAATATATGATCAACATCATTTTCTGCATCTCTGTATACATGCAAGATAAAACTAAAATAAACATATAAAGTAAATGGAATTTATCTGGACACCTGTCCATTATTTGGGATATTATTCAGTACAATATTGTACCAAACATTTTGAGATGAGATAAGAAAGTAGTTGAAAAACATATTACGAAATAATTGCAAATACATATTACATAGAGAATATTGAGTATCTAAAGTTGTCCAAATAGAGCAAAATTTGGCTAAAATTGATAAAATGAACAGGTTGAAAGTCCTAACAAAACAGAGATACTAAAATGACCTTAATCAATTTGAAAGATGGACTAATCAATACCCCTGCTCAACATTCAGCATCTTACTTTCATTTTCAAATCTTAGCAAGGCCTTTTTTCTTTGTTCTCTTTCGTATCTCTAACCTTTCTCTATTGGTCTATTAATGTGTATTGTTTCAAATACTATATTATTTGTTTTTGAATATATCTTTCATACATCGTTGGTGTAAATTTTTTTTTACACCCTCAAGTCTAGATACATGTCACATGATGCATGTCACATACTCTTTGTTCAAATTTCAAATGTCACATACTCTAGTATCATAATGGAATTCAAGATAGTGTTAAACAATTTCTACACCAACAGTGTATGAAAGATTTACTCTTTTTTTTATTCTTTATAGAAATAATCTTCGTATATATTTGGTAATATATTTTATGAAGTTTCTTGCACAAATTAACACTAAAAATTACTTAAACATTCCAAGATCAAATCTTCCTGCATGAAAATTATAGCTAGGTGTAAATTTTTCAAATAAATACATATAAGGTATTAACTGCTCAGTTATCTTTTGTAAACAGGTAGTAGTTTATAAAAACTACAGGATGGATATAAAAGTGCTTGCTCTTTCCATTTTTTTAGTCTTTCTAAGCAAAGGACACAGCAAAAAGATATCATTCCAAATTGTAGTCGCACAAGATGGTTCAGGCAATTTCACTACCATTGAAAAAGCTATCCAAATAGTCCCAAATAATAGGCAAGAAAAGTTCTATATTAAAATAAAAGATGGATTGTATAGCGAGAACATAGTTATTGGACCAGAGAAAACAAACATTGTCCTCATTAACCTAAGGGGAAGGAATGGATAAAACTATAATATCAGGTAACAGAAGTTGCGGTGGTGGCTACAAGACACAGAACACAGCAACAATAGGTAAACTAATTTACTATTCCATAGACCATCTAAACACATGGCATAATTATCTCAAATTACGTTGCTCCTAAGTTGACATAACTGTGTATAAGATATCTTAATAATTTTGAAAATTTAGTAAAAAACTGTGTTCATGCATCAAAAACATCTACATTATTGTTGTAGTCTCAACTTTTTGATGGATGTTTTACAAACACAAGTAGAGACTCTAATGTTTCGATATGTTAATTTCCTATTGGGGAATGAGTCTTTTTTTAAGGATAAGTCTAAAATTCATTAGTTATAGTTGAGGAATAAAAAGAGCTTCTTTTATTCATTACAATGTGATGTCTTATACAATTGGATTGTTTCCCTTATTTATGAAAAAGAAAACAGTTTAGTGAAAAGAAGAGTTTCGCAGAAGCTAATTTTGTTAGGTTAAAAATTTAGAAACCATGATTGGTTGCCAAGCATATAACTATTGAACTAACTTGCCCTTTGCAAGGGGCAATATTTGCTGTAGAGATTATACAGGATAAGGGTTAAAAACTTTTTACTCCCTGAACTAGGAGTAATTACACTTTACCCCCATATTCAAAAAATATACACTTTCCTTTGTATTATAGACATCTGTGATTTTAAAAGAGTTGAAAAATATAAATAATAAAATAGAATTCATGCCCTTGGAATTAATAACACTTTATTCCCTAATTTGGAGATGATAACACTTTACCCTTTAAATGAAATAAGGTATACAATTTGACCCCAAAAACCAGTTATGATATAACTAAAAATTTGTACTTGTTTTTGTTGAACACAAAAGGATGCCACACATTTTCTCCTTTCACAATTGTAATTTCAAAATTTATTTTTTTGTGTTTAATATGAAAATAACAATTGAAACTCATTATTCCCTCAACGTATATCTTTAGAATCTCATGAAGCAGGTAAGAGTTATCCTTATCTCAAAGGCTTCCAAATTTTATGTCTTGTTTCCAATGTCTTAATCATTCTCTTTTTTTACTACCAAACAAGTTTAGTGACCAAATTAACAACCCGAGCACAATTGGGTGACCAAATAGGCACTATACTCAAAGTAAAATTACTATATAATAATTTCAGCTTGATAGGGTTTACTAAAATGCACATATATTAAGATATACAAGTCAAAATATTGTGTACTTTATATCATTGTAAACAAGATTTAGAATCCTAAAACTTTCATGAAGGCATCATTAGCCGATTCTCGTTCTAACTAATATGCCTAGATAGGGCCTCAAACTTATAGAAGTATTACATGTTTGAAAACTAATTTGCAGATTTGAAAAGATTTGCTAAAATCTCCATATACTTAGTTATAAAACTTCAAAATTTTTGATCATAGTACTATTAGAAACTTAAACTCAATATAATATAACTTTTGTGTATAAAAAGTTTTCAAGATTCACAATATAAAGTTCTCAAAATAGGTCGTAAAACCAGAGCATCATCATAAAAATTACTGCAAATTTTCAAATTGTGCAGTTTCACTAAAACTATCACATCTTGACATACATAACTCATGTAACAATGGCTCTTGAAGATTCAATAACTAGGTTCTTAATAATAAAACTTGTAAGAAGTAACCATTTTGTGGTTCAAATCATAAACTAATCAAAATTGCCCTAAAATTAACACAACTAAATCTGAAAAATTTGTTGTAGGTTGTTTGAGAATTAATATGTTATATCTCTTATGATGGAATTATTGTGAGATTCGAATCATAGTCTATTAGAAAATTACTCAAACTATATAATCAATCCCGAATTTACCTAAAGTGATCAGGGCAGATATTCAGCCAACTATAAAAGATTAAAAAATTTTGTATAAAAATATTTAGAATGATATCCAAAAATATTGATCAATTTTGATATTCCTATACCAAGACATAGCCAATTTCTTAAGGGTACACAATCCTGACTAATAACCTTCCTATTAGCTAGGGGATTTTTTTTTTTTGAATTTTGAAAATTTATTGGTATAAATACATTGATAACTAGATTGCCAGATTATACCAATTTAAAAATATATATATATATATATATGTGTGTGTGTGTGTGTGTGTGTGTGTGAGTAAGTAAAAATTTATATTTTTCTTTTAGGCTTGAGTCAAATTTTTTAGAAGCATTGCTAGAAAGATTTTAATTTTAACAAAAGCTAATTTTCCAACATTTTAATTTTGTAGAAATTTTGATGATTTTTGAATTCTTTGTATTATTTCAAATTTCAATATTTTTCACACAAGTACTCCACTTTCTAAGAGTGGTATTTTGGTTAAATTTTCAAACAAATTTGTTTTAGTAAATATTATGTATGATTATAGATTTTTCATTAAAATTTGGCATTTTGTTATTTTAAAGTATTTTTACATTTTTATACCAGATATAAATTATACAAATTTCAAAGATAAGCAACTAAAACGGTTATTTATTTTGTTCAATCTTTAACGGGGCTCATATGAGTCACATGACTTTTTCCATTACTTTTTTTCGTTAAGTGTCTTAAATTGACCTTCTTCTTTTTTTTTTTAAATATGAGGGACTAAATTAGTTAGTGACAATAATAAGAGACCAAAATTAGACAAGATCCTAAAGATAATGGACCAAAATGATAATTTTCTCTAACTTGGAATAAAGTGAGTCTTAATAAAATAAAATAACAATTATTTTTTTCTCATAAAAATATTTTTCTTAAATGTAATTCTTTTATATAATTTTAAAATATATATATATATATCACATATCCATTGGTAAAAATAATTATCATGCTAGAGAAAATATTTTTCTCCAGGTAATTCATTGTTGAAAATTTGTGGGGTTTTACAAATGGCAGGATAGATATAAAGTTACCGATGAATTTGCAAAGGTCTATCCAAGATCTACTTGTCACTTTTATGCAAAACATAATAGTAAAAGATTAGGTGAAATGGCTATTTAATTTTTTAGAGTTCATATCAGCTATTAAAGGAAATTAGAGTAGCTTCTCCCATTGTTAGCCAAAATAAAATGATGTGAGGATCTTTCCTTTGGCTACTACAATATGTCAAACATAGAGGATGAAAAATTAATGTTGTTCCATTTTGTGGTTTTTCTATGTTAGCTTTGTTGGTCTCTTGAATTTAGTATTTTTAATTTTTCAACATGCTATATTCTCACAAAAATGAGTGAGGAGGAATATAAAGAAAATTGATTACTGGCAATAGAAAGATAATTGTAAATGCAAATCATTGTTTAGTCAATACTATTTTTTATTAATAGTTGTTCATAATATATTGTCTACCTTATTAGTGTACATTACCATCTAACGCGATTCGTTTCTCAAATTGCAGTAATACAAGGGAATGGATCCATAGTGCAAGGTATTACATTTCAAAACACAGCTGGACCAGAGATGTTTCAAGCAGTTGCATTATCTGCCCAGGCAGATAATTTGACTTTCTATCAATGTCGGTTTAAGGGTCTATATCAAGATACTCTAAATACTGCTTTTGGAAAGCAATTTTTTAGAGAATGTGAAGTCCTAGGTACTATAGACTTCATATTCGGTGATGCTACTGTTGTGTTTCAAACCTGTGCAATTTTGGTACGAAAACCATTGCCTGGACAGTATCTAACAATCACTGCACAAAGCAGAATGACTGATGGAGAAAAGTCTGGAATTATCTTCCAGAATTGCACAGTAAATGCAACAGAACATCTGCGAAAGAGTTATGATTTCAAATGCTACTTTGGTAGGCCGTGGAATGATTATTCAAGAGTGGTAGTACTCCAGAGTTTCATAGACTCTCTCATCGATCCAAAAGGTTGGATTGAATGGGAAGGACAAACTCCCATTCATCCATTTTGTGCAGAGTTTAACAATAGAGGACCAGGAGCAAACACGTCAAGACGAGTAACATGGTCAACCATGATTATCAGTCATAAACAGGCATCTAGCTTCACAGTAAGAAGATTTCTAGAAAGTGGTACTTGGTGAGGTATACCTCCAAATGTACCATATTACTTAGATTTACTCTAAGATTCTGCAGTACACTTGCATTTTCAAGGCTTTTCTAGGAATATACACTTATACCATTTCTCTACTATTTGAGAACTTATAATTTGAGCCTATAAAATGTTGTACCTTTTTTTTTTTTTTTTGGTAAATAAAAGATTAGCTCGGGAGAATCTGATGTGGCTACCCCAACTAAAGGAACCTAACCGTCACGAAATATTTTTTTCGGCATAACTCGCTGGGCCAAAACCCAACTTGGTCACCGTAGCCCCACTAACACACTAATAGACCAAGCCCTACCCCTCACTAGATCAGGCATTATAAATCGGCCACCACCAGCCCATAATACCCCAAATAATTGACTACCCCAAATAAAATGTTGTACTTAGGTTGCAAATGATTGGCGTCACATTAATAAAATTACTTAGCTTACGAAACACTAAATAAGAAATTAAACACAAAGCTTCATATTTGTTATCAAATTAGGAAAATAGCTTAGGTAGACCCGATTTTTGGCCCCACTTGTAGATTCTGTGGTTAGGATTAAATCTTAAAAAATCTTGCTTACATCAGCTAATGTCATAGATTCTCTAAAATTTAATCCACACCATAGGGTCTACAAGTGGAGTAAAAAACCGGGTCTACCTAAGTATTTGCTATCAAATTATACCAAAATTCGTTGCATTATTACGATAGTTGCTTGAAAACCTCCAAAATCGTAAATAACTAATGATGGATACTGTTAAGAGCCCCTTAAATAGCCCCTAAACATTATTATTTCTCATATAATTTTGAATTCACTATTTACTGATGCAATTAACGAAAAGCAAAACTAAAGCTTCTCATAATTATCTTCAAGCTTAATTATATGCTTATTCTAGTGTCATCTTAGTAGTAATTTAATTTGAGTTTCAAGTAATTTCTAGGTTTCTTAGGAGTTAATAGGATTTTGATCTTTCATTTAATCACAAGAATTTTCAACAGTCATGTTTCTTGAAATAAATTTCTAAAATTGTGCTCCTTTTCAAAATTGTTCTTTTTTTATGCCGATTGTAGTCGCATTGTTTGTAGCCCTTGTCGGGCATATATTACTTGTAACCCTTGCCGGGTTATTGCATTGGTTATAACCCTTGTCGACATGCATTACTTGTAAGTGTTGCTGATTTGTTGTGTTGTTTGTAACCCTTATCGGGTATGACCGGCGTCAGAGGGAATTTTCAAGATATAGAGGAACTCTGTCAAATTTTTTAAAAAAAAAAAACATATTCCGTATCCAAAAATGGGGTCTAAACATGTTCCATCCTTACAGGAAAATGACATTTGATAGACCCCGTCACATTCTCCTTTATTGGTGAGGAGAAATAACCTATGAAAGCGGTACTATGTCCTACGGGCTAATGGTGTGCAAGAAACTATTCCAAATAAAGCAACGGATTAGGTTTGTTGAGTTAGTTAACAAGATATACAAATTCATGGAGGTTGATAGGGAGCAGTTGAAATTGAATATTTTGTCATATACAGGCATATAGTTAGTCGTGGTGTTTACTCTGACATTCCATTGACAGATGATGATGGTATGGATGGTATTTTTGATTTGTTTGATGCCGATTCTACTTTTTGTGCTGAATTGTTTATCGAGACAGAGGAAATTCCCCACGTACCTGTAACCAACAATCTAGGGGTGTATGGTATGGGGCCATGATGTCTCTCATGCATTCGACCATGGACGACCAGCCGCTGCAGTCCAATGCGCGGAGTCTCTTTGAACATCCTTGGTCGTTTGAGTTTTACAACCCAACTTGTTCATTTTCAATGTCAAACTCCATGCAATCTAATCAAGCTATTGGCGCGCAGTGTAATAGAGACACCACAGCAGGTGAAGGCCCAAGTACCATGCAATATCAACATATGGAGAAAGGTCTCGTAGATGAGGGTTTGACAGCGGATAGTGGTAATAGTGACTCCTAGTAGAATGCATTAGACGAGGATTACGAGTCAGGGTCAGACTCTGAAAATATATCGGATGATGTTAATGAATTCTGATGAGGATTTGGGGACAAATAACGATGAATGTCATACACAAGAGGATGTTCCTACTTATCAACCTAGGGGGATGGCTTTTTTTAATGATATTGGTAACTACGGTGAGTACGATCCCATGGACCGCAGTAATAAAGATGGGTTGGTTTATTGGAATGAAGAAAAAAATGATATTCAGTTGCACATGTACTTTGAAAGCAAGGAGCAAGTTAGTAAGGCAGTTACAATGTGGTCTATAGCTCAAAAATGAGAATTCAAAGTCATAGAGAGCCGGAAGAGACATGGGTGGCTAAATGTAAGACTGCGGCCTCCGGTAGATTAGCTGCCGGAGATTGTGATTGGAGTATTCGGGTACGTGAAAATGAATCTCTTACTGTGTGGAAGGTCACGAAATGGGTAAAAGATCACGTATATCTCTGTGAAATATCCGATAACAACAACAGAAATCTTACATCTACAGTCATTGCTAACCAAATTATGCACTTAATTGAAAATGATCTGGCGCACAAAGTCAAACAAATTCAGGCATATGTTAAGAACAGTTTCAAGGTTGACATCACTTACAAGAAAGCTTGGTATGCTCGCAGAAAAGCGATTGTGCTTGCATATGGAAGTTGGGCATCTAATTTTCAACAATTACCCCAATACGTTGCAGAAGTACTACGCTCCAATCCCCAAACTGTGGTGCAATGGCTACATCATCCCAACAATAGCGAGGTTGTGAAAATTTTTAAATACGTCTTTTGGACATTTCGACCATTGATTGATGCATTCCACATGTGTAGACATTTCCTATCTATTGATGGCACGTATCTACGAAGGAAGTATCGGGGTAAATTACTTATTGCCGTCGCTTTGGATACTAACAATCAGATTTTACCTGTTGCTTATGCAATTGTTGATGAGGAAACAATACAAAGTTGGGGTTGGTTTATGGAGCAGTTGAGACACCATGTTGTACGTGACTTGGAGACTGTTTGCATAATATCTTACCGGCATCGTGGTATTATTCTGCATGCTATGAGCGAGTCCCCTTTATGGCAGGAACCATTTGCATATCATAGATTCTGTCTACGTCACGTTCGGAGTAATTTGATGACCAAATACAAGAATGTAGAAGTGAAGAAGTTGTGTTGGTCTCTTGGTGTCAAGTTACAGAGGCGGAAATGGAATAAGTACCAATAAACGATACAACTGCAACATCCAGAGGCTTGGAGATATCTGATAGATATTGGCCTTGACCGTTGGTGCCTTGCTCACGATGAAAATCGTAGGTGGGGAATACATGGTACAAATTCTTCTGAGAGCTACAATAACGTGTTGCGCGGAGTTAGACTACTTTCGATAAAGGCTATAATTGATAGTACATTCTATCGTTTCGTCAAACTATTTGTTGATAATATTGCATGGGGTGCACATTGTCGCACATCAATTACACCAAAGAATTGGAAAAGGTTGTTGTCAGCAGATAAAAAAGGTGGAGGACACACAGTCATGGTTTTTGATCAGTCTACTAGGTGTGTATAGAATTAAAACACCTCATCGTGTGATTGGTCGTGGTGGCTATGTACAAACTGTCAATTATGTACAGCAGACATGTAGCTGTGGTAAGTGGCAAATGTATAGGTTTCCATGTTCGCATGCTTTGGCAGTTTGCAGACATAAGGATGATGAACCAATCCGACTGCTTGCGGACCATTACACCACTCGTATATATCGAGACCAGTACAACGTTAGTAGATTTGTTCCGCAATCTAATCCAGATGAGTTGCCTCCTATTCATTGGCAGTTACGTGGTGATGCAATATGTTCGTTGAACGTCGGGCAGGCCGTATACGTGCTAGGCGCATACGAAACGAGACGGATTTTAGGGATCGCCGTGAACCCAGAAGATGTACGAATTGTCATGAACCGGGACATAATCGCAGGAGTTGCCCTTCGCGACAACAATGATTTGTCTTTTTATTGTATTGTTTATGTACTCATTGTATTCTATGAATGTAGTTTGTTTTTAATGTATTCGTTTTATAAAAAATATTATATTATCAAAAAATGTTTGTCTGATCATTGATTACTATAAAAAACTATTGTACAATCATTCATTCTTTTCGTATTACTTTGTTTAGGTATGGATGATCAGTCGCGAGAGCTTGTTCATACTGGACCATATATAGATGATATTATATCACCTACGATGCCACATAGGGCTAGATCTATTTTTGACGGTCTTATCGATGATTTCACACTACAGGTTAAGCGTTGTCATGGGACTTTTTGGGATCACATGCCTATACCGGCGCGGGTATGACATTATATTTGTTTGGCAAGTTTCGAGGGCATCGCATCTTTAGGACGTATTTCAGTGGATCATGCTTTGATCACCAGTCTTCTGGAGTGATGGCGACCTGAGACACATTCTTTTCATCTGCCCATTGGAGAGGCCACCATCACGTTACAGGATGTAGAGGTACTGTGGGGTTTACACATTGACGACCCGCCCGTGACGGGTAGAGACACTACTTATTCTGCAGATATGCTTGGAGCCAGTTATGCATGGAGTTATTGGGTTTCATGCCTACCAGATAAGACATTGACGGTGGTCGTTTTAAAGTTGGATGTTTGTCTGCTGCATTAGATCGTCCGCTTCCCGATGATGCGACTGATGACATGTGTCGGCAGATGGCACGTACATACTTACTTGTACTTATTGGAGGCATTGTATTTAAATACAAAAAATTTAGGCAATAAAGTGCCACTACTGTATCTTCAGTTGCTTAGGGACTTGGAGACTGTGGGCCGTTATAGTTGGGGATCAGCAGTTTTAGGCACACTGTATCGCAGTTTGTGTGATGCCACTTCACCCACAGCTAGAAATATTTGCGGACCAGTACTATTAGTACAGGTATATTTCAGTACTTTATATTCATCTATTTTATATTTGAGTACTTTATATTCATTTATTGTATACAGTTATGGGCTTGGGAACGCATGCCGACACTGCATCCTATCCTGTTAGAGCCCGCACAGGAGCATCACGAAGCATAGAATATCATGGATCTCGGTATATATGTTTTGTTAAACTGTTTAATTAAACATGTTTACATTGGATTTGATATTTATTAATTTGTATTGCAGGTGGGATGTTGGATTTGTTGTGCGCAATGCTCCTCGTCATGTTTTATCTATTTTTCGAGATCAATTACATAGTTTGCGACCCAATGAGGTACATCCATTGATTACATTTCTTTTGCACTTTGTCGTCCTCGTATTTTGTTTATTTACTAACTTTTTGTCGACTTCTTTGGTATTAGTTTATATGGCAGCCATTCTCTGATGAGCTACTTGATATGCTTCCCCATTACTGCACTGCTGGTCGTGGCATATGGCGTGCAGTTACTTATTTGATATGTTGGGAGATCGTGGAATGTTACCTCCCTCATCGGGTTATGTGACAGTTCAGTTTGCACCAACCCTTACCAGATCAGAGATTGATTGGTAATCAAGGTGCACTTCATTTGATAGACCGCCGTGGTCGGGCGAACAATGATTGGGAGTTGAACCCACCGACAATATATAGATATTTGGGGCGCAAGAACGGATACAGTTGAGGTTGGCCTCCTATGTGTTGATACTACACATGCATTGGGTGATTACATGTAATGGTACCGACCGAGGACGGTGATGTACATATCCAATCCTAGTCAACGCCCTACTTTTGTAGAAGGGTACCTCGGCGATGGTGCACGTGCAGATTATCTAGTAAGTAATTATTCATTTTTTCTTATTGTTTTTCTTTTTCAAATTACTTCAGTAAAACTAATTTCAACTTTCACGGTAGATGGATTCCATGGCTAGATTGTACTACATGTCGTTAGACAACCTGACTGAGGACGATACTCCGGATAGTAGTACATGGGCACAGATCAGACATTTCGCTTCTCAATCACTACATGCAGTAGGCGAATGATCTTCAGCCTCCGCCAGTTCCTGTTTATGTTCGACATCCACACCAGGCACATGATCCACATAGAGTAGAGCGGGCTCCGCTGCGAGGCGAGCAACACGGAGTGTGGTCGTCGTCGTCGTCGTCGTCGAGTTCCATCTCCTCAACCTCATGTAGATGCTGGATCCCCTCATGTTAATATACCATTCGAGGGTGACACTTCACACATACTTTTGCCAATGCGCACTCCGGTGGGACCATCATCTTTCGGACAGTCATCCACTGGGCCTGATCCAGAGTCCAATCGTTTTAGATGAAGAACATGAACATGAACACGAACAAAACATACCTTTGCATGCGGAAATTGCTCACCATACTCAACAGCAAGACACTCATTTATTTTATGTCCGTCGATCAAAAAGGGTGCCTAAACCTAGAGAGTGTGGTACGGGCGGGAGATTTGGAGGTCATGGATATTGACATTTGTTATTACTTCTTGCAAGTATGTGTGATTGATGTCCGTTATTTGTATATCATTGTTCGCCCTAGTCGGGTGCTTTTTTATTGTTATTAGGTTTGTATTTATGTTTTTTAGCCCTTGTCGGGCTTTTATGGATGTTTGTTGCCCTTGTTTTGGATTTGGTTGTTGGGGAGAATGTTCGTAAAATAGGGGAGGTTATGTCAAAATTTTATCAAAAAAGTATGATAAATTAATAAATTTGCAGGTTTACACATTTCATTCGCGTGCTATTTCGTTAATGTTATAGCTTATGGTTTAAAGATAATGGTTTAGTATTCCTAAATATCGTACTATTTCGGTAATGTTATAGTTTATAATTTACGATTTAGTATTTAAGTGATTTTATCTTACAGTCAAATCCTTCTTTAATTAACAAAAATATCAAACATTTTTCTATTTTTGTAATAGTGCAAAATTTCCCTTCGCAATATACATATTCAAATTTGCAAAATTTAAAAAAAAAAAAAAAAAATTTTGCTAGACCTCGCATTTAGCAAATGTGAGGTATAAAACAATTTTTTGTTTCAAAATAGTTAAAAAAATAATTTCCAGACCTCGCATTCTGGGAATATATATATATATATATATATTTTTTAAATCATGATTGAGCTCGCATTCGGTGAATGACGAGTTCCGCTCTCCCAGAAATGGCTTTTCCAATCGGTATAAAAAAAGAACAATTTTCAAAACGAGCACAATTTTAGAAATTTTTCCATGTTTATTGAGTCTTTAGTAATTGAGGGAAAAGCCAATCATAGTTAAGATTTAAGCATAAGGTGTAATATTTACGGATGTCAGAACTTTTGCAATCTTGCATGGCTGGTAGATTGTAAAGAATCGAGGCTTGATTATTAAGAAAATAGCCAAATGAAACAAGTCCAACTTAAGGATTTCTAACCCTAGAGAATTTATTCTATCTAATCTATCCCTTCAGCACAAGTTCTTCTATTATATACTAATTTGGTTGTCCATAAATCATTTAACAAGAAGGTTATGATCACGGTGGAAAATGATTTTATGGCAAAGAAAACTCAAAATGTGGATCTTGTCAAATCACAAGTGGTACAAGTACAGCAACAAAGCCAAGTCAAGTTTTTTAATATGTTTACTCCAGCAATTGACTATATATTATGGGGAGTTTGATAATACTACACCTCTAAAGTCCTATATTTACTTGTTGCTGTTTCAAAGTACATAGTGAGAGAAGTTTGTAGAATTGCAAGCAGTAATTTAATTATCTTGAGTTTGTATTTTCTAGATTTTTTAGGAACCAAGGGTATTTTTATTTTTCCAATATTCACAAAAATTTTCAATATATGGCTTTACTTTTTGAGCCTTTAGTGACTATGTAATTTGTATTAGGTGTATAATTGGCTCTATTTTTAACTGATCACATCATGTGGTGTCACTATAAGAAATTATAATTTAGACGCCAAAAAGAGAAAATAGAAATAAGATAAAGTATCATACGTTGTAATTATAATAAAGAAAATTTATTCAATTTTTTTGAGAATAAATGAAATTTTGTATAGTATTATCTAAACAACAAATAATAATAATAAAAAAATAAAAAAAAGAAAGTGTGAAAGTAATTACAAAGAAAAGTGTAAAGATATTAAATAAATATTTAAAATAAATATTAAGTTTACATAAAAAACTCAAAAATTAAATTTATATACTTAGTAATTATATCCATTTACTTTTTAAAAAAATAAAATTTTCCAAATGAAACCTTTGATTCTAATTGTCCCAAATAGTTTTTCTTTGGTAATATAAAATTTAAGAGAATGGTAGGTTATCCCTATTTTTCTAGGGTTAGGGTAGGTCACTGACGCATATTTCAGTAATTTATAGTGATTTTTATAGATCACCCACCAACATAGATTGAGGATAATAAGAATTAAATTTTAGACACTTCATATTATGTGATCTGATCGCCGTACTTACTATCTAAACCAATTCAATAATTGTCCCAAATAGTTGGTCCTTAGCAGTGTTGAGGGTGTTATTCTTGGTTGGACTTGTTTGAAAATATGAATAATGTGTATTAATATAAACTATGGGGTTTAACTATATCTTAAATCGAATTTATTTGTTAGCCTTTTAACTAATGCTAACTCCATTAATTTTCACGCATTGTGAGTTGGCTGTCATACACCTCACACAATTAAATTCACAACTGCTACTTTTTTTATAAAAAAAATAAAAAATAGAAGTTCACAGAAAGGCAAGTTACTCTTAAGTCCAGATTTTCAAAACCGGTAAGAAACGCATATTAGAGGTTGCATTACCAAAATAAAGACTAATAATAAGATTAAACACTGACAAAATATTTAATTAGACTCGATTTTTAATTTTATCGGTAGACGTTGTCATTATAATTTAATCTTATAAAATTTTGCTTAATTAATATCATATATTTTATAAATTTTAATCCACACCACATACTGTATAAATAGAGTAAAAAATTAAATATATCTAAATATTTATCTAAAAGCTAAACTTGTATAATTAATACGTTCAACGTGTACAAGAAATTTTTAAATAAATTGAATCTATAGCAACACATAAGAATTAATTTTTTTATTTTATAATAATATAAATAATTTTGGATCTCATTGCAATTATGATTGAACCACTAAAAGCCAATTTCTTGGCGTCGATTACTACTAATGAATAAATGTGTACTCAGATCCAGTATTCCAAACTTGTCATCACACGTGATTCATAAACTGTCATACATTGATTTAGCAAAACAAGACAAGACAGTACAAAATCTTATCTGTTATTTGTTCTTTGCAATTACTAAGTAGTACATTCTTTTCTTTTTGGCTGCACTATCACACAGCACTCCACCAAAGTCCACTCCACAGTCCACACACAGTTCACGCACTCATTGATCATCATTACTCAGTAGTCAGTAATAATCTTCTCCGGATTCTCCAATGCATCTTCCATAACTGATTAAATCCCATTATCATAAATTTATGTACTTTCTTGCTTTCATCGCTCTCTTTCTTGATCTTTCCATTCTCTGTTTTAGTCCTTACTCTCAAAATCTCACACACAACACACACTGAAGACCCTTTATGCTGAATTTCTACTGTATTGATCAGTTGTTGAAAAACCAATTATCAAGAAAAGATCATTTTTATGATGAATTTGACATCAAATTTCGTTTCGGGTTCTTGTGATGGGAGATACGCAATGCAGTATTTACTATCAAATCATGGATTGATCAATTCAAAGTTGCCAAGTAGAAGATGTTGCTCTTTGAGGGATTTTAGGAAGAGGATGCTGCGAGTTTACTGCGAGTCTACGGTAATTCTTGAGGAACCCTTTTGGATTTTTGATCGAATTTTGCTTTTTTATTAGCTAATGCAATTATGTAATTGATTTGAATTTTTGGTTCGTTTCTTGAATGGATTTTTATGGTGTTTTGCTTGTTTAAATTGAATTTAGATCTAGTCCCTTTTTTTCTGTGTACAATAGAATATATATTCAAGTTACTTTGAAGTATCCGATTTGGGAAGGAGTGTTTGAAGTTTGAAAATTTCTTGTTATATAATGGATTCAATTTTATTTTTGAGCACCCTTTTGCTTGAAAGTTCAGTGCTTTTCAATGGAATCAGGTTAATGTTGAGTGCTGATTTTGTGTATGTGAAATGATGTTATCAAGAAGAATTTAATAGTTTCAGAGAAGGACTCATTTCCTTGCTATATTTCGTGTAGATTTTCCCAAAATAATTGAACTAAAGTATCTTCTTTCCGTCTAATAGTGGCATTGCTACTATCCTGTATTTTACGTGAATTCAGTTTGGTTGCAAAGTTTTGTACTTCTTGTTTGTTTGAAGATGATGTGTTTAGATTGATGTTTACACTGATTTTCAAAACTTTAGCTTTTTAGACTTGTCATTAATTGTTTCATGAGTGCACGAGTTCAATGGATTGAAGAGTTTGAACTTATCACTTGGTTGTTGACAATGACACATATAATGTCATTTTAAGTGTAACACTGCAGCAAAGAGTCTTTTGGATGATTCTGGTCTCTGGCTTCAGGTGTGCTCCAAATGGTAGTTCGATTGTGCTCTTGCTTTAGAATCTTCTACCAACCAATTCTTTTGACGAATTTTCTTCCCAGCTATCTAATTCACATAGTGGATGGATAAATGAATTTATAAATCTCACAAATTAATTCCACATATTTAATAGATGGAAAGTTAGTGGCAGAAAGAATGTGAACCACTAGAATTATGCAATTAGGAGTACTCTATATCTTTTCTCTTTTCTATTTTAGTGAACACTTGTTAATTATGTCTTTTATATACACCATGAATTTGTTAATATTTAGTATTATATATATTCCTCAGTGCTGACTTGTAGTTTGAAGGTTAACTTGTGGAATAGTTGATCTGTATGGTGAAGTATTGTTACAATCAGGAGCATTGGTTGATCATTAATGCTGCAAAGGATTCACACACATATTTTTTGTTCACTGTTATTTGGCTGGACTGTGATGTAGCATTGTATGCATTTGTGACGAAATTGAAGCTTTAATATTGCTATTTCTAGTCTTTCTTCCCATTGGAACCTGTGGAACCAATCAAATTGCTGACAATTTCAAGCTTTAGTAATGTAAATTGAATTCAAGCAACAGAAAAAATACTACAAACTGAAATTATCTTTTTTTTTTTTTTTTTTTGGGCATCTTGTGGATACGTTAGACATGTAAGTCACTGAATTTTTGTTTTTTGGTTGTTTATCCTCTTAAATGAACCACTTCAATCTTCATAACAAGTTTTTTACTATATAAATAGAGAAGTTGTTGGGACATAAAAGGGCGTGACATCATTTTTCCTGTTATTTAATCTATAGATGAGGGAAATGCATATCAGAAAGTGTTCACCTTTACTAGAAAGTGCATTGCTGTCTGGGAATGGTGTCTTGCCCACTACTGAATGGAAAGCAGTTCCTGATATTTGGAGGACCTCAGCAGAGAAATTTGGAGATCACATAGCATTAGTAGACCCATATCATGACCCTCCTATGAATTTAACTTACAAGCAGGTCTGGATTTCTTAATTTTGCATATTTTAAGATGTAAATAATGGTTATGCTTTTGCCAAAGGTTTTATAATTTTCCTCCGGCATGTCTTATGACAATTGATGCAGCTTGTCATACCTTTACTCCTGAAAAATATTATAGTTTAGTCAAGATACCCAGGTCTGAAATTGTAAAAGCCCACAAGTTAGCTTATTAATTCATATGTGAGTGTTATTTTCTATCTCTTATGTTGATAGTGAGTGAGATTTATTTTATAGTTGTCTCTCTGTTTTAACCCATCCTGGACAACCAAGCCTATTGTCCAATAGTAAAGAATACTGTTGAATTTTCAAGTTGATATTGGATTTTTCGATGGATTAGTTAGTAATCCAAACACCATAATGCAACACCTCGAGGAATTGTGATGTTGGTCAGAAAGCTTATAATCAGATTGCAGGAATTAAATTCCTTTTGACAAACCAATGAGGCCTGATTCTTCATAACACACTGGAGAAGTTTTCCTTATGTGGGATGGTCTTCTTTTTCATTTTATTTAGTATATTCAAAAGAATATGCAGCTGTTGTCAATCTTCACGCCCTCTGTCAGATTGTATTTTAATTTATCTCCTTTAAGATTGTTTTATCATACTTTCCTTCTTGATCTACATATTTTTTTCCTGGTTATTTTTCTCACATTCATTTTCCTCTTGTTTATCATATTCATCATCCTCTTGCAGCATTTATTTCTTGCCTGCTAGATGAAGAATTCTGTATCACAATTCTTGCGGCTATGTATTTTCAGTGCTGTTGTCGTTAAACACTTGTTAACCTCATTATGGTAGTGTTCAAGAAACTACACAGAAGTTCCCAGAATTGATGTTAGTCATGAAATTTTCCTTGAAGCTTGTGGACTATAGTTTTGTTATATGCAACTCAGAGAAAGCTTAGTCGTCTGATCATTCATTTCGTTGCAATATAGGTGCCATTTGGTGTTTTTTTTTTTTCCTTCTTCTTCATGATATAGAAACTAAACATGAACACTGTCTGCCATCTCCTGAAAAACAAGGAAAAATGAAATCTAAATTAAAAAGCATCTATGCAGTTGGAAAACAAGGCAAAGTGCAGATCCAAGATAGAATACCTTGCAATTAATAGTGATATTCTTATTCCGAATAACATCACCCTTTTACTGCACCAAAACTTCTGAAATGAAAATCAAAAGCACTTCCATCTCAATATTGTTATTCTTTTAAATCTGTTACCTGGCATGTGAATATTAGCATATTTCATGCAGATAACACAATCAGGGATAAATCACTTAGAGAACAGAAAACCTAATAATTCATTTATGTATAGAGATAACCTAATAATTCAAATGAAAGTATGGATTACAGGTAACTGTGTTGGATTATATAAGATTGGATTTGATTTGAAGAGGGCCTTTTGAGTGTCAACCTGTAGCATCTCAGAAGCCTTAAATGCTAAATCTCTTTTGTGACCTTAACAAGATCGAATATGGTTTCTTATGCACAGTGGCCTGTCACGTGAGGGCCCTTGAACTTGTGTGGTTGTTGCCATTCCTTTTGTGAGCAGAGTCACAGCCTTTAGTTTATAAGATTACTTGGTTGTACTTGTGCTTAGGATAGCATATGTGAATGTTTATTGTGCTGGGATGTTGAGTTTTTGTGCAGCTGTGAACAAACAAGGAGAGAAAGAGGAAAAAGGAAGGAGTAGAAAGAAGAAGGAAAAGAAAATAATATAAGGAAAATTAGACATATAATGTGGCAAATATCAATGGACTGAAGTCAAGTCAATATTAAAAATAGAGTCTAACATGCGTTTTTTTTTTTCTAATACTACAAAATGAATCAAGCATGCTGAAAGTTTTTTTTTTTTCCCCCTTCATGAAAAGTGGAACAGAGATTTTTTTTATGTCAAACGAAATAAATTCAATAACAGTCAAACAGCCTTAAAAGCGTTCTTGTTTTTTATTGCCTATGCAAAATTTTGTATTTAACTTTCTTTACTTTTTGATGGCTTTGACTTCTTACAAGTTAAGTTTGTCAAATTGCAGCTTGAGCAGGAAATCTTAAACTTCTCTGAAGGCCTGAGAGTAATTGGTGTTTCTCCTGGTGAGAAATGTGCTTGCACTATTTGCTGATAATTCATGCCGATGGCTTGTTGCAGATCAAGGTATCCAGCAATTAATTTCTAGCTTAAGTGCTTGTAAGTGGTGACTTGTTATGTATCTGATCTGCGTACTTTTGATTATTAAAGCTTTTATCATGAGGTGATAGATGCTGTCTATCACTCAACTATAAATTTATCAAGCAATATGTTTTTGTCTCTAAGTCTCTCTTGCATACCTGTGTTTGTGTTTTCCAAAATATTATTATGCGAACATGTTAACCACATCTACCTTATGTTTGTCTCACATACCTGTATTTGTATTTTCCAAAATATTCTTATGAGAACGTGTTAACCGCATTTACCTTACCTTTGTGGGTAGCCAATGTGAAATGTTCATTGAAGGACTGGGACGTAGGAATTGATCAGATAATGTTTGATGATTACTATTAAAGTTCCTATAGCTGCCCCATCGAATTTCCTGTTCATGAATGATCTGTTGGTCCATGTTTCCTATGGGTATGTGGAGAGGAGTCAAATTGCTTTTCATTGCTCTACGGAGAATCTATTCTTGATTTCTTGAAATAAGCTAATCTAGCTTTTCTGAAATTCGAAGTGTTTAGAGATGTTTTCATTTTCTTTTCAACTTTGCCTTAAGCTTATTTTTAGCTGAAAAGAGCTAGTTTTTTTAGCAACTGTTGAGGGGTTTCTTTGGAGAGTTTTTGTCTTTACAAAATCTTTTGGCAGAAATACCTTTTACAAATTTTCATACTTTTCAAGAATCACATTTTCTACCTTTTTAAAATTTTCAAAGAACTCTCCAAGAATTGCCATCTTATCAGAACCTATAAAAAAGCTACTGCAAACAAGAACAGGGCCCGAGCTTAATTATAAGAGTAGCTTCAAATATGTCACTACCATTCCTTCGAAAAACTTTCAGCATTATTCTGCATATCACAAATAAGTTCTCATACATCCCAACTATCTTCAGTTGTGTCTTGTGTAGATTAGCTCGTACTACCGTGACATGTGTATCATTACTTGATGGCCAAGAAGTTCTATTCAGGATATGTAGTGTCCTTCACAGTAGCTCTTGCAGTCTCATCAATTTCTTCATGTGTGTGATGTGTATCTGATTACTCATACTGTCATGATTCAAGTTGCTTTTAGGTACTATGGCTACTGGAGCAGTCAATGTAGTGAGAGGTTCAAGATCGTCAGTTGAGGAACTATTCCAGATATATAATCATTCTGACAGGTCAACAGAAATTTTTTTTTTTTTTCTTTTTTTAATCTACATTGATCTTCTTGTACTAAATAACTCTATTGTAGTCAAATCAATACATTTTTGCTCTTTGGTGCACTTTGAAAATCAGATTTCTGTTGTCAAAAGTTGCAAAGCAGAAAGCACACATAAGCTTGTTTAGTTGATTGCTACCGAATCTTGCGATCTTTATGCTATGTTGAATCTTTAAGAAGAACACGCTTGAAGAAACCATAAAACTGTTTTCCTACAGTTCTATGCATTGTTAGTATAGGACTGTGTAAGATGCTTAAATTACCCACGGCATAAAAAGGTTCAGAGAACAAATATTAAATTGTAATGGGTCCACAAGATAGAATCTGCATGTAATGCCTGTAGCTCAGAAAGTTTCCGTTACGTCAATAAACTGAAAAAAAAAAATGTTATATGAATTCCCATTTTCTTAGTCTATATGGAAGACAACATCTGCAAATTGGTCATTCTTTCAACTGAAATTCATCAGTTCAACAAGACCTCTCTGTAAAACTGGGTATATTGTATATTGAAATGGAACTGCACTTAAAAATGTGTCATATGTATGTAGGAGAATAGTTGGAAATGTACTTCAGACATTCGAATCTGATGCTTAATTTGTTTCTTTATGGTCTCCACCACTATTTCAAGTTTGTTCATTTGGGTATGCAGCTAGACTGAGCATTTCTGTTATTGGACAAACTAATTATTCAGATAAGCAATGTTAATTCTCTTCAAAAGAGATACCAGAAAGTGTCTAGGTCTTCTGAACTGTGGCGTTGTTAGCCTTCCAACAAAGAAGGTTTTCTTTCCTTTGCCAGGAAAGAGGGTTAGGATAGAATTGTATGCCATATGCGTCATGGTTACATATACTCAGGGAAAGGTATGCATGAATTCTGAGTCAAATCCTTATTATTTGGTGTCAAAGAACAGCTGAATCCTTTCATGCTCACTAGGTGATTATGGGAAAGGGGAGATACTGTTGTTAAATAATACTGCTGACACAGTTGGGGGATGGTTGTAATATTTAGTTATGTTTAACACCAGAAGTTTGAAACAAACTTAAGATGAACATATTTGTATTGTTTATTAAAGGAGGAAGCGGGAAAATAGAAGAATGTGGAGGAAGAGCATTTCATGTTTTGTCTAACTAAACGAGCATAGATCAGAAGCTTATTTTCACTGGAGAAAGAAGGAAACTACAAATCTTGGAAGGATGACAAAAGAAATGTATAGGTTAAGTGAAGTGAACATCTTGCTACTATATTCCTTAAAGATGTATTGTGCTTGGAATTAAGTGTTTTGTAGGATTTAGTCTACTACTTCTTTTCTCTTTTTGGGTTGGTGAGCTCAAATCTTCCAGTGGCCTTACTGTTTTTTTCCTTAGATTTAAATATAAAGCATTTTCCCTCTCGATTTAATTTCTGAGTTGCAGCTTTTTGTTCTTGATCAAGCTATTTTATATATCAATAGTGGATCCGAATCAACTGAATCATTTTATTTGCATTAGTAGCAGTTTTCTGTTAGTTGGTATAATCAATGATAAGAAGAAAGAACTCTGTAATGTGAATCTTGGTTGACTCTCTTGTTTGCATTTCCTAACGTAAAACTTATTATGATTGTTATACTGCATATTGTCTTCCTTCTATAGAATAATTTGTTTGCTCTCACAATTTTTGCAGTGTTGCCCTTGTGGTGGACAATCCTGAAATGTACAATCGAATTGTCTATACTTTCAGTTCCCAGGCTAATATAAAATTTGTGGTCCTCCTTTGTAAGGGAGAGAAATCAAGCTTGTCAAGTGAAGTAAAGGGATTTCCGGTATACTTTTACCAAGAGATCATAGATATGGGTCATGAGAGTCGTACAGCTTTGCTTCATTCTGAAGATGCTAGTAAGTTCTTTCATATTGGTAGCAGCGCATGCTAAATATGGAAGAATTCTCGCCGTAATTTGTCACTGATAAAAGTATGGTACATACGTTTTTTACCATTTGATTGCATCTTATGCTCCTATCCGTAATGGGCCTCCATGAATTGGGGACATCATCCAAAGCACTTCCATGACCAAGGATAATAGTAGTTATGATTTCACTGGACCATAACCCATGATGTATATGAAGATGAATATGTACAAGTCCTTCCATAATAGCAAACATTAGCACATAAGAGAAGCTAATATATTTGAACCTCATAGGTCCCAAGCTTGATTCATATAAGTAAATAATTTGAACTTTTCATGCATGGTAAGAGTGACTAGTTAGTTCTTTCTGATCCCAACATAGGAGTGGGAACCTCACAGACTAGTTTTATTGTATTGGATGATTGGTTTACATCTATTAAAAAGTAATTATTAATATGGTCATTTTGCATTCCCCTGTTTGCTAATGTAGGGTTTACTTAGTCGAAGATTGGTCATCTTCTCTTTATCTTATTTTAAGCATTTAGATAATATTTAAGCTCTCATTTCTGGTCTTGTCTTGTCATTGTATGGCTAACTTTAAAATGTTGCTTGTCATCATTTTTGTATTTTAGTTTTGCATTTAGATTTTTTTCTGAATGTCATGTCTATATATTTGAAAATATTTGAAATTTGATTTTCATTGTAGGTACTGCAGTGTAGGTCTCCATATTTATTTAACATTTCAAGAAGTTTTCAAGCATTTGTGCAATTTATTTGTCATGTTTTCCAAATAATACACTTGAATTGAGGTTAAATATTTCGACAAATCTTTTTTTTTTTTTTTCACTTAAAGTGATCTTAAGTTGTGGAGTTCTAGCATGGATGTTTACATACAATGAGGTCCTAGACTTGAGAATCCTACTAGTCAATGCGAGCCTCCTTTTTCAGTAATGGAACTGAATTTCGCCTTGTTCCATTCTTGTTAAAAGTCATATCCTACATTGATATAAAACTGTTTCAAGCGCATATGTTGTCCTGCATAGGACATCCTTTGTCTCTCCAATAGAAGATAGAGATATGCATGGGTTTGTGAAACATGTACGACACCCATAAACCAATCTATTTCCAATTATGTTCTGTTGTAATACTAGGGTCAGTCAGGTTGGACTTTCTTTGGCATTTAGTTCGTCAAGCTTTCTACTCTTGGATTAAAATGAATGAACATGATACTGTTAGCCAGAGCATTTCATGGTTGCCAGAGAGAATGGCCCATGAATTATGATCATTTCATAGAATAACTAAATCATCTGGAATGGAGGTTTAGTTACAACTTTTATGTTACTAAAATCTTGTTCTTGATAATTTACTTTTTTAACATAAACTGTAATCGTGAAGTGTACAACTAAAGCAAATGGGATGACAGTGATTCCTTATTACCTTAATATTAGGACAACAATATGCATATGAAGCCATCAGCTCCGATGATGTGGCTACACTCATCTATACAAGTGGAACTACTGGTAATCCAAAAGGAGTCACGCTTACGCATAAGAATCTGCTGCACCAGGTCTAAACTTTGCTCTTTCCCTAGTCTGGTTTCCGGTGCTCCCACTAACTTTAATATGTTACCCGGCTTGCTGTTATTTATGAAATGTGAGGGAAAATCATTATCAAGTAAGTTTCCATAATCATTCTAACACTCAGGAAGTTGGTGTAGCTGCCAAGTAAGATGAATGTTGAATTGAGAGTTTAAATATGTGGACTGTTGTTTGTCTGTAGTCTTCATCCTCTCATCTCTTCTCATCATTGAACATGCAAATTATAAAGGGAAAAAACAAAGGTCATATGCTCATGTTTAAAGAAAAAAATAGCTGGAGTTTCCTTCTATTTTTAATTAGTTTTAACAACCACAGTATCATGTTCTCACATGTTAGACATCTTTAGATTATCCGGAAAATTTGCCTTTGCTCTAGAGTATTGAAGTAGAAATATTAAATCCTCTTCCTGCATCCTATCAGAAAATGTGTATATTCTAGCAAAGGATTGTGTAGTCCAGTTAGTGGATTGATAAACTAATTATCAGAATGCTTTCTTTGGAAAAGAGAATTTTACTCTAGCATATTGCTAGTTTAGTCCTCTCAAAGCAACCATGGTCATCCAACTACATTGGTTCTACGATACATGTTAACGTGCTTAGCCAAAGTATAGTTGTTATACAGTTGGACATTTTCCACACTGGCTCTTCCACATTTAGTTAGTTTCCTAACTTTCCCAGCTAGCTATATTGTCTTGTGTATTTCTATAGTAGCACTATAGCAGCTTTCCTCTACAAGATATTATGATGGACTACCCTGAAGTGTAACTTCAGGTAAATGAGTATGTCATATTTTACATGTTAAGCTTCTCCGGAGATAAAATTCTAAAGCATGGAAAGAGAAAGTTAAAATGGCTGCAATACTAAGATAGTTAATATTGCACTACAGTTTAAATTACAACAAACTCAATTGCAGTATCATATAGGAGGTCAAACGGGACAAACTAAAGAACTTATTAGCCAAAAGAGGCTATAAGTTTAATGCTAATGCTAGAAGTATAGGAAGACTAAAGTGACTCTAGATGAAATTTCTAACTGCGCCCAACAGAGTAATAGCAATCACGTTGTGTCCCCAATAATTGGTTGAAAAATCCTTTGAGTTTACTAGAGCTGAGCACCTCTATGTCCTGGATATATATATATATATATATTTTTTTTTTTTTTTTTTTTTTGCAGAGCTGAGCACCTCTATGTCCTAGATATTTTTTTTTGCCCCAAGTTTCATTTCCATTGGCCTATACTTGATCTTTTTCCCCCTTTTCTTTTGCTTTCGAGTAGCCTGTAGAAGGTTATACCCACCTGCTTGTTGAACAGAAGGACTTATTGAGTGAAGTGATGCAGCCACAAGCATGGGAGGAAAAGATTGTCCAGTTTTATTAAAGGAAATCTAAGGCATAACCTTTAAGATGATTTGTTTAACTGGATGCCAAGTTCTTGAATGAAGAGAAAAGCCAACAGCATATTATCAGCCATGGTATACTCATGCATTTAAGTGTATGTGTAGATCTTCAACTGCAGTAACGTATCATCAATCCTGTCACTAAGATTAAAAATTGCACTAATAACCAACTAAAAGGAACAATAGCGGTAGCAATCATATAAAGAAGAAAATGTTTTCTATTTGAAAGTAAGATATGAGTTGTAAACAAAGTCAAATGAAATTTATCTTTGCCATTTGCATCTTGCAACTCTATTTCCTGCTTCTAATTCTGTTTGTCTTTTTCTACACGCAGATTAGAAACTTATGGGATATTGTACCTGCTGTACCTGGTGATAGATTTCTAAGCATGCTTCCATCATGGCATGTATATGAACGTAGTTGTGAGTATTGAATTTATATTCACATTTGGGATTGAGCAAGTATACACAACAGTTAAAAACTTGAAGGTATATAGTCCTCTCAACCTCTTATGTATTTCAATAACCAGAAAGCAATCCCAGAAATAGGAGGATTATCATTCTGATTTATCCGGGACTTCGCTTGAGCAAATTAATTAATGTAATTCTTTTTGTAAGCTGACCTTCTAATCAGCTCAGTTGTTCCTTATTGTAGGATGATTTGCGGCGCTATCAGCCTCATTATGTAATAGCTGTTCCGTTAGTTTACGAGACACTTTACAGGTGATGCATACCACCGGTGGTTTCTGCTTTTAATAGTGCAATACAATTTAGAGAATTTGGATGCATGCGCTCAGAAACGGGGATATTTGAGCACGAGGAAGGAAAAAAAAAAATATGAAAAATGTATTGTAGAGTAAGATAGGTGATAAAATATTTTATTTTAAAGGAAGTGTTTGCTTGATTATATCTCATTTTATTTTGTCAACTGCATTAGTTCTATTTGAGGTATCATGCTTATCAGACTAATCATTTGTTTTAATTCTCTTTGAGGAAAAAGGATATACTTCACTATATATAACATTGTTGAAAAGATCGAGTCTCTAAACTTTGTGGTGCTTTCATTAAAATGTTCAGATGATGTTCATCTCCTGCAACCTGTTGTTTGGTATTCAGTAGTCGTGCTTCAAGTTTTTTGTAGACATTGTACAATCACATATCCAATTAGTGTTTGAAAATCACATTATAAGTTACATGTTATCTAAACTCTCCTGCTTGCTTAATCATCTGCCTCTTGGTGTATTATCCTTACTGTTTTGTTTACAGTGGAATTCAGAAGCAGTTTGCTACAAGCTCTGCTATTCGTAAGTTTGTTGCACTTCTGTTCTTAAGGATCAGTATGGCATACATGGAGGCCAAAAGAATTTATGAGGTGAGCTGAAGCATCTTTCACATTTTGGAAATTCTAGAGTCAAGCTAAATTTGTTATCCTTTGGTTTTTGACATAGCTCATTACCAATTAATACCTGTGACGGTTTTCAGCATGTTCATAAATCTTTACCGTTTGTTCTGTTAATTATCAGTTAAATGGTATTCTCTTTCGTATTCAAGTAGAGCAGTTAAACGGTATTCTCTTTCGTATTCAAGTAGAACATTGACTCTACTGAGTTCTTTAAAGAAGGCTTTTGACAGGTTAGGCAATGCCATCAGAAATAGAACCGAGTCGTTAACCAGCCATAATTGCAGTAAATTATTTAAAAAATAAAGAAGAAGAAGAAGAAGAAGAAAATTGCCAAGTCATCAATTCTGTTTAGGTTTCAGGGAATTTTTGTTCTCTCTTTGCTTTCTTTCTTCTTGTTCTTCCTCACGTGGTAGTCTTTTCAAAGCAAATGGTGTCTGTCAACAAGTTGCTGCCTGCATATTCTTTGATCCTACCAGTTTTAAGGTTTTGATCTTCAGTGTCATTACTTGGTCGTTGGGACCAGGATGCATTGGCTCTTCCTGTTGTGTATCACTCTGTTGGGGTGAAATTGACAAACCTTTTTGGCTTTGTCATGGACCAGATATCCTTGAGTTCATGTTACCATATACAATTTGCTATCTCCTACTCTTGATGCTGATGTTCAGTCATGTTAGGAGTCCCTAAATCTGCATGATGGAAGATTATGAACCCATGGGCATGGTCCTTCTCAGTAGACCTCTGCTGGATTATCAATTCATCTTTTACTGCTGTCTAAATATTACATTTTTTATCGAATCATCTATTGTAACCATTTGCACATATCCCTGCCTATCACTCTATTATTGCACCTGACAAAGTTTTGATGTATCTATCTTTGAAGGGAAAATATTTAACAAGATCTCCAGAAGAACCATCGCACATAGTCGCTGTGTTGGACTGGCTACGGGCAAGAATTATTGCTTCAATGTTGCGGCCACTACATATGTTGGCCAGGAAAATTGTCTATAGTAAAATTCATGCTGCACTTGGTATTTCAAAGGTTTTACACCTGCATTTACTTATCAAATTTAGTTATATTTCCTCTTTTCTTTTTGAATTTTTAAACTTCTGCATTGTTTGGCAAGCTGGCAATTACCGAAGTAGTAACCCAAAAGTTTCCTTTGATAATTGTTCAGGCTGGAGTAAGCGGAGGTGGTAGTTTGCCTTCTCATGTTGACAGATTTTTTGAGGTTCATGTTCTGCATTCTTCACTAGCCAAATTAGGAATCTAGATTCGTTCTCTTCATTTATCTGGTTTGGATACTTGCAGGCGATTGACATAAAAATTCAGAATGGGTATGGTTTAACAGAATCATCTCCAGTTGTTGCTGCTAGACATCCAAATTTTAATGTAAGGAATATATTATGCTGCATATTATACATATGACTTATTTGAGATTTTAAACTGTGGAATCGGTTTGAATTTGCACTCACTCAATAAGTCAAAATGGAACATACAGATATTTGAATATAATTGCAGTTTACAAAGTCTAAAGTGTTCATTTCCCATTAGAAGTACTACTTTACAATAGTCATCAACAGGTACACATGGGATATTATATGCTTTTGGGAGTAAATTAAAAACTAAAGTAAGGCTGCTATAAACATCTATTAATACTGAATGTATACTTGATGCAACAATGTCCAATAAAATTTATTCTTCCTTATAAATATGGATAAGTGGCTTGGATGTGATATAAGGGCCATTTTTATATGATCTTTACTTTAAAATGCAATTTTTCTGTAGACACGGCATTTTCCAGATTATTACTGTGCCGTTATACGTTGCAACCTTCTGAAAGGCTGCCTTACGCGTTGTCAAGTGTAATATTAGCACTGTCTGAAACCTAAAGATTTTAGTGGAAGTATTCAATTTTCTTCTGTGGGTACATGAACATAGCTGAATTAGAGTGTGTGTAGTTGTGATGCTTCCCCCTATCATATTAAATTCTTTTCAAAGGAAGACAAAATACTAATTTGTATTTTCTGCATTTTAATTATCTATGACAAAAAGAACTCCTCCTATATCTACTTTTATCCTATGGTACTTCACTTGATAATATTACAGATTTAACCTTTGAAGGTTCTTGGCTCGGTTGGGCATCCCCTCCAACATACAGAAATAAAAGTTGTTGATGCTGAAACAGATGAAGTTCTTCCTGCGGGATCGAATGGCATTGTCAAAGTTAGGGGCCCACAAGTGATGAAGGGTTACTACAAGGTATGAGATCTACTTTTCATTTCTTGAAAAGAATAGAAGAAGAAAAATGGTTTAAGTTCTTGCATCATAATGGATGACTAAGCCATTTTCCATTTATTATGGTTGTAATATTGTTTGTTTAATGTGTATTTACCACTATTTGATGGGGTATCAAGTGAAAGTGAGATTCTCAGGTCTTTTCTCTATTTTGACTGGAAACCTGTGAACATTACCATGTTATTGGCTTGTCCAGAAAATGATGATGCTGCCCATATACAATTAGATAAGAAGAACGTTTACAAGTCGAATAGGCATTGTCTTCCTTCTGTAATGATTTTATCTGCCAGAGGCATTGCATGTGTAATTCATTCAAATTTGAGGAAGTCATTTTTGTTTTATTTATACTACAAATAACATGTAATTTCTTACTCTTAGGCCCTTGGTTTGATTCTAATTCATGATATAGGTCATCCTTGTGTTACATGTAAAAGATTACAAAACAAATTTTGCCCTCTCTTTGAGTTATCAGCCTGAAAATTTTTCCCACAGAAATTATGGCCGTAAACTGTGTTTAATTTCTGTGTCTTTACTACTTTTATCACTTTGTCCAGTCCTCTTTCTATAGGTTCTATATTCTATCAAAAGAATTAGTTCAGATGTTCAGATTTGGCCTTCTATAAATATTCTCACGAAAATTGTCTGTTCACACAAGAACTGTGTAAAATGGTGGACAAACTTGAGAGTGTATCTTCTATATGCTCTGATTTTATTTCAACAATGGTCAACAGAAATAAAGAACTCAGGGCTTTTCTGCAATCATTGATCCACATCAAAATGAGGGATGGACTGTATTAAACATTGTTCTAGATTGAGTAGCTAACCCCCACATTAAGAAGCTTCAATAAATGTGAAATATCTCTATCTCTGTCTCTGTGTGTGTCTAATCATGAAGAATTGCTATGCTAGTTGTCTTTTGCACTTCCTTTCTCCATTCTTTAGCTGTATGATAATTAGTACAGAACAGGATATACTTGTTTTCCTTTAATCATCTCTATTTCTCTTATGTCAACCGAAACTAGAATCCGGTGGCGACAAAACAAGCCATAGATGAGCATGGTTGGCTTAACACTGGTGATATTGGTTGGATAGCACCTCATCATTCTGTGGGGCGAAGTCGCCGTTCTGGAGGAGTTATTGTTCTTGAAGGGCGTGCAAAGGATACTATAGTACTTTCAACAGGTAACTTTTGTTATGTGCACAAGTTATAACCAATTAACCACAAATCCCCCCCCCTCAAAAAAAAAAAAAAGTACTCTTCAATGTGCACTTTCTTCCCAAGTTACGTAGCAAATTTACTGCCTAGGGACACATTTGCTATTTGACCATTCTTCAAGAGTTTTTCAAAGTAGATGTTCGTGAATGTCATGAAAACAAAGGTTCTTCATTATAAAATCATTGAGATGTGAAGAACACAGCATAACTGCAGACATTCCTTGGAGAGTTATGGTTGTTCATTTTAACTTATTTTTTCTAACATTTTTGGAACTAGCTAATAATGAACTTTAACTCTTATTTATGGATGGAATTGTGTCAAAATAAAACCAGATCTATAATAAGGTTTCCTAACTTTTATATGGTAAGAACAACACGTGTAGAATAAAAACTAAAAGAAAGTTAATTAGGATGGTTATGCTATATTCAACGTCGTCGACGATGCTTTTCTTTGGATAATGTGGTGAATATTGAATGTAGTGGCTGAAGGGAGAGGTGCACCAGAAGTTACGTGGAAAATAAAATAATCAAAGAAGATATGAGAGTATAGTGGCTCACAAGAAGTTGTATCTATTTAATATTGTTGAACAAGAGAAGGATTGTTAGCCAAACCTTGATAACATGGTGCAACGCTTTTGTTAAGTTGATTTTTATATTTCTCGATTTCTAGTTTTGTGTCTTTGTTAATTAGTAACAGATCTCTCTCTGAAAGAAAGAAAGAAGAAGCTTTGAATTGTTAAAATTTTCTTCATTGTTTGTATGAGTGATTCTGAAATAGTTACAGTTCTTAGATCATTTATTAACTGATCCACTTCATATTGGACAAGGTGAAAATGTTGAACCATCAGTGATTGAAGAAGCTGCAATGAGGAGTAGTCTGATTCAACAAATTGTTGTCATTGGGCAGGTTAAATCTTAGTTATTCTATAATTTCTTACCCTATTTGTCCAATTTCTTTATTTTTTTTATGTCCCTCTTAGCATGTTGATTAATCATATGCAGGACCAGCGACGCCTAGGAGCAATCATTGTGCCAAACAAAGAAGAGGTTATTTTAGCCGCAAAAAAGACCTTGTCTATCTTGGATTCTGATGCCTCTGAAATCAGCAAGGAAAAGATGACTAGCTTGTTATATGAAGAGTTAAGAAGATGGTATGCCTTAATTGCTAATACTTTGATCAAGCTTCTGTGGTGCATGTTGCATTTCGTCTGGAAGCATATAAAGTCATTATTTTCAAGTCTAGTTGCTGTGCAACAAAGAAAGGAAATGAAAGATCATATATTAGAAATATCTTCAAATTGAATGAGGTTTTGACTGCAGGAGAGCATGGGAAGCAAGAGTGATAGTTTTTACAGTTGGATTTTGATTAAAAGAAAAATAATTAGTACAAACCCAATCAAGATAATAAACAAAGTTTACAAATACTGATATCAAAAACAAACAAACACTTCAGTTACTAATCATGGCCATGATCTCATTTGATTGGGTACAAGGACGGTGTAAATTTGGTATAAACGAGATGCTGCTAAATCATAAAAATATGTGACAAACAACTAGCCCAGAGAAAAGTATATTACACTTTTTATTTACTTTGTTGCACTTGATTGGGTACAAAGAAATTTTATTTACTCTACCCTTGTACCCAATCAAATGAAGATCATGGCCATGATTAGCTGCATCTTGTTTATACCAAATTTGTTTGTATGTGTGTGTGTGTGTGTGTGTGTGTATATATATATATATATATAGAGAGAGAGAGAGAGAGACCAATGGCAAATGAATTTTATTCCAAGGCTAATAAAGAAGTGCATGTTTATGTACCTCTTGTATGTCTGTGTAATTGTGTTTTCTTGTCTGAGTATCAAAGATTCAAGTTTGAAGAGAGCTTAGCATAGATGATATGACAAGTTGGATCATCTAAATTCCACAATCTGAACTTGTTAAATGTCCCAATTTAGGAGGTGGAATTGACTTAAGAATGTATAGAAGTAGTAATTCACCCTGGTGTACTGCTATTAACTGACAAAAGAAAAATTAGAAGCAATGTAAATGTTTTGTTTTCTCCAAATCGTGTAGATATATGTTATTTAAAACAGGTATTGCGTATAGCTTAGTTAGAAACTTAAGCGCATGTGTTACTAGACACATTTGTTTCAGGGTAGACATAGGATCAATATGCATGCACTGAAGGAGTTTGCTGCTGTTTATGTATTCCTGTCAATTTAGAGTAGAATCTAAGAGAATAGTACTGGATAAATGTTAAAAGATTTTTAACGTTTTTTGTCATTTCTGTTTGTAGATATAGCTAGAGTTTCCTATATTAAGGAAGTGATGTCAAACAAATATGAGAAATTCCCAGGTTGAAAATTTGGTGCACTAGATTCTGTCTTGGTTGCTGTGATGTATTCATGATAATTTGAAATATTGGCTAGATTAGCCTAGGCAGGGGATTCATGTGTTTAATGAACAAGATGCAGGCAAGGGAAAAGATCCATTTTGTTTTGAAGGAAAGAAAATATGTAGAACAGTGAGTTTGAAAAATAGAGGCCTAAACTTGATAGGGAACAGGAGAAAGAAATGAGACCGAGAAGAGAAAAGCTTTAAAGCTGCTGTAGAGTGCAATGATTTTTCTCAATTTGTCTTCTCTGATGCTCTTTTTTGTCCCTCCACTTTAATTTTCGATGTCAATAGTAAGAGAAAGAGATGGAAACTAAAATAAGCTTTCCCTTTAAGAATGATACAATTTTACTTGTGTTGTAAAGTATTTTTAAGAAACAGAAACAAAAGATGAAAAAATCAAATTCAGATTCTATTTTGATAAGCATGAGTGCTGACACAAAGGATTCTGGAGAAGTTTTGAGTCTTGATATTTTGCTTACTCCCCATCTCAAGTCCAGTGCTTCCTGGTCTATCCAGTATCCATAATGTTTCAGTTTATGTCTACATTGCCTAATTTTTCTGGAAATAGATCGACTTATTCAGGGTGCTTACCTGCTTCTTTTAGACAGTTCCTGTTCTGACATTCCAAATTTTTCCAAAATATATAGACGTAGATAATGACTGACAAATCATAATCAAACTGAACTTTAATTGTTGAATGTTGGTTTACATTAAGTGTGGCTATATTCCAGGTGATATTGGTGCATGCTGATCTTCACTGTTCCAACTGTCCTTTTTCTTCTCTTCAAAAGAATGAAATGTAGCTTGCTTATTAATGACACTGTGATTTTAACTTCTTCCACCCTTTGTAGGACATCGGAATGCCCATTTCAAGTTGGACCAATCCTCATTGCTGAAGAACCATTTACGGTAAATTTTCGTATCACCTTTGTCGATAACATTCATTTCTCTTGCTATACAAATGATGGTGAGATTTTAATGTCATGGTTTCTTAAACCCTTTTCCCCTTTATTCAGATTGACGGCGGTCAAATGACTCCGACCATGAAAGTCAAACGAGACAAAGTTGTTGAAAAATATCAAGAACAAATACAGAATTTATACAAGTGACATTCCATCCGGGGAGTTTTTTATGTGCTGCGAAAGTGTAATAATAGGTTTTATCTCCTTTATCTGCAAGGAGAACTTGAATAATTTTATCATCAATGTAAAGCTGTATTAAAAAGTCTTACCTTTAATCTCAGTGCCATACTTTTCAAAATTTTCAATAACTTTGTAGCACAGATGATTTGGATTTCAACAGTGCATGGGTTCCTAGGGGATGTTAATGCATTATCATTTGGTATGCTATCAATGTAGTTTTTTTTCTTTACCAAAAAATTTATATAGACCCGGTCTTTGGCCCGACCTATAAACTTTACGGTCAAGATATAATTTTATAGAATCTTTCTTACATCAACTGATGTCATAGATTTCATAATATTTAATCTATACGACAAGGTTTACAAGTAGTGTTTCTCTAAATGTTTTAGGATAGGTCTTAACTACAGTGATCTTATCACTTTTACCAAGGGCTCTTTAATATTGAGGCAGGAATCTCTAGTGTTGGAGGAGATAAATTACACGGAAAACCAAATATTCATATAAAAATATTTTTAGAATGTTATACGTAAATGCCAAATTTGTAAATAATTATTGTATTCCAGGGTCAACATTATATCATTTACACAAACCTTAAATAAATAGCTAAAAAAAATTTAATGCACAATTATTGAATAATCTCAGGTGATGTAAATTTATTAAATGTGCCGTCGCAACGGGGAAAATCCTAACGAACACCAGCCAGCGAAGTTGTTTCGATCAAAGTTAAGTGTGATTTAACAATGAATAAACAGAATTTCTATAAAAAATTTAGCAGTAGCAATGACTATTACTAAGGAAGGAAAAAGAGATTACTTAGTCGTACCTTGTCGTTAAATTCCCAAAATTCTAATGATTCAAATATTTGACATTTCAAAACGTTTTAGTATAATGTGGTAATTCACGCCTTATAACTAATGAAAAATTTGACAATCTCAACTTTCAACTACGATTTAGGGATAGAGGGACAATAGTGCAAGTGTTACAGTCTTACAAGGTAAATAAATTATCTTTAATTTTATTAGGTAAAATTTAGTAAATTTTTAAAATATAAAGGGTGCGGTTGTTTCTGTCTCTTTACCCGAAATAACATATCCTTAGTGGTTCCATCAGTCAAAGATTTAAATAATATAATACAAGATATTCCTTCGGATAGTTCCGTTTAAGGACAATTGAATTTTCTCCAACTAAAGATTAGTTTGTTATTTTTGAAACATCCACATTTTAGCGCCTTCACAATTTCTAGGGGCTTTAAAGACGTGATTATTCTTCTCTAATATACCACGGCTTTGTTATGCATCGGTATATGATTCCGCCCGCTGTCAGTATGCTACTCGGGTTGAACTTTGAAGCAAGTTTTTCCGCACATGTAGACTGGGAATTTCTGCAATAATTAGGGTGTGTAGGTTTGGATTGAAAATTTTCTTTGAAAAATATTTTACAAGAAAAAATTTATTTTTCATACAATTTTTCAGTGTTCGGTTGACAAAAAAATTTATTTTAAAATAAAAATTTTAACGGTTTCATATTTAATTTTATGAATACAAGTTAAAAAAAATTTATAACAATAGAAATAAATACCTTACAAGTATTGTGGTATTAATAAAAGATTGATTTTGTTTAAAATTAAATGATAGTACAATATAGTAGTAAAATATGCATAATGATAGTTATATTAGTGTGTGACCCATGATTAAAAGAAAAACGAACGGAAAAGAATTGAAAACCAAAATAAATTTAGCAAATGAAATTATAAAAGTAAGTATTTGAGATTTAATATCACTCTTGAATTATTCAAAAAATAACTCACACTAAAAAATTTTATAAATTATTTTCAGTCAAAGAAAAAAATTAAAAAATATTTTATTTTTCCAATATTTGACACAAAAAAAATTTAAAAAAATATTTTTTAAAAATATTTTCAATTCAAACAAGCATCTTAACGATAACTTATTACTCTTCTTATATTTCTTTTCATTAGAAAAACTCCCGCCTATAAAGTATAAAGTAATGGATTTGTTCTACTGCTCTGGCTGCCATTAATGCATTACAGTCACCTCCTTCACCAACTCAAGCAATGCATAAAACTCCAAGCCCCCTTATCAGATAGGCCAAAAAATCCATGCCCACGTGCTCAAAACCGGCCTAGAGTTTTGTTTAGGCCATTTATCAAATGTCCTGATAGATTTATATGGCAAATGTAACCATCTCGAAGATGCACTCAAAGTGTTCGAGAAAATGCCTCACAGAGACTTGTTCTCGTGGGCATCAATTTTGACAGTCCATAACCAAGCCAACCTTCCCCAATGCAGTCTTTCCCTCTTTGCTAAGATGTCATCTCTTGATCGGTGGTTGAAACCTGACCATTTTGTTTTTGCGAGCCTCGTCAAGGCTTGTGCTAGCTTGAGTGATGCAAGGCTAGGCCAACAAGTGCATGCCCGCTTTGTAGTATCACCGTTCTCGGATGATGATGTGGTTAAGTCATCTTTAGTTGATATGTATGCAAAATGTGGATTGCCCGATAAGGCCTGTGTGGTTTTTGATTCAATTTGTTCGAAAAATTTGGTTTCTTGGACTGCTGTGATATTTGGGTATGCTAGGAGAGGTAGGAAATGTGAAGCTATTGAAATGTTGCAAAGGTTGGAAGAGAAGAATTTGTATGCTTGGACAGCTCTTATATCCGGGTTGGTGCATAGTGGACAATATGTTGATGCATTTGAACTTTTTTCTCAAATGAGAAGAGGAGGAGTTGAAATTGAGGACCCCTTTGTCCTCTCCAGTATTACTGGAGCTGCTGCTAGTTTAGCAGCATTGGAGCTTGGGAAGCAAGTTCACTGCTTGGTTTGGGCTCTTGGTTACGATTCTAGCGTGTTCGTTGGTAATGCACTCGTAGATATGTATGCTAAATGTAGTGATGTGTCAGCCGCAAAGAAGATTTTTGATGGCATGTGGGAGAGGGATGTGATTTCTTGGACTTCAATTATAGTTGGTATGGCACAACATGGGCGTGCCGGTGAAGCCTTGGCCCTTTATGATGAGATGATTTTGGTTGGTCTGAAGCCGAATGAAGTAACTTTTGTAGGACTAATATATGCTTGCAGTCATGTGGGTATTGGTAGAAAGAGGCCGTGATCTTTTTACATCAATGGTCAAGGATTATGGATTGAATCCTTCTCTGCATCACTATACATGCTTATTGGATGTCTACAGTCGATCAGGACATCTTAATGAGGCAGAAGATCTCCTTATAAATATGCCCTTCCAGCCTGATGAGGCTGCATGGGCTGCTCTATTAAGTGCTTGTAAGCGGCATGGGAATACTGACATGGGTGTTAGAGTTGCTGATTGTCTACTGAGTTTGGGACCACAAGATCCTTCAACTTGTATACACATCTCGAATGTGTATGCTGGCGCTGGCATATGGAAAAATGTGTCAAAGGTGAGAAAGGTAATGGAAGATATGGAAACAAAAAAGGAGCCTGGTTACAGTTGGATTGACCTGGGAAAGGAAAGCCTTGTTTTCTATGCTGGGGAGTCGTCGATTCCTATGAAGAATGAGATTTCCTATATGCTTAAAGAGATGGATGCAAAGATGAGGAAAAGAGGCTATGTACGCCAGATACCAGTTTGGTTTTGCATGATATGGAGCAGCAAGAGAAGGAAAGACAACTCTTTTGGCATAGTGAGAGATTGGCTGTGGCCTATGGGCTGCTAAAGTCTGTTCCCGGGGCAGTAATACGCATAGTGAAAAATCTCCGAGTTTGTGGAGATTGTCATACTGTCCTAAAGTTCATTTGCTCCATAACAAATCGGGAAATCATTGTTCGGGATGCCAGCAGATTCCATCATTTTAAGGATGGGAAATGTTCATGTTGTGACTTTTGGTGATGTGTAATTTCTTGATGGAGTGCCCAAAGTTACTTCACAATGTCGAGGTTAATACCTATTCTATGTATCCCAGGGAACAGTTGTAGACGCTCCTCTAGGGTGACCAATAGTTAGGGTATCTGATTAAGGGCTAGAGGCCATGTACAGTAGTTGAGGTGAATATCCAAAAAGGAAAAGCAAATCCACTGTTGAAGAAGCTCTGCCTAGAATTGCGAAAGAAAAATTTGAATTTTTACCTCCTATTTATATTATTTGGAATGCTCAAATAGCATTGATGCACTGCTTCATACTCCTACGTTATAGGTGCAATTTCGATTAACAATGTGCAACCATAAGATAAACAACTAATCAGAAGAAGATGAATGATCCTTTAGTGATTTTCTCCTCTGCGTTGATCAAACTTCTTTTCGAACTCACCATCTCATTTTAGTTTTGGCTTGAAGGTGGAAGCTTTCCATCCAAGAAAGATGAGAACAAAGCAAGTGCGCGAGCAGGCTGAGTGCTAGGAACCATATGTCCAGCTCCTCTTATGGTCACAAAGGTTAATATTTCTGACCGTTGGATAATTGAAAAGTAGTGGGATCTCTTTGGTTTTTACTCATCTCAACGGATGTCATACCTATTTCGCATTACAGAATGAATAACCAAGACTTATTAACAATATTGTACAAAGTACCAATTATGTTACCTCATCTTGAGTGTACCAGGGATACCAAGGAGTTGTGACGGATAATACCCTTAATTTCTTTATGTCAAACATGGTTGTCGTCACCGGTATTATAGCATCTGTATCTCCACTGAAATAAATAATAATAATAATAATAATAATAAAAATGGTCCAATTGTCAATCAAATAGTACTATTAATTTACAATTTACTACAAATTCAACACTTAATTAGTTAATTACCTATAAATCCAAATGCTAATGCCACTCGCCATCAGCCTTTTTATGGTAGGCAAAACTGTACTTGGACTGTCCGTCCAATTAATCAAGCCACTATATATAGCAATTAATGTTAAAAAACGAAATTTGTAATGCAAAAAATTGCTTGAAATAATAGTATATTATAAATTATTAAAATGGCTACAAATCCAAACATACTTGCAGATGTCCCAAGGTCCAGGGATTCCTGTGACATTTGCATGAAGTGATTTTTGCACTTCTGGATTGTTTAGGTAAGAGAAGACATTATCATTCCAGCAAGGATCATATCCCAATATCTATTTTGATCAATGAAAAATTTAAAATTTTCATTATCTAATTTTTGGTGTTTAATTTACAGGATAATATATATATATATATATATATATATATATATATATATATATATACATAAATTAAATGAATAATCAAATAATACCGAAGAAGTATTTGACGTAGAGGAACACAATGGACCGTAGATGTTATAATAGTCGATATCACCTATGGCTTTATGCGCTTGATCAACGTATGCCCCACAATCATCAAATATACTAGCTTTTGAAGAAATGCAATTTGAAACTAAGGTGTGTTCGTTTGTATTGAAAATATTTTCTTGAGAAAGTCTATTTTTCATAAAATTTTTCGGTATTCGGTTGACAAAATGAAAATATTTTGAAATAAAAATTTTTAATAGTTTTATCTTTAATTTTATAAATACAAGTTAAAAAAACTTATAACAATGGTAATAAATACCTTACAAGTAATTGTAATTAATAAAAATTTGATTTTTTTCAAAATTAAATGATAGTACAATATGCAGTAGTAAAATATGCATAATAATAGTTATATTAGTGTGGGACCCATAATTGAGAGAAAAAAGAATTAAAAACGAAAATAAGTTTAGCAAACGAAATGTATAAAAGTAAGTATTTGAAGTTTAATATCACTCTTGAATTATCTGTCTCTTATACACATCAAAAATTGTATAAGTTATTTTCAGCCAGAGGAAGGAAAATCGAAAAATATTTTCCATTGAAAAATATTTTCCGGTGTTTGGCACCAAAAAATTTTCAAGAAAATATTTTCCTGAAAATATTTTCAATTCAAACGGACACACCCTAAACTTTGATGTATTTCATCAGATATTAGGCTGTGCGTCCACCAATATTCATATCGTCCCTTGCGTGTGTTTTCTAAGTCCATATATGCATTTCCAATCTGAAAATTAATGACAAGAAAACATAACAATTTTGATGCATAATTGGAGTAAGTCTTACCTACTTACTCTGTTTATTCTGTAATATAGAGTAAGTATAATTTTCGGTATTGGTTTAAAATAACTGAATAACAAGAGGGCCTAATTACTTTTCAATCATTCAATGAATTGAAATATTCACCCGCAATGCAGAGTAAGTAACAAAAATTTTTCGTGCAATTGATATTTATATTGAGGGTATATATTTATTTAGTTATTCCATAATTAAGGAAAATACTTACCGCAATTCCTTTCAAGTTAATCACTGTTCGGTTAGTTTTTTTGTTGTTTAGTTGACGCGTTTGAGTAAGAAAATCCAACGCCTGCTGGTGATTCTAAGAAAAGTACATTTGCCACTGCATTCACAAATAGAAAATTGTCAAAGATAAATTTCAAATATTTGCACATGAACTAATAGTTGTGTTATATAAAAATTTGGAAAGTACTAAAAGGATCATTCGTTAACTTTAAAGAAAGACTTTTAAAATACATAATTTTGTATTGTATAATATAACTAATTGGGTCTCAAAGGACTGTAGATTTTCTATAATTTGTTATGAGTTTGTACATACCCTTAGGGATTCCATGCATGTTCATTGTGCCAAAGGGTTTTTCCATCTCTATTTACTCGAAATGGTCCTAGTTCGGCCAATGCTCCAACTCCCAGCGAAGAGCAGCCAGGTCCTATTATCGTCACCATTTATAAGAATTTCTTTTAAAGAAATGCATGTATAAAATGTTATCTAGGTAAAGAAATTACACAAAATATCATTGATTTATTCTCAAAAGTTTATTGAAATCTACTTATAGATTTTCTTAAATTGAAAATGAACTTTTGTACAAAAAAATTTTCGGCAAAAATTGAACAATTGTTTTTATTTTTCATGTTTTGAAAATCTAAAATTATTTTTAAAAACAACCCTAAACTTACTTTTTCAAAAGTGTTTTTTTTTTTTTTTTTCCAATTTCGAAAAAAATAACTTGTTACTTTTATAAGCAGTTGAGAAACAAGACTTGTACCTCCATTTAACCAGAACACGAGAGGTTTGCTCGAAGAGTTTTCAGACTCAGCAAAATAGTAAAAGAGACTGCTCGACCAACCTTAGGGTCAACAGTTACATAACCTGAATATTGATAAAATTCAACCCTTTTGGCTGCCCTGGCAATGCCAAGATTTTGTCAACCTCCTTCAACCCTTCTTGAGGACCAATATAAACTGTAGAATATTGCTTTTCTAAATCCTCATTTATTAAGTAATTTTCTGATTGTTGTAAATTCTGAACCTTGAGGAATTTTGCAAGAGGATCATATTTTTTCCCATCATAATAACATTGTACAAATGAAACTAGGCAAATGAGGGTAAGAGAAAAGACTATTAATGCGCTTTTCATCCTTTGCACTTATAGAAACTATTTATTGTTTCATCAAAACAATTGATCACCTTTCTATTTATAGTGATGAGGTATGAATAAATACAAATGTTCTTTTCAAATTCATGATTGATTAACATTGTCATTTAATAAATGGTACTTATTAGTTGAATCCTGCTCAATGTATATTCTGACTTGATTCGGCATTTATAGAAGTTAATGCAGAACAATTGAATATTTTCTTTCCCTTGTTATATTTTAACTCGAGCCGAATAGAAGATCTTGACATCTTGCTAAATGCATAGAACAACAAGATCACAACAACAATGAATTAATTAATTAATAACCGATTTCTTTTTTAACTGAAAAAACCAGGCGGCCTTAATATCCAGGTATTAATTATTTAATGATGGATATGAATTATGTTGCTGAAATATATTAATAACATAGACCATGGCCAAAAACTTCCGTTCCAATATATTTTCTACCAAATTAATAACTTTCAGAAGAATAAAAATTCTTTTGAAACCGGCAGGCAACTTTCTTTTGTATCCAAACAATGATGACCTGTAAACAGCCTATCCCTATGTTTGTCTAAACACCAGTGCTTGTTTTATCTTTACTATAGACTAGAGAAATCATACCTAAATTTTTTTGTACGCAAGAAAATAAATTGTGTCTTGTTTACTGCCGAACTGTTTCTTATTTGTTTGTGCCAAATTCAAGTTGTACCCAATTACCAATATTATGACCAATCTGTTTTTATTTTCTTTTTGTGCTAAAAATTTCGAAAAATTTTATGGTCCTGATAGCATACTCATTTCTAATCTATAAATAACAAGACAACATCACAATTAATTTGATGTAGAATTGATGTTTAATTACATTAGGGATAGAATTAATTAAACACAAGTAAAAGAGGCTTGCTTGAAGAGTTTTCAGAATCGGCAAAATAGTAAAAGAAAGCTCGACCAGCCTAAGGATCAACTGTCACATAACGTGAATATTGGTCAAATTCAACCCTTTTGACTGGCCTGGCAATGCCAAAATTTTGTTTGCCTCCTTCAAATCTTCTTAGAGGACCAATATAATTATATGAACTGTGGAATACTCCTTTCTTGAATCCTCATTTATTGAGTAATTTTCTGAATTTTGTAGATCTTGAGCCTTGAGGAATTTTGCAAGAGGATCATATCCTTTTTTACGGTAACATTGTACAAGTGAAACTAGGCATATATGAGAGTAATAGATAAGACTAGTGAAATCTTCATTTTTTGCAGTTAGTACTAGAAACTATTGTTTCAATAATACATTTATAAATGGGAAACAAAATTAACCTGTTTGGATAGCAAATAATAAACAATATTTGCCAAATAATATTTGGTCAACAATAATTTTTGTTTGGTCAACAAAGTACTTTTTTCGAATAATATTTTGCACTATTCATGTTTTATTTTATTCATTATTTACACAATCCATTATTTACACTATTCATATCATATTCATTATTTATATTTTAGAAAAATATTCAATTAATAATTACGTAAATGATTTTAAACAACGTGTTTTTGTCCAATGCAGTGTGGTGAGGTTAAGTGAAAAATATTCACAATTGTCATTTTTTTATTTGCATTGTAGACTTGTAAACGGGTCTGATCTGGGTCGGATCTGACATATCCAAACCCGGATCTGATTAATATAATCGGACTCGGATTTGGATCCGAATTTTCGACGGGTCTACACAAAAGTAAATCCATACCCTGATTCGCCAGATCTTGTCGGATCTGGGTCTTAATATTCTTTTTATAACTTTAAAATTATATATAAAACTATTACAATTTATTGAATTTTCTCTTTTTTTAATTATTAAAAAGTATTTAGTTCATAATTAATATTTATGCATGTATTCTACATTAAATACAAATTATATGGGCAATTTATACAATATATATATATGTATATATACATATAAAAAAAATACTAATATACAATAATTTTATTATATATTAAATATTTTAATCGAATCCGAATCTTAATCGGGTAGCAACACCAAGATCCAAATCTGACCCATTTATTATAATAGTTAAGCGGTTCTGGACATCGGGTCAAGTCCGAGTCTAGACCCCACCCATTGACAGGCCTATTGCATTGTTATTTTTGAGCTTTTTGTTAATAACTGAAGTGGAGCTCAAATGAGGTATGTAAACGGGTTGGATCCAAACCAAATCTTACAAATTCATACCTAAATCCGTTTAATAAATTATCGAATTCAGATATGAATTTAAATTTTTCTAGGTCTATAAAAGAAGATCCATATTTGAATTCGTCTGATCTTGTCGGATCCAAGTTTTGATATTATTTTATAAATTTGAAAATTTATATATAAAAACTTCAAATTTTTATACAATTTTTTTTAATTGTAAAAAAAGAAGATTTAATTCATATTCATACATGTATTTTACATTAGAGCAAAAACTATATTAGATATAAATTTAAGAATATATATATGTGTATATAATAGGATCAAAACAACCAGATCCATATCCGATTGATTTATTGTACAATAACTAAACGAATCCAAATCCGATCCGGGTAATCAGATTTACACATTGATCTAAATCCAAATAAATGATTCATGAAACGGGTCTAGACGCGATTTATTTACAGGCCTATCTCTAATTGCTCGCAAATTATAATGCTATATTTTGTATGCTTAAATTTAATTAGAATGTCAAACAATATCACTTTTTTTGGAATATGTTTTACAAGATCGACACTCCGTTCTCAAGTATAGTCTAATATTAAAATAACAGACAAATTAAATAGATGAGTGGAAGCATTTGATTCGAAATATGTATCTTGTTTGGGAACCGAATTACTCAAAATCTAATAAAAAATAAAAATTCAACCACAGGGAAATAAAGGAATTAAACAAAAAAACTATTCATAGTTATTTAATTAGTTGTGCAATTATTTTATTTTAAATGGATCCAACAAATAATAGGTATTCTTTATTTCTAATCCAAATGGTTATTTCAAAATATTATTTTGTATCCAAACAATTATTCTATTTTTACAAAAGTTAACATTATTTTCAAAAACCACTAAAGTCAAAAGATAAATATTATTCATCAAATAATACTCCATTATCGGCTGTCCAAACAGCATGTTCTTTTGAGATTCATGTTTAATGTTGTCATTTATCAATTGTTGTATCCTGACTTGATTCGGCATTTAGAGAAATAAATCTGGTTTTATTTTATTTTATTTATTTTTTCACTCGAGCCAGAAAGATGATCTTCATATCTTACCAAAGGCATAAAACACCAAAATCATGACATTGTTTACCAAACAGTCGGACAAAAAAGATTTATTTACAAATCCAAATATATATATATATATATATATATATATATATATATATTTTAAAAAAAGCAGGCTGCCTTGGTGTCCACACCTTATGTTCTTGTCCTTCATCAACAAAGCCCTCAGGTTGATGCATGTATATTTTCTCACCTAATTCACCATTCAAAAAAGCAGTTTTCACATCTATTTGGTGCACAACCAAATAAAATATAGAAGCAATAGCAACAAGCACTCTAATGGTAATGATTCTAACAACAGGTGAATAAGTGTCAAAGAAATCAATGCCTTCTTTTTATGTATAACCCTTGGCCACTAAACGTGTCTTGAATTTATCAATAGAACCATCAAGCAATAACTTCTTCCTAAATACCCACTTACACCTAATAGGTTTACACCCTCTAGTCAAATCTACCAATGAATTCCCAGGTATGATTATACATTATGGACTCAATCTCATTCTTAACTGCATCTTTCCAAAAACTAGCATCAATTGAATTCATTGCCTCTTTATAAATTTTTGGATGTTCTTTAGTTATGAAAGCAGTTATAAAATCAGGCCCAAATTAGTTTTCACTCTTGCCCTTTTACTTCTTCTCAATTCTTGAAGTCCTTCATTATTATGTTCTTCTGAATTTTGAAATTCTTGAGATAACGTTTTTACAGAATTTTTATTCATTGGAAAAATATTCTCAAAAAATTCAACATATTTAGTTTCCACAACATGATTAGACTTCAAAACCAAAAACCTATAGGAAGTACTATGAAGTGTATACCCAATGAAGACACTATCAACAGTTTTAGGCCCAATTTTATTCCTTTTAAAATCCGCTATCCCTAACTTAGCTAGACACCCCCACACTTTGAGATACCCAAGATTAGGAGAGTAACCTTTTCAAAGTTCAAAAGGTGTCTTAAAAGTTTTCTAATGTGAGGTATTCTATTAAAAATATGACAAGAAGATAAAATAGCCCCTCCCCCACATGTTAGTAGGTAACCTAGAACTTATTAACATGGCATTCATCATATCTTTAAGAATCCTATTTTTCCTTTCTACAAACCCATTAGATTAAGGCAAGTAAGGTGAAGTAGTCTCATGAATTATTCCATTTTGTTCACAAAACTTCTTGAGCAGATTAGAATCATATTCACCTTCTCTATCAGACCTAAGTCTTTTAATTTTTTTCTCTAATTGATTCTCAACCTCATTTTTGAATTTAATGAACATTTTCTCAGCTCATCTTTCTGACTTAGGAGATATAATTTAGTGTATCTTGAATAATCATCAATGAAGGTGATATGATATTTCTTCCCACCTCTACTCATATTATTCTTAAAATCTCCAAGATCATTGTGAATTAATTCCAAAATACTACTAGTCCTCTCAACAGACTTAAAGGGTTTCTTATGATGTTTAGTTTCAACACAGATTTACACATTTTGTGAACTTATGATTAGTCACATTAGGAATCAAATTTAAATTTTTGATTCTCCTTATGGAGTCAGCATTCACATGTCCTAATCTAGCATGCCACATATCAATAGAGTCAACAATATAAGCAAAAGCAGCACTCTTATTCATTCCATTGCAAGTAGTATTAAGTACAAATAAGCGCCCACAACAAAAACCCTTTCCCACAAAATCTCCATTCCTAGTCAGAACTAACTTATCACCTTCAAAAACAAGTTTAATAGAAGCTTTATTAAGCAAAGAGCCAGAAATTAAATTTCTTCTCATGGATGGAACATGCAGCACATTGGTCAAAGTAATAGTTTTTCCAGAGGTAAGAGTCAAAATGACCTATCCCTTGCCTAGGACTTGAGCAGCACGAGCATATCTAAGGAAGACATATCTAAGGAAGACTTGCTCCCCATTGCTCACTCCTTCATACTCAAGGAAGTGACATTTGTCAACAGCGATATGCTTTGTGGCTCCATAGTGTCCACAATCCATTCGGTCACATTATGGGCCAAGGCTTCGGAGACAACAGCAGCAATTGCCTCATCATCGCTTTCAGTAAAGTTCACTTGATTGGCTGGTTGCTGCTCTTGTCCCTTGAAAAACTTGCATTTATTTGCTTTGTGACCTGTAACTCCACAGACATAGCAATGTCCTTTAAACTTTTTATTAATCTTACCAAACTTTTTAAACTTACCTGATTGCTTATTGTCTTGACTCTGACCATTGTTGTTCCGGCCCCTTTTAGGTCCACGACCTTTGCATTTGAACCTTTGAAAAGCTCCTTTGGGCTTGCTATCCACTAGATTCACCTTGTTTGCAAACTCATAGGGTAGATCAGTCTTATCCTTCAGACAATTACTTTTCTCGATCTGGATGTGAGATGTCACCTCATCAAGTGTCATGGCAGTTTTATCATGTTTCAGTGTATTCCTCTATTCTTTCCAAGAAGGTGGCAATTTCTCAATCAAAGCAACAGTTTGGAAAGCACAATAATCAATTTTCATGCCTTCCTGAGTAATGTCCAGAATAATATTCTAGTGTGCATGAATTTGGTCGGTGACAAGTTTGTCGTCAATCATCTTGAAATCCAGGAACTTGCGACCACGTACTTTTTCTTTCCAGCATTTTCAGAGTTGTATTTCTTGTCTAGGAGCACCCATATTTCCTTAGCAGACTTATATGGGCGGTATAGATCAAATAGGGTGTCGGTTAGAAAATTGAATACGTGACCCCTAACAGTTCGATTTTCATTAGCATAAACCCTAGTAGATTTGAAAGGGGTAGCATCTCCGAATAGGACATAATCCACTTTGAGGGTTTGTAGGTAAAACAGAACCTTTCAGACTAGCGTTTGTAGTTCTTACCGTCAAATAGTTGTAGTTTTGAAATGCCAGGAACACCAGCGTTGGCCATCACAGCGACACAGAAAAATCACTTTCAAGAATGTTAGAAAATTTGGACAGAACGGTAATTAAAACAGAACAAAATTTGCTGAGCTATTGCGTGTGATCACTGTCCTTAATAGTGATTTTACCCCCCACGAGATCGTAATCCACTGATGCAGATGGGAACACCGGGCGGTCATTCTCCAGGATTCAACGGCAACCTCGGTCGCATGCACTCGCAAGCAAGGCTTCGAGCTTAATTCTGGACTACTCTGTACCCAAGAAGAATAGAAGAGAAGAGATTTTTAGATATTTTGAAGAGGTCCTCAAGGCCTTTATTTATAGTGATAGATTAGGCCAGAATTTAGAAATTACAGCACTGCCTTGAGAGAAAAGGTAGGTGACTTGGGAGAGAAGAAAGGAAATCGCCTGCCTTGAGAGAAAAGGCAGGAACTATACGCAAGTTAAGTTCACAAAATAGGTAATTAGCGAACGGAATAGGTAACCAAAAAATTATAGAAAGAAAGACGTGACGGAAGTAAAACTCTAATGGTTCACACACACGCACTGCATCGCGCCGGCCGGGCGCGTGTGTGCTTGAGGAAAATCCCCAAACCATCAACCACCATATGCATAGTCTAGGCTCCAAACCAGAGTTGCACAATGGCAAAACCCCAAACTCATATAACATGAAAACATCCAACACAAAGTTCCAATGTGGGACTAAGATTTTACAAATGAGGGAATACAATTGGAGGGAATTTCAAATTTATTGAAAGTGTATTTTGGAGGCAATTTTCCAACAAGTACAAGTTTCGTCTACTTTCACGTGCGAAGATGAAAATACAGACTAACTACAAGTTGAGGTTATACATAATCTTCATAGCGATCGAAATTTGTAAGGAGATTGTGGCTCGTGATGGTGTTGGATTGGTTTTCATGGAGGCTTGGTTTAAGAGAGGCAATGCTGGTATATAAATGAAGCCCAAGTAGGATATAGAAAGTTTAATGTAATTGATTTTAGAATGTGTTAGTAGTGTTAGTTTGTAAAGAATTTACTCCCTAATTTATTTGGTTGAATTAATGAAGAATTTAAATTAGATTAATATGTATTTAAATACTTTGTGCCTATGTAGACACAAAGTTATTTTAGTTGAGAAAATTGCATTAAAAATTTTGATTAATAAAATTGATTTCCTCCCATAAAAGTTCTTCTTTCCATCTCCACTTTATTTTTGAGTAGTTATTCTTTGGTAGTAAAAAGCTTTGTGTGCTACATTGTGGCTTTATTATTTTGTGAGAAAAGCTTTCTTAGATTTTGGTTAAAATATTGCCTATCGATTTTTTATTCTTGTTAAAAAGCCTCACGGCTTTAGTGTTGGTGTTTTTGGGTTTTGCCTCTCTTAAATTAATAATTATTTTAGTTCTTTCAAAGTAGTATCAGTTATGTATTTTGTTGTGTGATTTTTTGTATTTCAAATTGGTATCAGAAATTTAGATTCAAGAGTAAGATTTTGGAGCATTTGTCAAAAATTAGAGAAAATTTTTTTGTAGTAGAGTACTCAAATATGGGAAATTAGATCATGAGTGGTTGGTTCTGGAATATTCATTTGACAGTTAGTGTGTAATGAAATCGGCCTTAGTTGGGAGAGTAATGTAAAAAGAAGGATCATGTCGTGATTATTTTATGTGTGTTGGGTAGATATAAAAAAAAAATCCTACCAAGGTGATTGAATATTAATTCTCAAAAATTGAGAATTTTGATACTAGTTGCATAAAATTCATGGAGGTAGATAAATTGAAAAAGAAAAAGTGTATGACGAAGACTTATTCATCCAGATGCGTGGATCATTTGAAAAATTAGAAGTTGAAGATCAAAAAATTATGGTGTCAGATTGTTGGATAGAAGACAAAGACAATCGATCGAGTTGTTTATCATGGAAGACATGGATTACTTTTATGGAGAGTTTGGTTAAGGAAGACATTATTAGCATAATTAAACCAAACTCCTTACAAATTAAAAATTATGTCATCATTGGATTTTGGCAATTTAGTTGTTTAAGGTATTAACTATTGTTTAGTAGTTTTCTACCATAATTAGTTTTAGAATTACATTACCTAATCCATTTAGGTTTCTTGATAGTCAACTTTGTTACCCTTATAAATAAAGGGTCCGTAGACTATTTAATTGGGAAGAATTGAATTGAAAGTTTAAAAAGGAAAATTCTAGGTTAGAGATAAAGCCTATTATGTCGTGCGTTTATAAGAATCTCAATATGAGAATTCGATGCGCTTTATTTTGTAATTATTTATTTTCTTTCACATATTTTTATGTGTTAAATAAATTGATCTTTCGTTGCATGATCTTTTGTGTTTCATTCCTTTTATTCTTGTTACAAGGTTTTGTATGAAATGTATGCCTTAGATCAAGAGGTAACGAATAGATATATAAATGGAAGATCAACTAATGTGGTGGAAGCATAGTTGTTAGAATCCCGATCCTACCCTTACGATCCTACGACTACGATCCAAATTTATAAAATCGATCCCGATCCTAGAGGTAGGATCGCTATTATAGATAAACTCTAGTTGGTGCCATTAGTCATGTAATTTATGTATATATTTACTGAAATTAAGTCAGTATTTTGATAATTTTTCATTTAAATGTTATATTTTATGAGTTTATACTATTCATATTATTTTTTTAGTTTTTAATTAAAGAACAGTATTAAATTTGCGATAACGCATAACTTTTTACAATACGAGTATATAATGTCAAATGTTATAAATTTTAGTTAAAGAAACTTATTTTATGATGAATATTAAAATTTTATATTTATTTGTATAAGTTTTTTATTGAATATTAACTTAAAAATAAATAAAAGTTACATTTTTGTCCTTTTAATAGGATCTTACGATCTTACGATCCTATCTACGATCCGATCCTATAACCTTCAAAACGATCCTACCTAGGATCCCGATTCTACAAACCTTGGGTGGAAGATGACACATTAAAATATTAATCTTAAATTGATATCGCCGAAATTTATCATAATTACAAAAACTTCTTTTCATACTTAAGGAATGGGCAAAGTAATCCCGTGGTATGGACTTCTTGTTTTGGAAACTTTTTCTTAATAATTCCTCATATATTAACGTTTTATACTTTTTTTAATCACTTACTTTTAAAATTCTATAAAACAAAAAAGACCTTAAGAAATATAAAATTTATCGTTTTAATTTCTGATTTAAATTTTGGTCATATTTTGGTATAGAATAATTACGTGCTCATAGAGTCATATTTTTTAGAAGCAAAATTAGCCTCTTATATTTCCTTATTATGTAACACCAATTAACACCACTTGAGTAATCCTTCACATTTTAAATTTATACTTTCAAGAAACTCCGTCCAATTCATTAAATTTACAGAAGCCATCCCCCCTCTTTCACGGCTCCACCCCTCTTCTTTGTTTAGACCGTTGTACCTTGCACCTCCCATCACACCACCTCTACCTTCTCTTCCCATCGCACACCTCTCTTTCTAACTTGATAGTTGTATTACTCAATTGGTCCAAGTGTTGTTGCCGTTTGGGACTAGCGAAGGAAAGATAGTGTTGGGTGTAAGAATAAGTTTGATTTTTTTTTTTTTTTTAAATTAAGTCTAGAGGATGTGATTTGTTAGGTATTTGGTGGTGCTCCCAATTCTATTGATCCGAGCAGTGGTCGTGCTGCCCGTCGCACAGGGACTGGTTAGATGGTTATGTGTTGATTGCCGGAGGTTGGGATGACGAGGATGAGGAAATTGTACAAGTGGCGGATGTGATGGTAGAATTTGGGAGGGTGGAGTTAGGGAAAGGGTAGAACTGTCATTTTTTTGCTTTATTGAACAAGTAGATTGCCCTTGTCTCTCAAAATCATCCAAGAGCTAAGATTTATTTGTAACTTTAAAATAACTTAAAAAACTGTGATGTAAGGATTTTCTTATACTTATTTAGTTACTCATTTTAAAGTGATGCAATTTTATCCTCATCTCTTCTAAATTTAAAATATACTAATTTGATCACTAAATACAATTTTAATCATATTTTAACCTAAAATAATTATGTGCACAAACATATAAAATTTTTAAGTTACAAAATTAATAAATACATAAACCTTAAACACTTAACAATTTACTAAAACCTACTCCAGCCACCATCACCACCCCTTTACAACCCCACCACAATAATTTTCTTTTCTCAAAATCCCTTTCCTTTCCATCTCCAACCTCTCTCCCTCCTTACAACCCCTTTTCCCGGAACCAACTCCTTTTTTTAGCCCCTTCCCCTACCCTTCTAGCAACCCTTTTCCCCTCCTATGCCCCTTCTAGTCCCTTCCCACCCTTCTATTAATCTTCTCTCTCCTTTCCCTTATAAACCCATCTTCGAGATAATTAGTATTCTTAATATTCATTAATTAGAAAATTATTAATTAGTATTCATTTTGTGGTTAATTGTATTTATTTTGAAATTATTTGTTAATTTGTTTTAGGAATTAAGAGTCGTTTTTACTTTAAAAGAAATAGTTCTTTGAAGTAGTCTTTATTTTGCAGTTAATTGTATTTATTTTGAAGTCAATTTTATTTTGTTTTAAGAATTAAGAGGCGCTTTTACTTTAAAAGAAATAGTTTTTTGACATTTTTAATTAGGTGACTATTCGTTTTCTTAGCATTCGTTAATTAGAAAATTATTTAATTAATCTTTAATTTATAGTTAATTGAATTCATTTTGTAGTTAATTGTAACTTTTTTTCAAAATTCTCTAAAAACTCATTTTAGATGGTTGAAGTATTAAATCAAAAGGCATTTTAGGAATGAAAAATGTCAAGAACAATAAGTTAGTTGGTACTATTAAGAGCCATTTTTACTTTAAAAGAAATGATTTTTTGATAGTTCGTTTTATTTTTTTAGATGACTGTTTATTTTCTTAATTATTCATTAATTAGAGAATTATTTAATTACTCTTTATTTTTTAGTTAATTGTATTCATTTTGAAGTTAACTGTTATTTTGTTTTAGAAATTAATGGGAACTTTTACTTTAAAAGAAATAATTTTTTGACTTCTCATTTTTTAAGTAACTGTTCATTTTCTTAGTTAGTTTTTTGACGGCTCGTCTTTTATAGTTGACTGTTCATTTTCATAGTATTTATTAAATTTGAGAATTACTTAAGTAGTCTTCGTTTTGTAGTTAATTGAATTCATTTTGCAGTTAATTGTTATTTTTTCAAAATTCCCTGAATATCCCTCATTTTATGATGTTTGAAGTACTAAATCAAAAGGCATTTTATAAGTCATTTTTACTTTGAAAGAAATAGTTTTTTATTTTTTAAGGTAACTAATTCATTTTCTTAGTGGTCATTAATTACAGAATTATTTAATTATTCTTTATTCTGCAGTTAACTGTATTATTTTGTTTTAGAAATTAAGAGGCGCTTTTACTTTAAAAGAAAATTTTTTTTGACAGTTTATTTTTCGGTGATTGTTCATTTTTTTAGTTAGTTTTTTGACGACTCATTTTCAATTTTTCTAGATGACTGTTCATTTTCTTAGTAATTATTAATTAAAAAATTATTTAATTAGTCTTCATTTTGTAGTTAATTGAATTCATTTTGCAATTAATTGTTATTCTTTCAGAATTATCTAAATACCCTTCATTTTATGATATAAGCTTGAAGTACTAAATCGAAAGGCATTTTAGGAATGAAAACTATTAAAAATGATAAGCCAGTTGATACTTTTATATATAGTATAGAAGATGTAGATATAGATAGATCTTGAAATTAATAAATACTTTTAAGATGACTGTCATATATATATATATATAGGAATTTTGATACCGAGTAGACACAATTTTTTTTTTTTATATTCTCATTTTTTTTGGATAGTATTTGTTGGAGTATTGCTAAAATTTTATTAGGATGTTAGTTTTTTGTTGAGGATGATTTTTTACGGATTTAGACATTTATTCCTTATTGACTTTTTTTATTTATTTAATTAAGTTGAATTTAATTCCATTCCTTTAATTTTTCATTATTGCCCTTTCTTTAAATGATTGTAAAGTATCTAATTGAGGATATTTTTAAAACAAAAAAAACATGTCAAATACATTAAACTCTTCATACTTTTATATATAGTGATAAAAGGAAGCTACATGAGATTGCTGGAATTGGCAAATCCACTTAAACCTTTAATAATTTTATAAACATTGAAAAGTAAAAATAAAAAAGCCCACATAGGGGACATAATAAAACTTAACCTCTATATTAACTACAAATGCTGACATTACCACATTGCATGCTACAAATAAAATTTGTCTTCCATGTTATTATGCCTTGAGATCTTCTGCCATTTGCATTATCTCAATTCTTGCCAATCCTGCGTCTCTTGCCTATAACAAAAAAGGAAAAATAGGAGATAGTGAGTTCAAAGGGATACAACATAAAAACCGAAATTAAACAAAAGAACATCAATAAAAGACCAATTTCGACTTATTTATCAATATATTTTAGGGGAAAAAAAAAGGTTTCTCATATATATGGTGATCATTAATTACTCACCAAGATCTTGCTGAAATGGTGCACCACTTGATAATAACTGAGAAATAGAAAGCATAGTTGGCCTACATTGTGGATCAACAGTTAAACATGCCATAGCATGTTTGAGGATGGATATCAGAATCATTTCAACTTTGCCATCTTGAGTAGGTTGCAAAACTCTTGGGTCCAGCAAGTCTTTTAGCTCGATATTTCCAGTTGTTGATGACATTATCTCAGCAATTAAGCCACCTGGGTGATTCCCTTGGATTATTTCCAACATCAGGACCCCAAAACTATAAACATCACACTTTTCAGTTACTTTCATTGTGTAGGCAAACTCTGCAAGAAAAACTCATACTTATGATTTTACTAGTTATATGCCGGAAATAAGGGCAAAACTAAACCTTAATTGTTTACCTGGTGCAACGTATCCATATGTGCCTGCAAGAGCACTCCAATTCGATGAATCTTTTCTCAAAAGTTTGGCAGTGCCAAAATCGGAAACATGAGCCTCATAATCGTGGTCAAGCAAAACATTGTTGCTTGTTAGGTCGCGATGAACTGTTGGAGGTAAACAATCGTGATGCATGAAAGACAAGGCATGAGCCACACCTTTTATGATATTCACCCTTTTTTCCCAATCTAGTTCCTTAGCTTTTTCTTCTATGCGAAGAATTTTGGCCAAACTACCTCTTTCAAGGTACTCATAAACCAGAAACGAGTGTTTAGCACTTGAGCAATAACCAAAAAGTTTCACAACATTTCGGTGCTTGATTTCTGTCAAGAAACTTACCTCGTTTGAGAAAGCTTTACGCTCTGCCGTCTCAGAGAAACGATGAACCACCTTTACGGCTACTATGTTATCAGATGCAAGTTCTGCCTTGTAAACACTTCCGCAACTTCCTTCTCCAATGCAAAATCTTGCATTGAACTCTTCGGTGGCTGCTAAGATTTCTCTGTACATTGCTTTGCCATCAATTATGCATGTATAAAACAGATCGTCATATTTATTTACATTAGTATTATTATCCTTAGCATTTCTGTAGCTTTTTCTACGATCACACAAAATGATGACTCCGTAGACAGCATAGATAAGCATGATTGCTCCTAAAACAGGAGGTACAATTAGAACAATAAGTTTGTGGCCTTTCTTCTTAAACTAAAAATGATTTCCAACAAAGCTTTCACAAGGTTTTAACCCAGTAATATTTCCACACAAACCTTTGTTCCCCTGTAACTGTCCTATGGTGACACTCCTAAATGCTTTCCCTTCTGGAACAGGACCTTCTAGGTTGTTGAAAGATACATCAATTTGCAATAGGCCAGGCATTTTGGCCATTTTCTTGGGAATCAAACCGGAGAGATTATTATGGGAAAGATCCAGTGTTTCAAGATTTTGCAAGTTTCCGAATTCAGATGGTATCTCTCCTAAGAAAGAATTATGACTCAGATCCAGAAAACATAATTGAATTAACTTACCTATTTGGGATGGAATCTTTTGGCTTAAATTGTTGTAACTCAAGTTCAAAAGAAACAATTCCCGGAAATCACCCAAATTCACTGGTAAGGGCCCTGTCAAGGTGTTCATGGACAGGTCAAGGTAAAGTAGTTTTGTTAGCAATCCTAATTCTTTAGGCACTTCACCATGAAGCTGGTTTCCATGTATTCAATCTAGTTTTAGCATAGAAACCAATTTTCCAAGTTCAAATGGTATCTCTCCACTTAAGCGATTTGAAGAAAGATTAAGCACACTCATCAGAGTCAAATTTCCAAATTCTGGAAGCACACAACCTGTAATATGGTTCTTTGCAATGAGCAGCGCTGTCAGACTTTGACACCTTCCCCAGTTTCCAGAGAGTTTGCCGTCGAAATGATTGTAGCTGAGATCCATGAAATGCAAGTCTGGATAGACCCCGAACATCTCTGATAGGTTTCCAGTGAACTGATTGTCATTGAAACGGGCCCTGACTAAGCTCGAGCAGTTTTTCAAGCTTGTCGGGATTGGACCTGTGAGCATGTTGTTGTTTAGGACTAAGTGTTCAAGTGTTCCATTTTGGCATAGTTTTCGTGGCAAATGACCAGAAAGGAGATTTTGGCGGAGAAATAGATTTTTCAATCTACTTAAATTGCCTAAGGATGCTGGAATTGACCCACTAAGGTGATTTCTTGTGCAATTCCATGCTTGTAACCAACTTTAGATTCCCCAATTCATTAGGAATTGAACCAGAAAGTTTGTTCTTGAAGAGGAACAAAGCTGTCAATTTGGTCAAATTACCTAATGATATTGGTATTGAACCTGTGAGATCATTTTTGGACAAGCCCAAATTCTGGAGTGATTTCAACTTCCCTATTTCAGGGGGGATGGACCCTTTTATGTTGTTTAAGCCCATTCTTAAACAAACTAGATTGGAAAGGTTTCCTATTTCTGGAGGAATTGGACCTGAAAGTAGATTGTCATATAGAGACAAAGAGCTCAAAATTTTCAAATTTCCCAAAAGAGGAGGAATTGAGCCATTTAACTGATTTCCCCTTAGGTGGAGGACCTCAAGATTTGTTAAATGACCAACTTCAGATGGGATATTTTGTGACAATAGATTCAATGAGAAATTCAAATAAACAAGCTTGGAAAGGTTACCTATTTGGGGGGGTATGTTACCAAAAATATTATTGCAGCTATCACTTATTAGATCAAAATATTCAAGATTTGGGAGGGATGAAAATGGGAAGTTATTGAGCGTACCCTTGACACTAAAATTTTTGATGTTCAATCTGTGGACACTTCCATTAATGCATGAAACACCAAACCAGTTAGTGCATTGTTGTGGAAGCTCAGAAGAATTCTTGGCATTTTTCGGCCGAAGATTCCATGAATTTAGCAAGGATGTATTTTCGGTTTCAATACTAGTTTTCCATTTGAAAAGTGCAGTAGCCTCATCATCAGTTGAAGTTGAAGCACCAATATTATTTGCTTCAAGAGAAAACAATGAGGTGAAAGGTACTAGGACCAAAATGAGTATAAACATCTTTTCCATTGCTAAAGAACCCATGATTTCTATCTATGTTTCCCTCTCAAGATGGCATAGAAGCTGTTGTTTATGCCTATATATATACACATATGGCTATAATTTAAGGTCTTTCTCATTTTATTTTGGGTTAATTACAGTAAACCTCTTAAGATTTAGTTGAGTTGTGCACTATGGTTCCTATTTCACTCTACAATTCCGTTAGTACATATCAATAATTTGACTAATAAAAAGTTTAAAAAGATAATTTTATTCTTAAACACTACAAGAAAAATTTGAGTATAATTAATTAATTGAAGGCATAATTTGATAATATTGATTCTACTGCTTTTTATTATCAACCTAAAGTATTAAATGACATGACACAAAAAGTAGACAAGGGATTAAAATGAATCACACTAAAATCTTAAGGGAGTTTATTAGAATTAACCTTTAAGAGTAAATTTGTATTTTTGATAGGGTTAAATATAGTAAACTCTTTAAAGTTTAGATTGTTTTGTACTAAATCCTCTAACGTTATTTTTTCTCAATTGGCCCCTTCCGTTAATACATATCAGTAATTTCACTATTAAAAAATCAAGAAAGACATTGTTACCTTTAGACACAACAAGAAAATATAAAATTAACCCCTTAAAGTTTATTATATTTGTCATTTGGTTCCCTAATTCAAATTTTATGTTAATTAACCTACTTTAGTCATTAATCAATGTAAAATTATTGTCAAAATAACTAAAAATATAATGATACTAACTAGCACCAATGATTTTTTTTTTTCAAATACTTATGTTGTGAAAAAAATTGAAGTATAAAAATTCCCTAACACTATTGATTTTTTTTTATAGTATTTTCATCATATTTTATTCCACGTAAAAGCAAATTTTTAAATATACGAGAGCTACAGTCATCTATTAAAGTTTCCATTCTCTTTTCTTTTTTCTTTTCTTTATATTTATTTAAAATGATTTTTTCTTATTTTTTTCCCTTGTCAATATAATTAAACTATCACATAAATTATACGAAGTAACTTAAACATATAAACTAAAACTTAAATTAAAAATAATTTAGATAAAATAGCTTTAATAATTCTATACAGATTCTAAAATTAATTATTTCAGATATTTTTAAGTTTTAGAAATTGAAGAAAGCATAATTCATGAATTACAATATTAATATTTGTTAATTTGGAGCTTACATATATTTTTAACAATATTAGCAGGCATTATTACATTTTATTTTTATCCTAGAGCATTAAATGATACAAAACTTTTATATGAAAGACTAAAGTGAAATCTCGCTTAAATCTTAAGAGGGTTTATCGGGGTAAATTTTGTCTTTTTGATAAAACTAGTGGCCAAGTTAATTTCATTTTTAGTCAAAAGAATAAAGTAAGAAAAAAAATAAATTTAAGGAGATTAGTGCAAAACAATTTAAACTTCAAGGAAATTTATTGTATTTAACCTTTTTGATAGAACTAATGGAAAATTTCTAAAAATATGCCACTTTTCAAATTTCTTCTATTTTTGTGCCTATTTCAATGTGCAATTCCGGACAAGTGGAACTCGCAGAAAAAAAAATTTAAAAAAAAAAAAAAAATTGTTCTTGACTGATCTCGCATTCGAGGAATGCGAGGTCAGTCAAAATTGACCGACCTCGCATTCCTCGAATGCGAGGTCAAGAAGACCATTATCTTCTTTTACGAGGCCTTCTGGCCTCACAGAAGATAAAGCCCCAAAGACCAAAAAAAAATAATTCCTCCTACTCCTGTTGGCAGGGAGAATGTTCGTAAAATGGGAAGTTCTGTCAAAATTTTATCAAAAATACGATAAATTAATAAATTAACGGGTTTACACATTTCATTCGCGTACTATTTCGTTAATGTTATTGTTTATGATTTAAAGATAATGGTTTACTATTCCCAAATATCGTACTACTTCGTTAATGTTATAGTTTATAATTTACGATTTAGTATTTAAATGATTTTATCTTACAGTCAAATCCTTCATTTTTCTATTTTTGTAATAGTGCACAATTTCCATTCGCAATATACATAGTCAAATTTGCTAAATCATTCATTTTTTCTATTTTTGTAATAGTGCACGATTTCCGTTCTGCAATATACATAGTCAAATTTGCTAAATCCTAAAATATATATATATATACATAGTCAAATTTGCTAAATAAAAAAAAAAAAAAATTCATTACAACGCTATTTTTTAAATGCGAGGTTAAAAAAAAAAAAAAAGACCTCGCATCCAGGGAATGCGAGGTCAAGAACAAATTTTTTTTTTTTTTTTTTTTAAAAAAAAATTTTCTGGAACTCGCACTGGTCCGAAATTACACATTGCAATAGGCACAAAAATAGAAGAAATTTATAAAGTGGCATATTTTTAGAAATTTTTCTAGAACTAATAGTGACTCTTACTCAAATAGGTAAAATGAGAAAAAGCATAATGTCAGGGACAAAAGTGCAAAATACGCTAGATCTTAAGGGGATTTAACATAATTACCCTTTTATTTATTTACATTTTATGACAAGTTATTGAGAGTGATTGATATCAATCAATAGGAGGTATGTAAAACATAGATCTATCCTTTCCACAAATTATTGCGGCACCGAAAAGGAGGCAAGAGTAGACTTGTAGTCGTTTAGGTCAATGTCTTGTCTTTGGAGAAATTTCTAGGAATATGCCTATTTTTCAAACTTCTTCTATTTGTGTGCCTATTTTAAAGTGGAATTTCGAAGGAGTGTAACTCGCATTCAGAGAATGCGAGTTCCAGAAAAAGAAAAAAAAAATTGTTCTTGACTGACCTCGCATTCCCCAAATGCGAGGTCAACTTGACTGACCTCGCATTATGTTATCTCGCATTTTTTTTTTTTTTTAACCTCGCATTTAGAAAATACGTTGTAATGAAGTTTTGTATTTTTTTTTTTTGGTTATAGCAAATTTGACTATGTATATATATATATATATATATATAATTTTTTTAGAATTTAGGAAATTTGACTATGTATAAATCGTGCACTATTACAAAAATCATAGAAATAGTAAATCGTAAATTATAAACTATAACATTACCGAAGTTGTACGATATTTGGGAATAGTAAACTATTATCTTTAAATCATAAACTATAACATTAACGAAATAGTACGCGAATGAAATGTGTAAACCCGTTAATTTATTAATTTATCTTATTTTTGATAAAATTTTGACAGAATCTCCCCTATTTTACGAACATTCTCCCTGCCAACAACTAAACCCAACAAGGGCAACAAACATCCATAAAAGCCCGACAAGGGCTAAAAAACATAAATACAAACCTAATAAAGGAAGGAGGAGGGCGGTGAATTTGGGGGCTTATCTTCTGCGAGGCCTAGCCTCGCAGAAGATAAGTGGGTTGTTGACCTCGCATTCGAGGAATGCGAGGTCAACAACTTTGACTGACCTCGCATTCCTCGAATGCGAGGTCAGTCAATTTTTTTTATTTTTTTTTTTTGGAACTCGCATTCGGAGGCACACAAATAGAATATATTTGAAAAGTAGTATAATGTTAGAAATTTTCCCTTGTCTTTGAGCAACTATTTTAAGAAAGATGCAGTTTACGATTTCTATACACGAAATAGCCTTTTAACCTATGCGAATGGGAGGGATGATGACACGTATGCATAGACTGGATAAGGGTGATATCAGAACCCAAAAAATTATTATAAATCTGATTTTAAATCTTATTTATAAATTATACAATTAAAGATTAAATTTTATAAAATTTTATTTAATTTAATTAAATTTATAAATTTTATAAAATTTAATTTATATTATATGATTTATAAGTAAAATCGCAGACTAAATCTCCCTGAATATTTACTTAGAATGAAAATCATCATCGAAAAGAATATGGCTGTGAAGGGCAAGTCGTCGTCCAAAAAATGTTGTGCTGAGACACGCTTGCATTGCTCTTAATAAAACAAATAAAAAATTAAATGGAAGCGGCACTGATTGCGCATTAAGACAAATAAAAAATTAAAGGTGATATTACCTTGGTTTGTCATTTTACTACTTTGTCCTTTTATGAGTGCATCATTTCGCCTCAAGTGTAGGTGGAACTCTTGGATGACGTGTTTCTCTGACAATTCTATCCGATGGCTGAAAATTTGTTATTGATAAATCAAGGGTTAAGATCTATTTCTGACCCATCAGAAATAGTACAATTTTGTATAACTATCTTACATATTAGTAAGAAACACAAAGATAAATTTAATATCTTATTTTTAAAGTATTGATTAATTTGTTCACTTATCTATTATAATAGATTAATTTAATTTTTTATTTTTATAAAATTAATTAATTTAGAATTTATGACGAAAATTATGAACAAATTAATAAATCAAGACAAGTGATAATCACACGCCCATTAACATGCTATAGGTGTATTGTCAAAATCTCTATTAGTTTATTTACAATTTATATCATAAGCCTTAAATTAGCCGATTTTTATAAAAATAAAAGACTAAATTAATCTTTTTAATAGATAATAAATCAAATTAATTGATATTCTAAAAGTAAAGAACCAAATTGTGCCCGTAAGAATTTCATTAACATTTATCAAGTTCTCAATTGATTACAAAAGGATAAGTTACAGTTACTTCTTGAACAAGCATGCTTACTATTTATTTGTAGTATATAGGTTAAAGAATAAATTCTTTGTCTCCTTGTACTTTAGGTTAAGGAGAAATTCATACCCAGCCAAAATAATAGACAATAATAATAATAATAATAATTTTGACACTTTAACAAAAATTTTAAATGCTCTACAATAACTTTTACTTAATTACTTTGACAAAAACATCATTGAGATAGAAATTTAACAATATCAAGATCGTATTTACTTCCAAATATATACTACATATCAATTAAGCAACTAATTATTTTTCTACAATGATAACTCTAACTAGATTATGCTATAAGTTGAATATTCACATCATCTTTAATTCTAATAGAAATAAACTCAATTCTTTAGAATTAAACAAATAATGTTTTTCGTATGGTCTCGTTAGAGAAAAAAATTACGAACAACAAACTACAAGGCACATTTAGGTTCACAACATTAAAAATTTGTAAAAATTTTAACAGTAATAAATTACTAAAGGTGATAAAAGGATAAAGTTCCATTTTATAATGTTTAAATTTGTATTTTAAATAAATATATTTTGCAGTAAATTACGATTTTTTTCATTCCATGACATATAGAAGGTTTTTTATGTATAAAAAAATTTATTATTAGGATGCTATGTAAGCCGAGAAAATGCGAAGGGTTTTACATTAATTTAACATTAAAAAAATCAACTTGTAGAGATTAGATGAACCTTCTTATTTTGATAAGTTTCTTTTCATAGAATTTTTAATAGAAGCAGTAAGTATTTGGAACTAAGGAATCAGAAGGAAAAAAAAAAAAGAAGACAAAATGCAGGGAAAAATATTTTCTATAATATTAAATATAACAAAGAAAGTCTGAAGGGCATTAGATGTTCTAAGATGGATGTTTTTGTCAAGTTAATTACAAAATGTAGAGTGCCAAAATCACTGACAAAAGAATGCAATTGTGAAGGTTTTCGAGTAATTAATTGAGGAAGAATACTTTTTTCTTTTTCCTCTTCTTTTCCCTTTTATTCATTTTCTCTTTCTTTTTTCCTTTTAATTTTCCCATTCTCGCTTACACTTCTAAACAATTATATTACTTTTAATTTTTAATTGATACATGTAACTTATAGTGTATCATTTATACATTTGACATGTATCTAAATAATTTGACTTCTAATTTAAATGAATTTTGTAATAAGTGCAACATATATTTTGTTGTAATATATATTTTGACTATTATTAACAATAACATTAACAAATAAATATATTAAGAAAAAAAATAAAGAATGAGTTAAAAATATTAAAATTTTTATGGATATACAAGTAAAAATTGTGGATGCCAAGTCATTTGATGTCATATTTAGCCTGTATTGGTCAAACTTTTGGTCCCTATTGCTAGGCACCCACAATATTTTATCACGTTTTACCATTATTACGCTAGAAATAAAAGCTTCCATACAAGCTCCCATACTACAGTTTTATTTCTATATTAAGAATATAGTTTTTATTTTGTATTCAAATTTTTTTTTTTGTTATGGTTTTTTATTTTTAGTCTTATTATTATAATGAATCACAAACATTACATTAAAATATAATATTATTGCTTGTTTTAAAAGCATATTTAATCTAAAAATTTTATGCATACAAAAGTTATAAAGATAAAATATACAAAAAGTAAACGACAAAAGAAATAAATGTGAAAAAGAAAGGGTAAAAGAAAAACAAAAATAATTAAAATATTAAGGGTAATGTTGTCCAAAATATAAAAGAGTGGGTTAATTACTCATTAAATAAGTAAAAGGGGTAAACTGTGACCCGAATGAAAGTTCATGAGGTTTTTTTTTTTTAATGCATTGAGTTAATTTTTACACCAATAATAGAAAATAAGACGGCATATGTCAACAGGATTCCTTATTGAGGAACAATGTGAATGTGATTAGAAAGCTGGAGATTTTAGTGAATATCTTCTGCTTCATTTCGTACGCTTAGATTTTGTTTGGAAATTGGAAACCTGTGAGGAAAAGAAGAATGTCTATTTTAAGAAATGGTTTTCTTGTTTTTATTTGAGAACAATAAGAAGAAAGAGAAATGATACTACAATTTAGACAACAATTTTTTTCTTTATATTGACATTTGATTACTTAAATATTTGAATTTTGCATAAGAAAAATGTAAATCATATAGTTTTCCATTATTATGCATGTGTATTCTTAACATGTTTGTTGTTTTTCATTCACATATCAAAATATAAAGGGTTTTCTCTCAATAATTAATTGAAAGTATTTTACATATAGCTTTTCTAAAAGAAAAAAAAAATTTGATAAAACTGGAAGACAATTTTTGTTTTTCATATTAGAAAAGATAAAAATCTATTTTCAAAAGTAACTCTCAACTTGCCTTTTGAAAGTATTTTTCAATTTAAAAATTAATTTTTCATAAATAGTTGAAAACAAAAGATGAAAGACCTCTATCGAAGATGACTGGTACATCACAAATTCTTAGAGCCTATTTTGCTTTGAAGGGAAGAGAGGCATAAACAGTTGTCCTAGAGAATGATTCCGAACTATTTTCAGGTGTTATACAATTGGTACACGCTTCATTTGCAAAATGAAAATAACATATACTTTTGTGAGTATAATAAATTTTGGGATAAAATCCATAAGGAATCTTCTTGTGGTTTGAGTAAGGTTGACGTTACATTTTATGTTTTTCAAATTTATAATCTACTCTTTTGTGGTTTGGGTTAAAATGAAATCATTAAATATTCTATTAAGCGATTATTAGGAGGTTAAAATTTTTTTATTTAAAGGGTTATTTTAGTCATTTAAAATCTCTAATGAAAGTTAGTTATGTGTTTTAATATAAAACGCTACCCCTTCCTTCTAGTGGAGGAGTTTTTCAAGAGATAGATGAGTACTATGGTTAGGGTATTTTAAACTTTTTGTACAGATCCATTACATTTTTAACTTTCTATCCATTTTACAAAAAAATCTAAACCGCGGTGGATTGTAGGATTAAAAACTATAGGGGTAACATGAATATTAAGCAAACTACAAAAGGGTTTATTGTAATTTACCCTAAATTTGACCATCAAAATATTTTTAGTAGACTATCAGATAACACACGATTTGAATAAAATTTAAGAAAATTCTAAGATTTTATGTGTACAGTATTACATCATGTATTTAGAGTTTATAATTTATAAATTTTTAAAATCAACGAGATAATTCCTTCAAGGACACTTTAGAATTTTCCTAAAATTTATTCTAGCCCGTGATTCACTTTCAAGAGTGCCGTTACTCTCGGCTTGCTGAGAAGAAAGCAACAAGGAACGAAAGATAACTACATGTGACCAAAAAAAAAAAAATTTAAAAAAAAGAAAAAAAAGAGAAGGGAATCTTCTTAATTCGTAACATAAATTCTTACGTTTTTCCACATTATTTGTGTTAGTGTATGCCTTAATATCAATTTGTTTTAGGAATAAATTACACTTTTATATTTATATATATTTTATAATATGACATTTTTCTAATAAAATATATATATATGTGAAATTATAAATAGTTATAATTTAATTATATTTTATTCGTGTATTCCCTAATCATAGCGTATGACACTGTTAGATTAGTACATAAGTGTATGACGAAGCTTATTAGGAATAAGTAGTATCAGATTGACTCGCTAACAATATTCCACACGGATTATTATTTGCCAGTGGATTAATCTTTTTGTGATAGTAGTGTAATGATCATTTGACTTGAGATTATAAGTTTATCTTGACTATGGATTATTTTATTTTGACCCTATTATATGTTACTCTTAATGAGTCACACATATTGTAGAGTTCGGGTATAATATGAATCATGATAAAGTAAGATATGATCAATAGAGGATTCACCACTTCTTATAATATGAGAGTATATCCGGTATGGCCACTTCTTGAAATACAATTCGAAAATCTTTGCGTAAAGTGAAAATAAAATTAAGAGTGTCTCAAATTCTATTTCAAATGAGTTGTATTTTGGAAAGAAGTAAATTTGATTAATTCAATAAGAGTTGGCATTATATCTGTACACTTGAATTAATCGAGATATAAGTTAGTGAAAGGATAAAAATTACACAGGAACTAATCACGGATGGATGCTGTCGAACCACTTGACATATCTATCAACACTTAAATTAATTAATTGGACAATTGATGATAAATTAAAGGAGTTTAATTTATCTAATATTAATTAATTTCTAATTATAATTTATACTTGTTGCCAACGTAATTGAGAACCTAAAGGGTCTCACACTTAAGGATAATTAATTCAGGATTAAAATGATTTGATAAGTATGAGATACTTATGGGTTAATTTATAAGATAAATTAACTTCTTGGATTTAATTGTAATATATTATACATGTTAGAAGATAATATGTAATACAAATTAAAAGTACTAATAGTTTTATACTTATTCATATGCTCTTGACCCAAATTGATTAGAATTATTGTAATTTTCTAAATTTAATTCGATTGAGATTCCAAACTACTGTATGAATATATTATATATATATTAGATATATGTATGTGATACATATATATTGGACTAGTACTAAGAAGAAGTAACAATACGGGTTTTTAAGGGAAAAATCGTGAATGTCATGATTAAAATAATAATAAAATATATCATTTAGGAGTTAGTATTTTATGATTTGGATCAATCAATCTTGTGAAAATTCTTGATTTAATTATCTGTATAGATACCATTAAAGGTCGACACTTGTGCGGCTTGTGGATTGATGTCCCAAATATATTAGAGATTTTATTACGATTTTAAGATATAATTTTTATATTTTTCTTGTATTATGCATAAATTAATCAAGGTAATCCGTGATAAGAAAGTAAAAATTTTAAATTTCACTACGTTATTGGTTATTTACTTTCTTACAGTGTTATCAGAGTCTCTTGAAATTTAATAAATGTTCAAAAAAAATTTAGAAATTATTTCTAATATAATTTTTGAAATTCTATTATTTAAAGGATTATTTTCTAATGAGATTTAAAAATAATAATTTTTCTCCATAAAATATTTCATAAATAATTCAAAAATTGATAATTTCGTTGAGATTGGAATTATGAAGTATAGTGATTCATGATTAGATACTAAATATGGATTTATGTTTTTGTTTAATTTATTGAATTATTTAATAGTATGATGGATGATTACAGACTTAAGACCAATGTAATTGTGTTTGATTTATTTGGTTCAAATTCAATAGTTGTAATTTTTTAAATAGGGCTTGAGTGTCATGCATTTTTCTATTATTCTGAATGTAATTCTTTTCTCATCTCAATCCCCTCGAATGTAACCCGAGATTTTTTAACCAATCATGTAATGTACATAGAGGTAGGTTAGGGAGGTAGGTTAGGGATAGGATTGAATATCTAAAATGTTTATATATAATTACATTTGTCATGTACAAGATAATGGAGACGACGCAAATGTGCAACTACAAAAAAAAAAAAAAAAAAAAAAAAAAAAAAAATCAATAGTTGAAGATTTACCTTAGGATTTGACCACCTAATTTCCTTAGTAAATCAAGGAAATTAGTTTACTAAAAGTCCATAATCATCCATGATTTTATGCATGTTTTATTTATTATATGATGATATCATAATATTGCATGACCTAAAATAAATAAAAAAAATTTCCCTCAAATTAATATTAAGTCAATAAATAAGTTGCTTTCCATTATTATAGCAACAAACGAGAATTCTTCTTAGATTTAATTTGTTGGGCTAATACAAGGTTACTCTACGTTCGACATGTTTGAGATATGAGATGAGATTTTTGAATAATGGATATGATTTAACGGAGGTATATAATTTGTTGGATACACTCAAGGTTATGTCTTTGAGGCAAAGGTTAGGAGTCACATAAGATGTGCTAATTGATACCTAACTATCTAAGAATTGATACTTAACTATGTAGGAATTACAAAGTGTTGTAATTAGTAAGAATTACTTACCTTTCGAAATTGTTTTGGTTTGTTGGGTACACCCAAGATCAAAATAATTAGATGGGATCCTAACTCACTAAGGGTTATATGATAGCTTCCGAATCAATATGTGAGAGTTATTAATTTGAATTAAAATAGTGGAAGTAAAACCAAATTAAAAGAAATTCATATTATATTTTGTTTTGTTTATGCTAATGATGAATAACAAATTCTTATAATATGTTGTAGAATATGAGTAATAACGTCAATTTATGTCCCATTTTATATGATAACAAACTCACTAGACCAAATTTTTTGGACTGGCATCGTAACTTGAGAATTATTCTCAAACATGAGAAAATTGGCTATGTTCCAGCAGATGATACACAGTTCAGAATGCTTATCGTAAGAATGTAGAGGATAATGATACTGCCTCTTGTATCATATTGGCCGCTATGAGTTTTGAATTACAAAAACAACATAACCACATGGATGTTCATTCCATGATCCTTCATCTCAAGGAGTTGTTTGATGAAGAGTCAAGGAATGAGAGGTATGAGACTTCTAAGGAGCTATTCCGTTGTATAATGACAGAGGGTACTTCAGTAGCGGTTCATGTACTGAAGATAATTGACCTAATGGAAAAATTAGAACGATTGGGATTTAAAAAAAATCATAAGTTAAACGTTGACTTAATTTTGCAATCTCTGCCTGATAGTTTTTCTATAATTCGTGATGAACTACATTATGAATAAATTATCCACAACTCTCATTGAACTGTTAAATATGCTAAAAACTGTTGAGACAACTATCAAGAAAGAAAGGAAACAAGTGATGGTTTTGAATCTTCTAATAAGAAGAAAAAGAAATCCAAGGTTGGTTTTGTAAAAGCCAAATTTGGGTTAAAACCAACACTTATGATCAAGAAAGACAAGGCTAAGGGTAATTGTTACTATTGTAGAAATAAAGGACACTGAAAAAGAAACTGCAAGGCATATATAGATACCTTGAAACAGGAAAGGCTTAATGAAGTTTCTACTTTAGGTATATTTATGATTGAAATCAATATTTTTACTTCTAAATTAGATTTTTGGGTACTAGATATCTGATCAACATCTCATATTTATAAAAATATGTAGGGACTAAAGAGAAGTAGAATATTGGCTAAGGAAAAAGTGGACTTACGTGTGAGAAATGAAACAAATGTTGCTACATTAGTTGTAGGGATTATAATACTTATTATTTTTCTTTGCCTAATAGTCTTGTTTTAGAGCTTAAAAACTTTTATTATATTACATCTCTTATTATAAATATTATTTCTATTACGTGTTTGGACACTGATGGTTTTGTCATTATGCAAAAGAAAAAATGTAGTTCTTTTTCATGTGATGACATTGTGTATGAAACTGCTTCTTTGACATGAAAAATTTAGTTCTCAACATAAATCTAAAAAGATCTAAAATTGATAATTCGAAACAATCTTTCCTTTGACATTGTAGATTTGGTCATAAATGAGAACGCATTTCTAAATTACACAACAATGGCTATTTGAGATCATTTGATTACGAAAAATATGATATATGTGAGTCTTATTTAATTAGTAAAATGACCAAAACATCTTTTACTGGAAAAGGTGATAGATCCAGTGAATTGTTGGGCCTAATACATACTGATGTTTGTGATTCTATGTCAATTTATGTTAGAGGATTTTTTATACTTCATTACTTTCATGAATGACAAAACATTCTAGATATTGTTATGTATACTTAATGAAGTATAAGTCTGAAATATTTGAAAAGTTCAAAAAATTTAGGAATGAAGTTGAAAAATAACTTGGTAAAAGTATTAAAATACTTTGATTTGATCGAGGTAGGGAATATTTAAATCAAGAGTTTCAAGATTATCTTAAAGAGAATGGAATTCTACCTCAATGGACTCCTCCTTATCCATCACAACTAAATAGTGTATATGAGAGACGTAATTAAACTCTATTAGATATGGTTAGATCAATGATGAGTCTTGCAGACCTCTCAAAATCATTTTGGAGATATGCTCTTAATACTATCTCCCATTTTTTAAATCGTGTTCCATCAAAAGTTATTAATTCCACTCCGTATGAGACATGATTTGGAAAGAAACCTAAATTTTCATACTTAAAGGTTTGGGACTGCCCTCCTTATGTGAAGAGGGTAGAATCTGACAAAATTGAAATTAGATCAGATAAATGCTTATTTGTGAGGTATCCAAAAAGGAGATATGTGGGTATTGTTGCTATAATCCCATTGAGCAAAAGGTGTTTGTCTCAAAGCATGCCGTCTTTCTAGAAAAAGAGTTTATTCTTGAAAGGGCAAGAAGGAGTAAAATAGATCTTGAAGAAGTTCAAAAAATACAATATGGTATTGATCAACAAGTGGAATAAGAGTTTCAATCACATGATGATGTAATAGAGGATGAAACTAATGATACACAAGCTTTTCATAGGATTGTTAAGATACTTCGTGCTCCAAAAAGATATAAGTTTCTTGTAAATGGTCACAATGATGTATTAATCTTTACGAATGATGAACCTACATTTTACAAAAAATACTATCTGATAAGGACTCTTAGAAGTGGCTACAAGTCATGAAATCTGAAATAGATTCCATGTATGACAATAAGGTTTGGATCTTAGTCGATCCACCTGAAAGGATTAAACACATAGGGTGTAAGTTGGTCTTTAAGAGAAAGACTAGCATAGATGGTAATGTGATTACCCTATAAGGCACGATTGGTGGCAAAGGGTTATACACAAAGGCAAGGAATTGATTTTGATGAAACTTTCTCACCAGTTGTAATACTGAAATCTATTCGGATTTTACTTGCAATAGCTACATATTATGATTATGATATTTGGCAAATGGGTGTAAAAGCTACATTCCTTAAATGAAATTTGCAGGAGAATGTGTATATGATACAACCTAAAGGGTTTCATCCACATGTCCTAACAAAGTATACAAACTACAAAGATCTATTTACGGACTAAAGCAAGTTTCTAGGAGTTGGAATATCCATTTTGATGAGACGATTTTATCAAAAATGAGGATGAACCTTGTGTATATAAGAAGGTTAGTGGGAGTGCCATTATTTTTTTGATACTTTATGTATGACATATTATTGATAAGAAATGACATACGTATGCTTTAAAGTGTAAAGGTACAGTTGTCTATGAATTTTTCTATGAATGATTTGGGAGAGGCAACCTATAATTTGGGAAATGATGAGGATCTATAGAAATAGATCTAAGAGTTTGCTTGGTTTTACTCAATTAGCTTACATAGACAAGATACTAAATAGGTTTAGGATGGATCAATCAAAGAAATGTTATTTACTAATGTCTCATAGTGTGTACCTTTCTAAAGACATGTATCCTAAGATAGCTATCGAAAGAAATAACATGAAAAAGATACCACATGTTTCGGCTATAGTTTCTATAATGTATGCTAGACTATGTACTAGACCCGATGTCTCCTATGTTACGAGCAGGTTTCAATTTATCCTAGGGAATGGTTACTAGATAGCAATCAAGAATATTCTTAAGTACTTGAGAAGGATTAAAGATTTATTCTTAATCTATGACAGACAAGAATTGACAGTTCACGAATATATAGATACTAGTTTTTAATCTGTCAAGGATGATAGCAAGTCACAATTTTGATATGTATTTACTCTTAATGGTGTGTGGTTAGTTGGAAAAGTTTTAAATAGGACACCAAGGCTGATTCTACAACAGAAACCGAATACATTGCAGCTTCAGAAGCAGCAAAAGAGGTAGTTTGGATCAGAAAGTTTGTGGCTAAATTTGGAGTAGTTCCTTCCATTAACAATGGAGCTATTGCACAAGTAAAGGAACCCAGGTCTCATCAGCTATTTAAACATGTATTACGGCGCTATCATTTAATTAGAGAAATCATTGATAGAAATGAAGTAAAGATAGAAAAGATCCCACAGATGATAATATTGTTGATCCGTTCACTAAAATCTTATCCAAGACGAAACATGAGAGTCATGTTAATTCATTCGATTTTAAGCACATGAATAATTGGCTTTAGTGCAAGTGAAAATTTATTAGTGTATGCCCTAAAGTAAATTTGTTTTAGGGATGAATTGCACTTTTATGTTTATATATATTTTGTAATATGAAATTTTTTGAATAAAATATATATATATGTGAAATTATAAATAGTTATAATTTAATTATATTTTATTCGTATATATCTTTAATCAAGTGTATAGACACTTGTAGATTAGCGCATAAATATATGTGGATGCTTATTAGGAATAAGTGTATCTGATTGACCCGCTAAAAATATTTCACACGAATTATTATTTGTCAGTGAATTAATCTCTTTGTGATAGTAGTATAATGATCATTTGACTTGAGATTATAAGTTTATCTTGACTGTGGATTATTATATTTTGACTCTATTAGTCGTTACTCTTAATGAGTCACACATAATATAGAGTTCGAATATAATATGAATCATGATAAAATAAGATATGACCAATAGAGGATTCATCACTCCTTATAATAGAAAAGTATATCCTAGTATGGTCATTTCTTGAAATACGATTCGAAAATCTTTGCGTAAAGTGGAAATAGAATTAAGAGTGTTTTAAATTTTATTTCAAGTGAGTTGTATTTTGGAAAGAAGTAAATTTGATTAATTCGACAAGAGTTGGCATTATATTTGTACTCTTGAATTAATCGAGATATAAATTGGTGAAATGATAAAGCCTAATTACACGGGAACTAATTACGGATAGCTACTGTCGAACCACTTGACATATCTCAACACTTGGGTGGTTATGATGTTTTGCTAGTAGCAATCTTGATCAATAAGTGTAAATTAATTAATTAAAAAATTGATGATAAATTAAATATATTTAATTTATTTAATTTTAATTAATTTAGGATTATAATTTATACTTGTTGCCAACGTGATTGGGAACCTAAAGGGTCACACACTTAAGGATAATTAATTCAGGAGTAAAATGATTGATAAGTATGAGATACTTATGAGTTAATTTATGAAACAAATTAACTTTTTGGGTTTGATTATAATAAGTTATATTTGTTAGGAACTAATATGTAATATAAATTAAAAGTTCTTATGACTTTATACTTCTTCATATGCCCTTGACCCAACTGATTAAGATTATTGTAATTCCCTAAATCCAATTCAATTGGGATTCTAAACTATTGTATGAATATATATTATATTATATTATATTATATTGTAATTATATATATATATTAGATATATGTATGTGATACATATATATTGGACTAGTACTAAGAAGAAGTAACAGTACGGTTTTCAAGGGAAAAATCGTGAAAGTCAAGATTAAAATAATAATAAAATAATTTAGGAGTTAGTACTCAGTAGTTTGGATCAATCAATATTGTGAAGATTCTTGATTTAATTATTTGTGTGAATATCATTAGATGCCGGGCACTTGTGCGAATTTAAGGTATAATCTCTATATTTTTCTTGTACTACGCATAAATTAATCAAGGTGATCCGTGATAGGAAAGTAAAAATTTTAAATTTCGCTGCATTATTGGTTATTTACTTTCTTACAATTTGGACTTAGATTTCAAAGGAAAAGAAATTATAAGCTATCGAAAATAAAATTTAATTTTTACAAATTACATTCCAATGTTTAATTCGAGAGAAATCAGACAAAAAAAATGAATTTAGAAAGTAAATATTTGAGTATAACCGATTGGTAATAAATTAAAGCTAGCATGTTTAAGTGGTAAAATATTTCATTTATGACATATTGACCATGGATTCAAGTCTCTAGAGATTAAGAGAAGAGTTGGGTTATATATATATATATATCCTACAAGTTAATATGCTTTATCAAATGGTAGTTCTCTTTCTCCCGTGGTCATAACCACATGTTTTCACATTATATTTTTCTTGAAAAATTTCCCCCCCAAAAAAAAGAAAAGAAAAAGGAAGACGACCTCTAGTTAAGATAGACATTTATGAAATGAAATGTAAAGATTTCGACAGGAGAGGATACGAGTTGGGAGCTTGATGTAATGTATTCATCATTTATCTTCGACATAGGTCAATGGAACTTGGATATGATGTATTTATTATTGACAAATATTTAGATATATTTGATTTTTGGTCTCACTTATAGATTATGTGATGTGAATTATATTTTAGACAATCATGACATCAACTTATGTAAGCAAATTTTTTTAAAATTTAATCATGATTACAAAATTTACAAGTAAAAGTTAAAAATCGTTTCTATCTAAATATTTTCCTTCATCATTTACCGTCGACATGGGCAATGGAACTTGGGTGTAGTGTATTCATCATTTGCCATCGTTTTCCAGCTAAGGGTGTGTTCGGTGGACTGCATGATAAGAATTTTTATGACAATAATGAAAAACATAGATTAATACATTCATCTACACTATAGATGGAGTGACCAATTAATGTACAATTTTAAAACATCCAATAAACAAAGATAAATACTTAGGTAAATTTAATTTTTGATTTTATTTATAAATTCTGTGATGTGAATTAAATTTTAAAGAATCTATAATATCAGTTGATGTAAGTAATATTTTTTAAAATTTAATCTTAACTATAAAATTTATAAGTAGAATAAAAAATTAAATCTACCTAAATATTTCCCATAAACAAAATCCAAAAGGACGAACGACATAAAATTTTCAAACCTTTCATGCCTATGGACAAAATTTTCAACGGTCCACGCAAACGGACAAATATTCGTCACGCTGACCTTTTTTTTTTTCTCCTATTTATCAACCTTATGCATTGATAACAATTGGTATTAAAATTTTCAAATTTTGTGAATCAATAATCACAACCGACTTAACAGGATTTTTTCGATCGCCATCCAATACCATATAATAATCTTGATAATACCCCTGTTTTTATATCTATGTTCAACTGAAGTCAATTTTTTTGTATCCTAATTGTTAATAAACGAGTACCCAAAAACAAATCGCATTGTCTAATTTCTAATCTTTGAGTACTCCAACAAAAAAAATCTTTTTTCACCGATTTTAATAAAGCAACTCATGATCACAGTCTAGCATTTTGATATCACTTGTTAACTTAAAAAAACACATAACGGAATGATTTATACATATAAATATATTAGGAGAAAAGGAATTATAAAATAAAATACATCCAACTCTCAAACTAAGACTGCATAATTCCACAACAGAATTGCCTTAATTTCAAACTAAATTTCTCTATACTCCCATCTCAAGTTTTCTACCAACTCTTACATTTTCAACTAGATTTTTCTAAACTCTGATCTCAACTTTTCTCAACTCTTATCAAGTGAATAATAAATAAAATAACATACCATTTTTTTTGCGCAAATAATAAATAATATGACATACCCGTTTATTTAGAGTACAATATTTATCTATCAAGAAACTCAACTAGATTGGTAATATAATTCTATAAGTAATTCTAATAGAAAACTAATAGATAAACTAATACCTTAAATAACTTATACAACTAAAAACCCCAAATATAATATAACTTCAGGAGTTTAGTTTAATTATGCCACTTTTTTCACACACTATACTAGTTGCCTGATTTTCAGGGCTAGAAAGTCTAGAAAAGACATAATTAGTGAAGTCACCTCCAGATTCATTGGATCGTGATTTTAGACTTTATGTGCGATTCTAATTAATTATTTTATTTAGCAATATTAGGATTTTAATAATAATGATTACCACTACAAAAACAACAACAATTAACCCCAAAAGCCGGATGGGTTGCCGCACGGATAGGACATGGCCGTGAACATCGATCAAGGGTAGCAACGGAACGAATGGAGTGGGGTTTGCTATATATGAGAAACCGAGCAGTGAAGAAAAATGCAAAGCAACGTTCCCTGTAGAGAAGAAAAAAAAAAAAATCAAAATCTTAGTTTAACTCTCTTATGATATAGCCTTTTGATTTATAATTTTTATATATTTTTTGAAAATATAACTTAAATTTTTATATAGTATGGACTAAATTGTAAAATTGACGAAAAATATCTAAATTAACGGTTCCGATTTAATATTTTATACACCATTGGAGTCTAAATTTTTTTTTTACACTATTAGGTATAGATGATTATATTATTAAAATTTCAAAAATTAATTTTATATATGTGACATACATCTACATTTGATAGTATAAGAACCAATATCGTATGAAAAATTAATCCTAAAACAAAAACCCTCTTGGGAGGGAAGGGATGAGAGGAGCAGGTGATGAGTTTGGGTCGCTGGAGCACTCGTCTCTCCACCCAAAAAAAATATAGAGTTTCAAAATTCTCTTTTCATCCTTAGAAATTTTTAACAGTTATTATTATAATATTATAAAAATTAGACTTTGCCAATTTTCTAAAATGTTAGAAAATCTATAAATTTGTCTCCAAATATATATCTTATACCCAAAAGTTTTAGAATTATATTATTTTCCTTGATTTTTTTTTTAAGAATTTCAATATCACTCTCATAAAAATTAGACTTTCCTCCCAAAAAAATTTACAAAAATAATAAAATTATCTCCCCAATTATATTCTATATGGCATTTCCCCCAACATCAACTCCTACATCCGCTACTATTCCCCGCAATCAACGGATGGATGCGTGCGTGTCAAACAATCCTAAAAGGAAAAACAAAAAGAAAATAAAAGGTGTTTGGTTTGGTGGAAGACGGGCACTAAATTAGGGTACAAAATATGCAAAATAGAAGTTCACACCGTAAGCTAAAATTGGTGAAAATGTTAATGGCAATGCAAGTGAAGATTCTAAAATGTATAAAAATATCGTTTGAACTACAAATACTTTCCCCAGAGATCTGTGAAAAACGGATTTCTTTTGTTTTTATCTGCTCCGAATTTGTCATGCTTTGGTATCTTGTTTGAAGTTTTAGTGAACACATTTTCTGTAGTTTACCTGAACTTCCTTTCATTTTTTTGTCAACAATGTCAAGTGGCTTCACGGAGCTCTTTAACCACTTGTACAACGGCATATTACCTCGGGGCCATAGTCGTTAAGCCCAGTTCGGGGAGGAATCCGACAATGAAAGTGGATCAACGGATTACTGGTTTAATTGACGTGTCACTTAAATATATTTTTTATTAGGGAAATACTTAGGTAGATCTGGTTTTTGACCCCACTTGTAAACTCTGTAGTGTAGATTAAATGTTATAGAATTTATGACATAAGTTGATATAAGCAAAATTTTATAAGATTTAATTTTGACGGCAGAGTTTACATGTAGGCTTAAAAATCAGGTTAATATGGTAGTATTTTTCTTTTTATTATATATAATATCTGTAAATTATTAATTACAAGATACATAGTGAAAATATTGATAAAAATATATTTTATTAAAAAAATTTAAATAAAAATATAACTTTTTAATATTTACATAACCTTGCCACATGAAGAGTTAAATAGGAGTTAATGCATAGATTGGAGTTTGAAAAGTATATGAATAAAAAAGATGCATATAATAATCGAAACCTTACATGGTTAGGTAGTAAGGCCTTTTATTACTATTTAAGAGGCTTTTGGTTCAAAACTTGACAATTACAGTTTGATTTTTTTATCAAAGAAACAAACCCGTTAGGTTTCGAGTTTACCGATTGAACCGCCAGATTACACAAAATCCGACAAATTCCTTCCTTGTCCGGTTATCAAAAGAACCCAAATTCAGTTTCAAAATCGATTCATCAAATTTATCGGTTGAATCGTCAAGTCGAGTCGAGCTCAATAACTATACTCAGGGCTCAGTTTTGTTGGAGCAAAAGTAAGATAGTACATGTTATGTATTATTTTAAAAAAAAAATAAAAATTGAAGAGTTAACAGCATTTGCAGCTAATAATCTATAGTTTAAAGAGATAATTTATTAATTCCAATTTCATCATCAAATTTTGATGTTACAGATCTTGAATTTCTTATCATGTAGTTCACATTTCTTTCCCACTAATAATCCTTTTAAGTAATAAAATTTACCATGAGAATAATAAGTAGCAATGAGTCATTAGTAGTTTAAACTTTAATGTAACATAAAGAATATTAGAACATCATGTGACATTCTGAAATTTTCCTTGGTAAATTGTTACATTTTTGTTCTATCTTTTCCCTTGGTGAAAATATTTTAAGTTGCCTTTGGATGGGTGGATTTGAATGACAGGAAGGATTTAAAATGACATAAAATTTGGGTAAATTTAAAATCTATTCATTTAACTGTTAAAATCACATTATCACTAATTGGTAGATTTCAAATTTTCAACTAATCCCTTTTACTGTAACTTATTTGAATAACCTACAATAAATTTCAATTTCAAATCTAAATACACCCAAATTCCTCTATCCAATCCATAGTTGGTAGAATCGCGATCCTGGATCGTAGGATCGTACGATCCTACGATCCTAGCAAGGTAAAACGATCCGGATCGTTCACGAAGTCGTAAATCTAGTAAAATCGTGTAGGATCGTGGGATCGTTTTATGGGATCTTAGGATCGCACGATCCTACACGATCCCACGATCCTACATTTGCAAGCTTTTTTAGACTTTCAGGCCTTGTGGGCTTTTTTTTTCCCTTTAATGGGCTATTTAATTTTGTGTTGTTGTTGAGTCCAACTCGCCATCTTGTGGGCTATTTAATTTTTAGATGGTTGGTGGGCTTGTCATCTTGTGTTGTTGTTGTTGGATAGGCGGATTTGGGTCATGCAAATGCAAGCAAGTGGTTGATTGAACATTTCATCCGGCCTATTTCCCAGTGCTCTCCTCTGACGTGATTGTCATTTTGTACTTCTCCATTTCTCATTATCTATTAGGTTAGCTTTTCTTTTGACAAGCAATTTAGCACTGCCCCAGCCGCTGCTTTCAACATTTGAGGCCTTGACTTTTCCCCTACGCATCAGATGATCCTAACTTGTTTTCTTGCTTGAGGGTCCGGCCAGGGATGCATGAGTTCCCAATCATCCAAATCCAATTTCCAAATTCCAACTCCAAGTCTCCAAGTCACTGTCTAAATTAAAAATTTTAAGGTATTTATTTGATTGACTTTTGAGTGATTTTTTTTTTTTTTTTTTTAATAATTTCTTTTAGCCAACATTATTATTTGTATTTGTTAGCATTTTTGGCTGATTTATTTGTTACTTTTTATAATTGATATTTGGTAGTTGCAAAATTATTTAGATTAGTGTCTGTCATTAACTAATAGATAAAAAAGAAATATTACTACTATTGTAGTACTTTATGTTCTTTTTTCTTTTTTTTCCTAAGCATTTTTGTGTAATTCTGTAATTTTTTTTGAGAGCTTAAAATTAAATTGAGAACATACTGCTGATGATTATGAGAGTACTGCGTTGGTGACTTTGGTCCAAAGAGTAGTGCTGTGACCATAGATACAAAACAAAAATTCCATTTTCAAATTTACAGAATACTGGAAATGAACATAAATTGCACGAATTATTGGAAAGGATAATAATTTACAAAATTATAAATTCAGATCTACTTGTCAAATTCAATTTACGTGTTAAAATTATATACAATCACTAATCCTGATTTTAGATATTCGGTCAAATTTCGTTCATTTTTTAATAGATTTCAAAATACATCAGTAATTTTGTTACTTTATCATTTTATATAATTAGACTGTATTAGAAAAGTAAGAACACTTTCAATGGTAGCAATGGCTAAGGACACTTTCAATGGTAGCAATGGTTATAGCACAACTTTCTATTGCTTACAATCTTAAGTCCTACCTAAGATGATTGTACTTACGTACTATAAGGCTAATTTAGTAGTACAATTGTACAACCTTGCTCACTCTTTCACTTGCAGAGGTGAAATGGGAAAAAAAAAATTACATTTTTAGCTGCACAAGTTTAGTGTCAAATTAGTCATGTTACAAAATTTAGTTGTGGTAAATCAATTTCGATCTTATATGTGATTAGGAAGACTTTTTTGCTAAAGTTTGGCGTATTAGGTTGGTCAAGAACTTCACAAGGTAGTTGCATTACCATAGTTTTATAATTACCAGGGAAGTTTCTCACCATCCCTTTGCCAATCAAGTAATGAGGTAGCCTTTTTGAAATGTATACTGGTAGAAGTTATTCTAACCTTGTACTAATTTCTTTATTTTTTTTCACTTTTATATGCATGCACTGCTTTTTTTTTTTCCTTTTTTTTTTTAATATGTAGTATACATGAACTTCTACTAGATGATTACTTTTCAATGTGATTGTTAAAAACTTTTGTAATATGTTTTTATATTAATGTTATTAAATACTATATTTTTTTCCTTTTCTTCAGTTTTATCATGTCAACTTCCGGAAAAGGAAAAGGCAGGAGAAAAAATGCTCCTGGTAGTCGAACGGATCCTGGATGGTCACATGGAATTGAAATTGATTCTATTTCCAAGAAAGTGCAATGTAAGTATTGTAAAGTCATTCGATCAGGTGGCATTTTTAGATTTAAGCATCATTTAGCTTGCACCCACCAAAATGTTGAACCATGTACTAAGGTTCCTGATGATGTTAGGCAAGAAATGTTTGATTTACTTAGTGCCAATTCTGAAGAATCAAGAAAAAAGAAGAATAAATTCTATGATGTTGGGGATTCCTCATATGAACATGAACAAGAATGTGAGCAAATGTTTAATGAGGGAAAAGGGGCAATGGATAAATTTATTAAGAGACCCGGGGGACAGGGGCCTAGACAAACTACCATAAATGAAAAGTGGAGGAAAGATGAAAAGGATCAAATTTGTCAACTTATGGCCCGTTGGTTCTATACAAGTGCAATTCCTTTTAATGCAGTAAATAATCCTTTATTTCCTCTAATCCTTATTAAAAGAATGGGAGAATTTGGAAAAGGATTGAAGCCACCTTCATACTATGAAGTAAGAGTGACTTTTTTGAAAAGGGAAGTGCAGGAAACATTGAACATACTTCAAAAATATAAAGATCAGTGGAAAAAGACTGGTTGTACTATTATGTCTGATGGATGGACAGATAAAAGGAAGCGATCACTTGCTAATTTTCTTGTAAATAGTCCAGCTGGAACCATATTTCTACACTCTATTGATACTACTGATTTTTCTAAAACTGCTCAAAAGTTATTTGAATTGTTAGACGATGTTGTGGATAAGGTTGGGGAGGAGAATGTTGTCCAAATTGTCACTGATAATGCTTCTAACTATAAAGCAGCTGGAAAATTGTTGATGGAAAAACGAAAAAGATTGTTTTGGACCCCTTGTGCTGCACATTGCATAGACCTAATGTTAGAAGACTTAGAAAAGAAAGATATGGTCCATAAAGTCACAATTGCCCAAGCTAGAAAGGTTGTTGTTACTCTTATATCTATTCATGGGATACTGTTGTTAATTGGATGAAACAATTCACAAAAGGTAAGGAGCTTATTAGACTGGGAGTTACACGGTTTGCCACAGCCTACCTAACAATGAGAAGGCTTAGTGAGCAAAGAGGTGCCTTATATAACTTTTTTACATCTGATAAGTGGAAAGGAAGTGTGTATGCAAGAAGAAAAAAAGGAAAACAGATTTATGAAATTGTTTTCGACAATCAAGGCTTTTGGGCAAACTTAGATATATGTTTAAAGGTTTCTTCACCTCTTATTAAAGTTCTAAGGATGGTAGATTCTGATGATAAACCTGCAATGGGTTTTCTCTTCAAGGCAATTGACCATGCTAAGGAAGAAATCAAGAAAAATGTAGATAACAACCTGAAGAAGGTAATTTTTAATTATTGTTTCTCTATTATGGTTAGAATTGTAGTATTTTTATATTGTTATGTATATGTGTCATGCTTTTATTCATTAAAATTCAACATGATTGTTAATTCTTTTGTAGATATGAGCATGTATTTGAAATCATTGACAAAAGATGGGAAGATCAACTTGGTCAACCCTTACATGCTGTTGGTTATTTTTTGAATCCTCAATATCAATATAGCTCAGATTTCCAATCAGATGTAAATGTCAAGCGTGGTCTTTACGATTGTATTGCCCGAATGGTTGAAGATCCTAATGAGAGACTAAAGATTGACATGCAATTGGATTACTTCCGAGATGCTAAAGGATTGTTTGGCATTCAAAATGCTATACTTACGAGAAATAAGAAGTCTCCAGGTAGATTAGTACTTATTTTGCTTCATTAGTGTAATAGTCTAGAACATTTTTGTTTCTGTAAACTTGTGTTAACTTTTGTCTTCTCACTTTTGTTTTTAACTATAGCTGATTGGTGGGAATCTTATGGAGATGAATGCCCAGAGTTGAAAAAATTTGCTGTTAGAATATTGAGTTTAACTTGTAGCTCTTCAGGGTGCGAACGTAATTGGAGTGCATTTGAATTATTGGTAAGATTTTTTTTCCTTTATTTTTTAATATATTAGTTGTCTTGTTAAGTCGTATTAGACTTTTCAACATATGACAAATATATTCGTATAAATCAGATTTTTTTTAATTTAATACTCAACAGGTACATGCGAAAAGAAGAAATCGTTTGGCTCAAAAACGAATGAATGATCTAGTTTTTGTCATGTATAATCTAAAATTGCAAAAGAGACAAAGACAAAGGCAAACTCCTTGTGATGAAATTCCTTTTGAAGAGTTGCCTTCAGATGATGAATGGTTGATAGAAAAAGAAAATATAGCTCTTCCTGAAGGAAATAATTGGTTGAAGATATTAGATGACAATCCGGAAGATGACACCTCAGATGAAGGGGGAAATGAAAATGAAGTCGATTTGATTACAAGGAATATAAAAAGAGCTCGTAAGTTATATTATCTTTCTTTAAATAGTTTTGATTAATTGTTAGTTTTTTCTTTTTGAATGTAACTTTTATATTGATTGTACAGCTGTTGGATAAAACATTATGTAGTTTTGAGCAAGTAGCCTTTTTATTTCAGTATATGGTATTAAAGTTGTTTATCTATGATTATGTAGTTGATCATGAATGTGGTGAGTCTCGTGGCTATAAGAGACAATCTAATCAAGTGAAAGAGGTTCATGTTGTTGATGACAATGAAGAGTCTTCAGGAGAGCTTCACCGTCGGGATGATGATTACCTAGACATGGTTCCCGAGGATGACACTGAAGAGAGAAACAATGCAGGTGATGAAAATGATGCCCAAGAAGGTTCTGAAATGAATACTATTGATTTTAGTAGTTATAGATCTTTTGGTTTTGAGAATGACTACAACAATGAAAGTGATCAAAATTTGGATTTGAATAACTTGGGTAATGGAGATGATGAGAATTTGGACAACTTTTATTATGGGAATTATGAAGATGAAGATGAAAATGATGATGATCATTGAACAATTTTCTATTTTTTCTTTTATTGTTGTTGTGGACTTTGAGTTATACATTTACTACTGTGTCAGTGTATGTTAATTTCAATTATGATTAGTATTCTTTGTAATACTTGTGAATGGTGAACTTAATCACTTTGTCGTGTTCTAAATTTAAATTTGGTACTCTTTTATTAGTAGTATTTTTTAACTCTTGTTTGGTATTCAAAATCATACTTGACTTGTGTTATTCAATTAGTTATTCTTGGTTTCATTACTTTGTAATTAATATTCTTGTATATATTATAGCATAGGAAAAAAAATATAAATTTTCATACTTAATTCAAATGTAATGTAATTTTTATCACTATTGTAGTGATTTATCAGTTCAATAAGTATTAATTTAGCCATTTTATGTAATTTTGGTAGGATCTTATGATCCGATCCTACTATCCGATTCTGATAGTCTCAAATCGATCCTACTTAGAATCCCGATTTTACAAACTATGATCCAATCACAACCTTACATATTATCAAGGTTTAACTTTTTACTTTTACAAAATGATAGTCACCAAGATCTAACAATAATATGATGAATGTCAATTCAACACTTTGGAATGTACAAAGGACAATGCATATAACCAAATTCATTTAATCTCACATTGAAATTTTACAAAATCAAAGCTTAAAGGTCTTATATGCTATAGTACCTTGAAACCAAAAATCATCAAATATATATTGATCACAGAAATGGCTTTAGTCCATGTACACAATATTTTGAGAGTGCTGCTCTATATCCCTTTGAAAGCAGATAAACAAAGATAAAAACAAAAATAGCAACTAGAGTGAGTTAGGTGAAGTGCGGCCCCCCTGCTAGTAGTGTGCATTCCACTATCATTAGTAAAGCAGAACACAATATAAAAGTTCTTGATAATGAAAAAAGAATGATGTCCAAAGAGGAAATGGAAATAAGTTCAAGAAAGCCTCTTTCCATTCTTTGCCTTTTACTCCTATCCATCCTGTTTTTAATCAATGTTGTTTCCAGCCTTAATGATAATGCACACTCAACATGCAATGGTTCAATAGCACTTATCTTTGAGTGTAATCAAGACTTGGAAATTATGATGGATTCGGAGATAAACAGAAGGTTTCTCGAAGAAAAGAGGTATATCTCAACTGGAGCTTTGAGGAAAGATCAGCCAGTGTGCAATGGTGGTGGTAAGGGTGAACCTTATTCGAGAAGCGAAGGATGTCTACCTCCTCAATCTAACCCTTATAATCGAGGCTGTTCTGCATATTACCGGTGCCGTCAAGATGCGTAATGGGCAACAAACACATGATTCTGGAGCTGCAAAGTATGTAATGTTCTGCTGTCTGTTATGTAGAAAAGGGGATTGTTTTACTATTTGTACCAAGTATTGGCAAAACAAAACAAAAAAAAAAAAAAAGATTTCATGTACTCTATCCCAGAAACAGGAGTTAATCCAAGTTTGATATTGTTTCTCCAAATGATTGCTACATCTAAGCTGGTCAGGTGTACAATCTCTTTTAAGTATCATCTTACTAGTGATCTATTTTGATCAAATCTGATCTTTTACATAAAAATAATAAATTGTTTTCAGCAATCTTGAAGTAGGAATGGAGAAGAATAGTAGAAAATTTGAAGAGGGAGGCAAAAAGATGCAGGAACTAGTGTTGCTTGCTTTCTACAACTATTATCACGATTTTCAATTGCTGATAATTACCGCATACCAACAACTAATCGAAAAATTAATGAAAGAAAAGATTCAACCCATTAGAGATCTCTTAGAAGTAGGATCAAAGACCAAATTCCCTGAAGAACTAGGGAAACACCAACAAGATCTTTGACAAGTTGGAAATAAGCAAGCTTATGATATAGCCGAAGATTGTACAATCACCTCAGCAATTGAAGCCTGGCCAGCTCTAGAACTCATTTTCCAGTAAATGACAATTTCCCCTCTTGCACCTCTGAACAAAGAGTTTTCACTTGTCACTAAATCCAACGATCTTTCCCAGAGTTTCAATCCTCCTACAACAATAGGATATATAATTGCCATTACAAGATTCTATCACAACAAGCTTCTCTAATAATGGTGTGATCTTGCCTGTATTAATTTAAGCATATGTTTCATTTCTTTATGTGCAAGTCAATATACTCAATGGCTGTGCAGTTACAACATAATTGTGGAAATAGTATAAAATAGAAAAGAAAATTCCAGCAAACCTTCATATTTCCCAAGGACTACTAAATCCAAATTGGAAAAGGCAAAAAACTCCTTAGTGTTCACCCTTCCCTACAAGTAATGCAAATCAAATTAAGGCCATTCACATCCTATTGAAACTCACAATCACGCATTCAAATACTCAAGAGTCAACAATCACAGTACTATATTTCATGTTAGCACAAAAAACACGCAGTGAAAGATAAATTTATTCAACACGTATAAAAATATGTGGGAGAAGAGAAGGAATTACAAAATAACGTACATCAGACTCTCATATTGAAACCCGCATAAACCCACGGCATAATAGCCTTACCATTAGATTAGAATCTCTCTATCCTAGACTCTCTCAACTCAACTCTTAACTCAACTGATAAATTAAACAAATCCTCTATTTATACGGTAACAAACTTGACTACTAAGAAATTTAATTAGAATAGGAAACTACTAAATAACACTCAATATCTTAAACAACTAAATTATCAAAATCTAACAATACCATATTTCCTAATTGATAAGGAGTATGGTTTAATTATATTATCAATGTCTCCCTTAAACCAAACTCTCCATGAGGATAGATCCACGTCATGCATGATCAGGACAACCAAAAATTTTCATGCAATTTTCTCCTACCACAATTTGGCATAGTCAATTTGATTTAATTTTCATCTTCAAAATTTTTTAAACAATCCACGTATCTAGATTCATAAATTTTCATCGTGTACTTTTCTACCTTGTCATCCAATTTCTTCCTCAAACCATCAGGAATATAGGCATAGGCAAGACAATAAGTGAGAAATATGTGGTTTCTTACCAATCCAAACCTCATATGGAATTCACCCACAATTATATCTTGTAGGACATCAGTGTTTAACACATAAATAGCACAAGAGACTGCTTCTGCTAAAAACCTTTAGGCATATTTTTTGAATGCATCATGAACCTCATCATGTCCATCACAGTTTTATTTCTTTTCTCAACGACACCATTTTGCTGAGGAGTAAGCCTAGCTGTCAATTGATGTTTTATGCCATGTTTTTTCAAAAAATCATCACACATAAGGAATTCAGTGCCCCTATCAATTCTCAAAATTTTAATGAAATAACCACTTTACTTTTCCACATAATACTTGAACTTCTTGAACACATCACATACATCAGATTTATTTTTCAAAAAATACACCCAAGTCTTCCTGTTGAAATCATCAATAAAGATGATAAAATACTTACTACCACCATTGGAAGGAACCTCCACTGAACACAAATCTGAATGAATTAACTGCAACAGTTTCTTTGCCCTCTAAGCCTTGCCTTTTTGAAAAATGGTCTCTGTGCTACTTTTCCAAGATACAAGACTTACACTGCTTGCTAAGATACTTTTACACAGATTAATAGAAGACAAACCGACAAAAAAAAAATTTCTTGCAAGAAATTTCAAACTCCCAAGATTCAAGTACCCAAAACGTAAATGCCAAAGTCAAGTATCATCAAAAGTTACAGAACTAAAGTAAGGTAAATCACCACAATTTAGAGAAGAGGTCACAAACGACTACGGTTCATATTTACCTTAACAATTAGTCCCAATTTATCATCAGTGATAGTACCTACACCATGCTTAAAATGCAAATCATATCCATTTTTAGACAATTGTTCTAAACTCAACAAATTATGATATAAATATGGCACATAAAACACATCAGATATAAAATTGGGAGACCCATCTTTCAGGTTAATACCGATTTTTTCCTTTCCTAAAACAGACACTTTTTCATTATTTTCAAATTTCACAAAAAATCTAAAAGATTCATCTATATCAGAAAATAATTCTTTTTTTCCACACATGTGATTGTTATAGCCAGAGTCAATAAACCGTTCATTTTTTTTAATTTTTTGGGTCCTTGTGAAACTAGAAAACAAAACAGTTTCTTGTTTGTCACCATTATTTTCAGCAATATTGGCATGCACTTCTTCATCACAATTTTTATTATGCCAACATTCATTTTGATAATGTCCATTTTTACCACAACAATAACATTTAATTTTAGATCTATCAACCCTTTGAAAATTATTATTCAGCCGATTATTCTATCTGTTCCTCCTAAAATTGCCACTATTATTTCTTTGCTGGTAATTAAAATTACCTCTACGACAACCTTGAAAATTACCTCAGACACCACGTCCTCTACCTCTAAAAGTTTGACATCTTTGATTTGTTTTAACTGAATTCACCGTCTCCTCCATTTGTTTGGGTTGATCTACCTTGATTTGCAACGCCTCCTCAAATGTATCAGCTATCTGTTGACTCATGGACATCTCATAGGTCACCAATTCACCATTCAATACATCGAGTTTTAGAGTATTTAGATCATTGGTCGCCTCAAAAATCATATTTTTTGTATAAAATCAATATTATTTGTACTCAATGACCACAAAATTTTTTCAACAACTTTAACTTGCTCAAAAACCTCACCGTTGGTTCTCATATCATTGGCAAGATCACTAATCTTACCAATAAAATCTTTAACGGGCTTGGTTGGTTTCATCTGAGCCAACACATATTGTTTCTTGAATTCTTGCAATTTGATTTTTCTTACGTCAGCGGTACCACGATTTGAATTCAGCAAAATTGTCCAGGCCTCTTTCGCAATTTTTGTATTTATAAATTTATTGAATACATGCAACGGGAGACTATATTGGCATATTAAACAAAGCCTATTTAGTTTAGGAGTTTTAGTTTAATTAAATTTCAGTGATTGAGTTTGTAAGAGATTTATTCCTTAATTAGTGTCATTGTTAGATTAGAAGTTAATTTAATGTGAGATTATAACCTAATTATAGTTGTCAAATCCGATAAGAAATTAGATTAGTTGGTATTTATATAAAGACGTTAGTGATTTATTGTTTAGGTGAGGAAAATTAAAAGGAGTATTAAAAAATTATTAATAACATTTCCTCACGATTTTCGTTGTCCTTCTTTTTGATCCATTACCGTGCTTATTGGTGCATATTGATCAATTTTGTTCTAATGTCAGTATAACTTCCTTGGGTTGACTCTGCATATTGATTTGATTCATTATGTGCTCGCCTTTTGGATTTGTTATTTGCACGATTAGGTCTTAAGTCTGATTTCTTAGTCCATAGTTTGTGTTTAATTATATATTGTTAATTTTGGCTCCTACATTTCAGCTATCCCAAAAGTATCACACCTACACACACTTATTACACATGCATAACCAAACTGAAATGATTAATCTAAAGAACTGTCGTTTTAAAGGATGAATTATTTATCATTTTAGAAAATTAAGTAAATATTAAATAATATTTTTTAAAATTTAACTTTTAATATCATATTAATGAAATAAAAATTATATAGTAAAAATATTAATATAAATGATAATTTAATTATTTAAAATATTTTTTTTTTAAAATAATATAATTTAATAATTTCCTTAATCCGTTTATACAAATTAAAAACGAGACACTTATTTTAAAAAATGATGGGGTATGTCAGAGCAAGAAAGCACTAAGCATTCAAGGTTTCTCATTTCACCATCCATTTTTCAAGAAACCTGACGACTAAGATGTTTAAACTCCACTGTATCAGTATTACCATAAAATCAGTTAACTACAGCCAAATTCACAGTTTCCACTGTAAACTTCACATGTGATGATTTATCAACTTCACATTAAAACCAACCCGCAAAATTAATTTGATAAATAACAAATAAAAACATAAAAATAAAATTAATAAGCATTCAAAAACATATAAATAGCTTCTTTTATTTAAAAAAAAGGAAATAGTTCCCAAGAGAGAGGGGAGTACTTAGATGGAATGGAGGTGGACGAGTAAAGGGTTTTCCATTCAATTCAAGAAAATTTAAACTATACTCAAATTGAGGTTTCTCACAAAGCCAAAAAGTTCCATTTATGAATTTAAATTTTGACTACTTTGACTCCATTGCTGATTGCTGAGGAGTGAGGAGCCTTCTGCAGCTTCATTGAGTTTCTTGGCTTTCCAGAGGATCTCTTACATAAGAAGAAGAAATTTTGATGGATTGGCCAATTAAATAATTAAGTTGGGCTGTAGCCCATTGGTTTGTGGTATTTTGATTTCTCCTTTATTGATTTACTAGTGGGTAAGAGCTGTAAGGCACATAAATCGTGTGTGGTGATTAAAAGAAAAAATATAGGATTAAATTCAGTAAATTTCTTTAATATTTAGACTGTTTGACACTAAATTTTTTAATATTTTTTTTTATTTTGACCCTTTCGTTTGTACACATCAGTAATTTAACGATTAAAAAGTCAAGAAAGGTATTTTTTTTACCCTTAATCACTACAAAAACTTAAACTTAGCCGTTTAAAGTTATTATATTTGTCATTTTAGTACCTAATTCTAATTTTGTGTTAATTAACCTACTTTGTTCATTAATCAATATAAAAATATCGTCAAAATAACTAAAAATATAATGATACTCACCAGCATCAGTGGTTCTTTAAAAATACTTGTGAAACGAAAATTCTCTAACAGATTTGGTATTTTTTAATTTTTTATTATATTTTATTTTCATTTAAATATAAATTTTTAAATATATGAGACCTATAATTATCTATTATAGTTATATTAGTCTATATTCTTTTACTTTACTTTCTGTTTATTTAAAATATTTTTCTTATTACTTTTTTCCTCTGTTAGTATAATTCAACTATCACCTAATTATACGAAGCAATTTTATATATATAAACAAAAACTCAAATTAAAATAATTTAGATGAAATACCTTTAATAATTCATCAAAAATTTTAAAATTAATTATTTCACTTGTATTTTTAAATTTTAAATATTGAAGAAAGCATAATTTGAGAATTAGAATATTAATTAATTTGGAGTATATTTATATTTTTAACAATATTGATAACATTATTGAATTTTATTTTTATCTTACTGTATCATTTAATTTATGTATTAAATGATACAAAACATACATGAGGAGTTAAAGTGAAGTCTTGCTTAAACCTTAAGAAGATTTACTGCAGTTAACCTTCAGGGGTAAATTTGTCTTTTTGAAAAAAAACTAACAGCGGAGTTACATTTGAACGTTAGTTAAAGGGGTAAAGTGAGAAAAAAAATAACGTTAAAGAATTTAGTGCAAAACAACCCAAATCTTAAGGAGATTTACTGTATTTAACCCAAAAATATATAAGAAAAAATAGTGGAAGTTATAATTAGTTTATTAGTTGGGTAGTAGAATAATTTATCTTGAATGGTATAATAGGAAGAACAATAGGCGCTCCTACTTTATATGGAGTTTAGATATTTTCTTGGTTTGTTTTGCTTCAGTTTGTAAAGTTTAGAGTTACTGTTAATTTGGCCTTTCAAACTGAGCCAAATCTCAACATGAACCACAAGCTGGAAAAATTTTCCAATATGGCTCTCTATACTAAAAAAAAGTTTTAATTTGACCCTATAGGTTCAAACTAAAATAATTATTCTAAAGTGACCCTTCAAGCTGAAAGAGCTTTGGCCTTCCAAAGTGAAAAATTATTCTATGAGCCATTTGTTTTAATATTGTTTTGGTGATGTGAGTTGACTTTTTCAAAGTTAATAGTTTTGGGTTAAATACAGTAAATCTATTAAGATTTGGATTGTTTTGCACTAAATTCCTTAACGTTATTTTTTTCTAACTTTATCTCTTTGACTAACGGTCAAATGTAACTCTACCGTTACTTTTTTTAAAAAGTCAAATTTACTCCTGAAGGTTAATTGTTGTAAAACCCCAGAAGATTTAAGTGAGATTTTACTTTATCCCCTTGTGTAAGTTTTGTATCACTTAATATATTGGGATAAAAATAAAATTCAATAATATTGTCAATATTGTGAAAAATATAAATATGCTCCAAATTAATTAATATTCTAATTCTTGAGTATACTTTCTTCAATATTTAAAATTTAAAAATACGGTGAAATAATTAATTTCAGTAAAATTTTTGATGAATTATTAAAGATATTTCATTTAAATTATTTTAATTTGAGTTTTTGTTTATATGTATAAAATTACTTCGTATAATTTAGGTGATAATTGAATTATATTAACAAAGGAAAAAAAGTAAAAAGAAAATTATTTTAGATAAACATAAAGAAATACAAAAAGAAAATAGATCGATATAACTTTATGATTATGGGTATCGCATATTTAAAAATTTATTTTTACATGAAAATATATTATAATAAAAAGATCAAAAAATACTGGATAGTGTTAGGAAATTTTTGTATTTAAATTTTTGCACAAGTATTTTTAAAGAACCACTAGCGTTGGTAGGCGTCATCATATTTTTAGTTATTTTGATAATAATTTCATATGAATTAATGACTAAAGTAGGTTAATTGACACAAAACTATAATTAGGGACTAAAATGACAAATATAATAATTTTTTAGGGGTTAATTTTATATTTTCTTGTAGTGTCTAGGGGTAAAAATTAGTAAGTCTAGGGGTAAATATGTCTTTCTTGACTTTTTAATAGTCAAATTGTTGATGTATACCAACGGAAGGGGTAAAGTGAAAAAAACGTAACATTGGGGGGTTTAGTGCAAAATAACCCAAACTTTAAGGAGGTTTGTTGTATTTAATCCAATGTTTTTAATACAAATATATACATACTTGTTTTTTCATAGAGTTAAATTTGTGCCAAAATTTGTTTATACACCTTTGAATATGTTTAGGCCAAATGATAAATACATGTAACATGTCGAATATGTAATATTCATTTTTATTGTCGTGGAGAATTAAAGTTCTAAAAATACAAAAATACCAAGATAAAATTTAATCAAAGAGCTAAATTAGAACACTATCCTGTTAGTTTGGAGGAATTAATTGAGATTTTTAGTTGGAGACCCATATTGAAATATTTGTTTCAATTTAGGGGGCTAAATTGAGACTATTTTAATTTAAAAGGCCATATCTAAACACTTTTTCCAATTTAGACTGCCGAAATTGAAACTTTTTCAATTTTGGAGGCCCGTATTGACATTTTTTATGGCCAAAATGGAATTAACGCTAAATTTATATTTTCCTGTTTAGATAAAATGTTTCTTTGCCTAAAAAGCAGTAATACCAGGAAAAAAAAAAAAATTGACTTTTCCTTTTTCTGAAACACAGAACATAAATATTAAAAGGGAAAAAAATCATTTTGATCTCTAATTTTTAAAGTGTGCTTCAATTTAATCCCTTGTGTATTAAAACAGGTCAATTTAGACTCTCATCTTTTAAAATGTTAAGCCAATGTAGAATTTTGACGAAAATAAATTAAGAGTAAAAGTCAAGCAAAGCTCACGTGGCCGTTAAAACAAAAACTTGTTGAGTTTAAAAAATCATTACCCCAATATTATTTTTCTTCTCGCATTTCAATAATCTTAATTTTGTCCATTTTCTTCAAATAATCTTCAATATTGAAATTAATGAAACAAATTTCATCGTTTTTAGGTTTTGAACTTTCAATCATACCCTAAAGATATATAAGGGACATCCTAATTAATTTGTTACGATATGTAAGGGCCAAATTAAAGCAGTCTCTAAAGATAAAGGACCAAAATAGTTTCTTTTTTTATATTAAAAAAAAAAACTTTTAAGCCAAATGTGCTATTACAAGCAAAGAATATTTGATTACTACTATCATCTTATAATAAAAAATTTAAAAAAAAAAGGAATAAAAAAAGCATACCATCGCTTTCCTCAAAAACAAAAAAAGAGGGGAAAAAGAAAAGAAAAAGAATACCATAGCCCAAAAGCAAGAAGTGCAATTTCATACTAGTTGACTTTGAAATCACCAAATGGACTCTGATCTGAAGTCTGATGTCTGAAGTCTGAAGTCCAGTAATACTCCACTCATAATTTCTCAGTTCAAGAAGTGAAAAGATTCAAGATTTTGTGACCAAAGAGAAAAAAAACAAAACAAAACATGATGGAACTTCTGTGACATCCTTTTGCCTATACAGCTGAGACCCAAATCTGTCCAGATTAATTCATTCAGCTATCTATCTCCTCTGAGTAAAAGGTAATCAATCTTCTTTCTTTGTCATCAGTTAGTTCATAGAATGAATGGGTGACTGTTTTGTGGTTTAGATGGATTTGAATGGAACCAAAAGAAAACAATAATTTGTGGGTTGGATTTATTGTCTTTGATTTTTAGTTCTTATGTTTTTTTGACGTTCAGTGGTTTAGGTCACTATCAACTTTTGGTGACAACATCCTCAGCTATATTTTATTCTGCCTTAATTTGCTTACTGCTTAATTACTTGCAAAAGGATATAACTGTAGTTGTTCCGGTCCAAGATTACAGAATTCATGTAGCTTGTTATATGTTGGTTGATTAATATTCTTGTAGAATTCTAGTTGCGTTGTTAGGATTGCGTATAGGATTGTGGGGTTTTGTATAGGACTATTTAATCCTATAATTCAAACACGATCCAACGGCCAAATTCTTCTTTATCATTGCGGTATTCAGCCATGAATAATATTCATTTAGTAAGGGGTATTCCAACAATATAGAATCTATTATATCCAGTATGTGAACATGGTGCTCAAAGCATGTTAAATTGTGCTTGCATATCAGGAAGATAGTTCAAATCTAGACCACAGTTACCGAATTTGTGGTACTCTTCGTACGTGATACAGGTGTGCTTTACAAGGTAAGTCACTTTTTTAAAAATGTAGTCCATGGGAGGTAGGTTTAGTTGGTACGTGGTAGGCTTGAGTAGTTTAGTTGGTACACTTCTTAAGAAAATTAAGGCATCATGCCAATTTCTCCAGAACTGAATTTGCAACAAATGAAGGGTCCCATGAATCCAATCAGGGCACAAGGGATTTCTTGCAGAAATAGTAAGTCTTAGTTGCGTTCACCATAGAAATTTGGTAAAGGAGAGTATGGTTCCATCATAATTCAGTAAATATAATACAATAAATCTTTGGTGAACATTGCAGGACAGAATTTACTTTAATATGGTCAAGAATTAAGCATTCACATCTTAATAATGGTTCACCATACCCTGAATTCACCATAGAAATTTCTTGTCTTGCCAGGGAATTTCTTGCAGAAATAGTAAGCCTTAGTTGTGTTCACCATAGAAATTTGGTAAAGGAGAGTATGGTTCCATCATAATTTAGCAAATATAATACAATAAGCCTTTGGTGAACACTGCAGGACAGAATTTGCTTTAATATGGTAATGGATTAAGCTTGAAAATAGTTCCCCATACCCTGCGTTCCAAAACACAAATCATGGATCTGGAATGCAATGAACTGTGAATTGGTATTGCACGAATTGGGTAACTATGATCTAGACTGGTTAGTTGGAGATGGTAAAAGGGTGCCAGAGAAATGATAAGGGGGTGGTCGAGCTTGATGTCAAGGCAGGGATGGGGAGTGATGGTTGAGGGTTGATTAGAAAAAGTATACTAAGTGCATTGGGGATAGATGACTGATTACTTATATTTGGACCCTGTACTCATCATGGATGGGCTGTTGGTCGACCAACCTTCAAATTTCAATTTTAGTTGACTAACTGAAAAAGTTCACTAGTTGAACAAGGTAATCTGGCTTTTTGAACCTTTTGTTCGTATGATGTTGTAAAGGACATCCATTCAATTTCATATTTGGCATGCTTAGATTAATATGCATTAGGTTAAAAAGACAACAGAAATAATCTTCAATGGAGATTGTCTAGTGGGAGGTCTGGAGGGTCACTGCCAACTGGTAGTTGTCACCTTTAGTAAAAGAACGGAAAAGGGAAATCATATCTTTCTTTTACCTTGTTTAGTTAATTGATGCAGTAAGTCTAAGGAAATCATATTTTTATTCTTTGAGAATGAGGCAAAACAAAGAAGATAATGGGGATTTTAATGTATCAAGGACAGTTCCAATAGAACCAACTGTGTTTGTCTTTACTCTTTTTTTTTATAAATTTTTAATCCAGACAGGAATGGTAGCTTTGCCTAAAGGAAGTAAGCCTATTCTCCTATTGACCTCCATTTCCCTTCTTTTCCCTCCCCAGAACTAATACAATTTCTTTTTTCTTCATCTCGTTTCCTATTCTCCCATTTGTTTCAAAGTAAAGATAAGTTAGGCATCAATAAGCAAGCACTGATGTGTATACCTCTTCCTTTACCATCCTTGAGTGAAGCATATACAGGAAATATTTACTGTGAGAAGTCTTCATTAAGCCTTCTACCACGTGTGGAAGTCTCTTTGCTCATTTCATACACAATTGCCTTCTGATCTCTGTTCCAGAGTCTTCCTAGTTCTGTACTCTTAGGAATGATAGCGAGCAGAATGACTTCACTCAAATGTTGAAAGCTTCCAGCTCTAGTAGTTTAGATCATTTAGCATAAAGGACTCCTCTACAAGCAGATATTTCATACTTTAATCACAATGAACTTATGGTATACTTTACATTTTGAAGATAGCTGTCTTATGATCCAAGATTTCACTATTGTTAATTGTCATTGAAATATGTGGAATAGAAATGAAGTAAAATATAGTAACTGACCTGTCCAGGACAAATACAAATAACGGTAATACCCAAAAAATCTCACTATGTTGTAGATAGGACATAAGGGGTTATGGAGGCTCTTTCTCTCCCCATATACAGATTCATATTCTTTCAGTCATATGTATCCTCCTGGAACAAGATGAACAATTTTTTTCCTTCCCTTATTTGAGTTCAATGAAAAGTACCCTCTTGTTTTTAATTTCTAATACCAGTGTTTGATGAAAATCTTACTGGTTCAAAAAGCATCATATCTTCCTCTTTGTTTTCTCTTGCCTTTTTTTAATACTCTCAAAAAATGTTTGGTTTCCTAGTGTTTATTTACTTCTTTCCTGCTCATTCTAAACCCAATATTTGGTACCAAGAATCATGAGTTTGCTTTATACTTGTCAGCAGAAAAAGTGACTGGTGTAGAACGAAGAACAGTTCCATCAAACCAAAGGAATGGGAGAAAAAAAGGTTGTAATCAACGTTGATCCTGGAAATGAGGTTGAAATCAATGTTGAGCCCATCCATTCTCAGCAAGCAGAATTACCAAGGTACATATGCTACTCTGACGGCGCTATTCGTTTAGCAACCTCAATCAATAATAGGTTATCTATGCTGGCCTCGGATCCTCTCAATTATGGTACAGTTTGTATTTATAGAGTTCCTGAGAAACATCGCAAGAAAAATGAAGAAGCCTATACTCCTCGGCTAATCTCAATTGGTCCTCTTCACCATGCTGAAAGCCAATTGCAAGCCATGGAAGAATACAAATTGAAATATCTAAGCAATTTCCTGCACACCTTTAGAGTTCCCATAGAACTTTTATCTGAATATGTCCATAGCCAGGAGAAGCTAGTGTGTGGGTGTTATGAGGACACCTATATCCGAAATCTTCTCAAATTATCAGAACTGATTTTGCTGGATGGAGTATTTATTATTGAGCTCTTCTTAAAAAACCATTTTCCTGAAATGAGGGAGATGGGCGATATAATATTTGAAAACCCTTGGGTATCAAATGATATAATGACACATGAGGCAAATGCTCCTAGAAAACCAACTTCCTATGAGATTTGTTTGCACAATGTACAATGGTTTTGTATCTCAGAAATTGAGCAAATTCTTAGATGACAGCTCTGTTGATCCACCATCTTTTGATGAATTAGCCCATGAATATTTCAAGAACATAGGGAACACAGGGAAACTAGAGCTGACACATTCATTTCCCCATGCAAGGCATCTAGTAGAGTTCTTAGCAATGCTTCATAGGCCATTGCATCGACGGGATGAGCCAAAACCAGGAAAGAAAATGGAATTCACACACTGTGCAACTGCTACCAAGTTGCTAGCAGCTGGAGTCAAGTTCCGTCGTCGAGCAGAAAAATGTTTATTTGAGGTACACTTTGACAAAGGAGAGCTAGAAATTCCACAACTGACTATAAATGATTTCACGGAAACTTTTTTCCGTAATTTGATAGCCTATGAACAGTGTGGATATCATTCGAAGGACATAACAAGCTATGTTATTCTAATGATTTGACAACCTGATAGATACACCCAAAGACGTTGCTCTATTCATTGAACATGGAATCATCAAAAATCAGCTTGGCAGCAATGAACAGGTGGCAGATGTTTTTAACAATCTCTACAAAGATATTGTTACAGACCCGAAGGAATTTTATTTCGCTAAGCACTGCAGTGAACTGAATGAATACAGCAGAGACTTGTGGCATGAGTGGAAGTCAAAGTCTTCTGAGTGGTTTGCTATGTTAGGACGTGATTATTTTGGCAGTCCATGGTCTGTAATCTCAGTTGTTGCTGCATTTGTATTACTTGTTCTTACTGTGATACAGACAGTGTGCTCTCTGATTCAAGTGTAAGTTCAAATCTCCTGCAGAAATTCCTTTGGAGTTGGAGAAATTCGATGCTTATCATGACAGCCGAGTGAAACGTGCTTTGTAAATTATTGTTGTTTGTGAATGAGTTAGCAGTTGCCTTGACATTTGTCTTTCAGGCCAGTTAAACTCTGCAGCTTTGCTGTTTAATGTATGTTACTGTTTGTAAATGAACAAGTTGATTACTCGCTTTTGGTCAAAATGGTTTGGTATCTGTATATATTTATCGCAAGAGCATTAACATTTTTTAGTTGCATTTCCTTTTTAGTAGGTTGAAAATTTTCAGAATATATATATATATATGGTATTCAGCTACGTGAAGTCACAGAAGTTCTCTTTACGGGATGCAGTTATCATTTTCCAAGCTTAGTTTTCACTAAAGAGTGAAGTTTTGGGAGAGGGAGAATTACCCTTTATTTGTGTGTTCTTTAGTCTTGAATTACCTGATGCATTATTACCATTCAACTGTTTCAGTACACCGAACATCTATCCAAATCTAGGGTGGTGTGCTGGGCCTTGAGCCACTCCCGCAGTCCCATTCGAAGCCGAAAGAAGCTGAAATATTTTATTAGCAGTGTACCGGTGGTACTCTTACCAAGGACTATAATTTCAACTTCTATGTGCAATAATAGTCGGTGCTTAGTTATCTTATACTCATCATTTGTGCCATACATGACCAAATCTGTGTAAGTTTTGCTCTATTGGTACTATTTATTTATTTAGGTATAATAAGATTCCTTCGCGTTTGCATGCAACATGTAACCGCACACCATCCCCATATTTTTCTTTAGGGCATGATATTGCCACAGCATTTATCTTATCGCCACAGTTACTTTTCTTCTAACTAGTAAGGTGCACGTACAATGTATGTGTTGATCTTTTCAAATAATTTTTTACGTAAAAAAAAAATTTTCACATCAAACACATAGTGTGTATACATTAGAAAAGTGTACTTGTTTTGTGTATAGAATATAACTCATTAAAACTTACTATTTGAACTTATGAAATAAAAATAAAACCAACCGACCATATAATTTTGAGGAAAGAAATGTAAAATTCAAGACATAAATTAAGGTAATTGATTTTGGCATCCCAAAAAAGTTTCAGGCACACCAACATTGGCAAAAAAAAATTGCAATAAAATATCTAAATATGATTATGCCGTCAATACATGAACGCAAATGAACAAGTAAAAATTGGCTAAATGATTCAGTGATTTTTCAAGAATTCGATAAAGACTTTAGAAGTCAAAATTTTCCAATTTCAAAAAAAAAAAGGTTTCTCTATCATATATGACAAAAATCAAATTTCTAACAGTTGTGTTTTTAGTTTCTAAATACAATTTTCAAGAATATTGCTTGCGAAATTCATTTGTATAATACATGTACCCAAAAGTATATTTTCGAAAAGAGTACTCACCTCCAGCTAATTACAAATGAAAGCTGATCTGCTAATTACGAATGTAAACTGATGTGCATGACTTCTTCCTTCCTCACTTTAAAATTCCTCAACTCTCTCGTCTTCTTCTTCTTTTTTTCTTTTCTTTGAATCTCTACTTATCTTCGTAGTGACTCGAACCCATGACCTTGGTTATAGGAAAAGCATAAACTTACCATTTGACTTACAGTTCATTGTCAAATTCATCAACTCTCTTTATTTTGCTTAGCAGTATTATCTCACACTCTTTATACATAATATTGATATTTTTCGTTGACATTAATTAAGAAAAGGAAAGGGTTTATAACTTCTCTTAATAATTTTAACATTAATACTTTTCTAATTGAATTGCTTTGAATTAATAAGAGATGGTAGGAATTCTTGTAATTCCTTCCATAAATCTTAAAATATATCTCATTTGTAGTTACAAAAGAGTGTTATTTTTGTAATTGACAAATTTTCTATATTTATTTTCTCTCTTACTAACTAATTTTCAATACTTAATTCATCCTTATCTTTTTTTATTATTTCGTGCTAGTCCATTTGTAGTGATTGCTGTTCTATCTATTTTTCTTGTATTCTTAAAAGGTTATTAATACTATAAATTTCATTATGATTAGTTATTAAGTTACTAAATTACTTTAATTGATATATTTGTGAAAAGAACTTTGTAATTTTTGCTCAAAATTAACAAATCTTTAAAAAAAAATTCTCCTTATGTTTGAGCCCGTAATGTAGGGAATAGCCATCACATGTCATATGGTTACTAATACTAAAGGTATTAACTATGTAATTTAGAGTACGTATATGTTATCTAAGACTTTACTTTTGATTTTTATTTGAATTAAATTAATTATTCAAGTATTTTGTTTTTGTGAAGCTAAGTACGAAATATCTCTTTTTTTTTTTTTTTTTACAAAAATGCCATATCAATATAAAATACCCTACACTAATAATGAAAATACTAACATAATGTTAGACTATAATTCACAACAGTGAAACTTAAAACAACATTTTTTTTAACCTTAGTACATAAACCAAATTTTTTCTACAAGAGCAGCACCAAATCTTTTGTAATTCTATTTTATATTTTAGATGTTCATAGCTAGATGTTTGAGCATTCAATATTTAATATAATCTTCACTTTTAGTCTTCGGTATACATTTAATTCATATATATATATTTTTTTTGATTCATATCATAACTATCATAACACCAATCAACAACAATTAAAAATCAAAGAAATTTATAGTCTTGATGGGGAGATGTTGTTTTTTACCTTGATATGCAATCTAATTCCTTCGACAACACCACGATCTCTGCTTAAAACACCACCTTTCTTGAAATAGATGAAATTTAAGTAATTATCAAATATAACTAACCATCATCTTCCTTGGGTATTTTTATATTAATTAAGCACAAGTTCAAACTCATGAAAGAATTAAATTCAAATTAGTATCATAGAATTGCCACTAATATTAAGCACTTGAAGATAATAAAAGTATTTTAAAACTACAAATGAAAAAAAAAGAAAAAAAGAACTTAGATTATTTGTATTTAAAGAAAAATAATGACATCAAATTATTATTAAGGACTTAAATTTAAGTTATTCATGTCAAGTGAGAATGTGGATTAGTATTTATACACAAAATATAAAATTATACCATTTTAAAAATCTTAATAATCAACTAGAAAGTAACATATCACTAACCTACATACTGAAAAAGGATAAACTACAAGACTTTAGTAAATTTGTATTCATGAAATTACTATTGGAGAATTGAATATTACCATCCAAATATTGAAGCTCATCTTGAAACTTTATCTGAATTAGAATTAATACTGAATCTGAAAAACTTTATCTAAATTAGAATTAATACTGAATATGAACTTTATCAGTGAACTTTTGCATCCTTGTATTCATTGTTTGATTAGCAAAAAAAAATTACATTGAAATAGCATACTTGAAAGTATAATCTATATTATGAAAAACACTTTATGTTCAAGTTTTGAGATTTTCTATAGCGACCTACCACATCACACAATGGCTCTGCTAGGAGTGCATAAATATATGAATTGCATGTGCTGCAATAGAGGTGGAAGAAAATCCAATAAATATTTTTCATTAGACAAACAAAATCAAATTCATCCTATTAACATTCTTTACTCAATTTCTGAATTATGTACGAAGGGATTGAAGGACTTAATCAAGTAATCACCTTGAGAGAGTGGTTGGATAGTGGTTGTAGGCAGCAGAAATAACATATGCTGATTATGGTTTTAATATTTATGCTTTTGAATAATTAGTCCATAATGTTATTATTTAATTAAAGATTCTAATCATATTTATAAAGTATTTCTCAAGTCAAATCTTAATGCTATTAAAATTGTTTTATACATAAATAACATAGAATTAGCATTAATATAATACTTTACGATTTCTTCCGTCAATTAAGGAGTGAATAATGTTAGCTTTATGGACAATTTAGGTAGTTCAAAATAGAAAGAAACACTTCAAAGAAAAAACACTACTTAGAGTTTTATAATCTATGCTATTATATATATGCGAGTTGTTTCTTCAATTTTTTGTTTCTCCCAATTTTTGTTTCTCTCTTCAAAGTGTTTTTTCCCTTTTTGTGATGACTAAAATACTTACCCTTAATGAAATATAATTTCTAATCCTCAATACAAAATATATGTAAGTGTTTCTTCCCTTTTTTGTAATGTTTAAAATGCCCGCTTTTAATGGAAATTACAATGCAATTCTTTACTATTTTGCAAAACAATTAAGATGTAGATTAAATGTTTCGGTAAATAATGAAATGAATTAATCAAAAAAGTATGAAAAATGAAAAAATAAATCTATACACTATTATTAGCCTTCATTTTGTTTATATATATTTAATAAAGGCAAATTTAATTTCATATTAAAATACTATATCAAAATATAATTTTGGAGTAAACCACATTCAATACCATTCAAGATGAATGGAAAAGTTTAGAATATCAATATTATCATAAAGTTAATAAGCATGACAAATACTAATATATTCTCTATCTGGATACATAATTACTTTACACAATGTGTTAAAAATAATTAGAATAGAATATAGAAATTACATGTTATTTTGTATGTATTTAGAATTTATGTTTTTCATTCGAGTTGCGTGTATTTTAGAGTAATATAGAGGATTTTTCATTATTTTTTTGGAAAATTCAGAGTAAGATAAAAGAATAAATGTTTATTTTTACCTTTTGTTTATAATCGATTAATATACTGTGTGATACCTATCTATATTATACAGAACATATTAGTTTAATTTGTTGGTTTTCTTATACAGGAAACATAATTTTTATTTGATATCTTTGTTCTTTATACTTAGGTTTATTCTTTCTTATTTTTTGAAAATTTAATTAATCATTTTTGTAATTATCACTACATTATTTAATCTTCCGTAAATATTTTCATTAATAAAAGAATTTTGACATGCTTCATTTATTAAATGATATTTGATACACTTGATAGTGATTTTATCATTTACTAATGATGAAGAATATATAGATATATTTAAAAAAAGTTCAATATTATGGAAAAAGTTTTCTTTTGTAATTAGATCAAGTTATTGGTGGTGTCGTTATCAAAAATTATAACCTGGGAACCTAAAAAAAATTAAAAACTATTTTAGATTGAAGTTAACTACATTTTATGCCAATAAAGATGAATAAAGAGTTTAGAGTTTGGTGGTGACATGTAGCTATTAATGTTCTAAATTCTAATTTATTCATCCTGAATGGTATTGAATGTGATTAACTCCAAAATTGTATTTTGATATAGTATTTTAGTTTGAAATTAAATTTGCATCTATTAAATATATAAGCAAAATGAAGGCTAATAACAGCCTATAGATTTATTTTTTTTCATTTTTCATATTTTTTTGATTAATTCATTTTATTATTTACCAAAACATGTAATCTACATCTTAATTGTTTGCTAAATAGGAAAGAAATAAGAAATGCCCTTAATAAATTTATGCATTATGTTATGACTTTATTTGATTTAAATTCTATAAAATATCTTTTTAATATCAAAATGTTGTTTCAATTTAAAATTGCAAGACTAATAATCATACAAATACAAATTTTATAAGAAAATACAATTATCATACGTTATTCTCTTAAAAGAGAAAATTAATTTAATTTTTTAAGAAAAATAAAATTTATGTATAATATTCTAACAAATAACAACATTGAAAAATAATAAAAAAAGATAAGTAAAAATAATTACAATGAAAGAAAAAAGATATTAAAAATATATAAATTTTGTATAAAAAAACTCAACAGACAAAATTTTCATAGTTGGTTATCATTTACTGATAATTTATTTATTTTTTAAAAAATAAATATTTTCAATAAATATATAAAAGTTTTATACGTGCAAATTACGTGTAATTTTCTAATAATATAAATGTAGATAACTTTAATATCCTTCAAAAGCTAATCAAATTCCTCGCCCTCTCATTCACCTCTAAAGCCTTCATGATCTCTTCTCCTATTGTATCCATTAACGAATTATTCGACAATCTAAGCTCATCAGAATCATCAAATATCCAATTGCATTTGGTAAAACCCCTGAAATTAGATTCTCGAAAAAATCCAAAACCTTCAAGATTAAACATTCATTAGCCTCACCGCAAACACATTTATCTTATTTCATGAAGCTCTAAAACTTCCATAATACTATTAACAGATTGCAATATCAATCAAGTCCTGAATTCCCGTTAATGTTAGGGATTACCTATTAAAACTTAGTTCAATTATCCAAACTAAACGAGCACTAACAATTGAATTGTTACAAATTTTTATGAGGGGACTACCCAAAAAAGCTGATTCATAGAGAAATTAATCGTAAGGGGCAATTCACTGATCGTCGCCGGAATTACGCCGTGAAGATTATTATCTTCGACGTTGAGGTGGATTAAGCTCGAGCAGATAGAGATGGCAGATGGGATTGTGCCAAAAAGTTTGTTGGAATCCAGCCAAAAATAAATGGAGACTGGAAAGGTCGCCAGTCGTCGTTGGACTTTGCCCGATTATTGGTTGAAGGACAAGTTAATGGAGTTGAAGATGATCGGGATTCCTCCGGGGAAGGAGTTTGAGGAGAGGTTAAGAACCCAGAGGCAAGGGATTTGGAGGAGAGGAGAGGAGAGGAGAGCTGAGACGGGTTTAGGGACGGAGGAGAGGGGCTGCAGAGGAAAGAAATATTTTGTAATTATTTCACACAATTTTTTAATTTTTTAACTTGATTTTATACAGGAAAAACAATTTTAATAGTTTCTCACATTTCACTTTTGTACTTTTTTAGTTTCTCACATTCAAAATGATACATTTTAGTCCCTCACAAATTCAAAACGCACCATTTTGGTCCATCGACACAATTACAGGTATATTTTGACTTGAAATACTCGTATGCGTATCTAATGTTACACTTTTCGTGAGCAAAATTAGCAACACACAAATTTTAAATGTTAAATGACACTACTTAAAATCTCTTCCACCACTCCAAAATTCTCACAAACTATCGCCTCTATTTCCTTATAAGAGACTTTTCCTTTCCCATCCTACTACAACAACTCCAATCATCTTCTTTCTTAGGACAGTTTAGCATTTAAAATTATGTATTATCAATTTTGCACTCAAATATGTCCGTATTTGTGTCGAGAGACTAAAATGGTACGTTTTGCATTCGTAAGAAATTAAAATGCATCATTTTGAATGTAAAGAACTAAAAAAAATATAAATGTAAAATGTGAGGGAGACTGTAAAGGTCGTTTTTCCTTTTACATATATCACATAAAAAAATTGCTACAATATTTTTACAAAAAATTTGAAAAACTTAATTAGCTTTTGGAAGGATATTTATGTCATTAGAAGAAAATTAGCTGTGGCAATACCATTGCCCTTTTCTTTGCATTGTTTTCTTGGGGTATAAACCAGCCATCTTTTTTACCTTGTAAGAATCCCAAATTCATTAAAAAGAATGGGTTGCGGAGAAAATTTGTTACACCCACGAGGGCGCATGCATATCACATATATAAAATTAATATTTAAATTTTAAATAATATATATATTTTATGTATTCACATTCGATGTCGTAGATTGACAAGTATATATTTATATATATGTTGCAAGTAGAAAAATGACATTTAAAATTTAAATAATATACATAATGCATGTATCCGCTATTCGATGATATAAAAAGTTTTTTATACATTAATCGTACATAAAAAATTAATCCACAAAGAATTTGTTTGTACTTCTTCATCTTTTCCCTTCAAATTCTGTCTATTAGTGAAGGAAGGAAGAATCGGCCATTATGCATCCGCGAAGCAAGCTAACAATGCTTTGGAGTCGTAACTTGAGACAACCCAAGTAAGATAAGTTTCAAAAAGAACCAAGAAGAAAATATCAGATTCTGCTTTTTTTAATTGAAAACATTTAGCAGTTTAAAATAGTTACATCATATTTTCAGTTTCAATGTCTTCGAATATGATCTTCTCCTTCCACCCCCCCTCTCTTCTCCTGTTTGTTTCCTGTCTTGATCCTTTTTGATGCATGTTCTTGCTAATGAGATCAAAACAACGCAAGGAATCCACTTCTCCAAGCTGAAGTCAGAAACATAATAAAAATGCAAAATCAACGGATAATACGAACTCCAACTTACTTTAGCTATTCCCACATTTTAAATCCCACCCAAAAGAAAAAGACAGTAAAAGAAGGAAACATTTGCAGCAAAAACTTCCAGGAACTCAAAGGGGGAAAAAAATAGAAAAAAACATGTTAAAAGACAACAACAGAAGAATCTTGGCCAAAAGAAATATTCATATTAGTTGAATGTTGGGATTACAGAGAGAAGACAGAGACAGGAGAAAGAAATGAATAAAGCAGGCATTAATATAAATTCTTTTACTGATCTACCTAAGAATTATCCCAGATGGATCTGGTTCATTTGGCAATCATTCGTCTGGAGGATAAACAGAGAGGTTAATCCCGTTGCTTCTGCTGCCTCGTTGCTGTTTCAGCAACTGAATTTCTCTGGCAGAGGAAACCACAGATGGATTGGTATAGTAAAGGTCAATTGTCTGGAAGCTGGGAATATATCCAAGGCCGAACGGGAGGAATCGAAGCTCACTGCAATGCTTAAGCTTAAGACATTTAAGCTTGGGAAAATGATCAGCCGAAGCCTCCCAAAACATCAACTTTGTTAATCCAATGTGCAAGACTTCGAGACGTCGGAAACCCCCCGTTTCTGTCTGCCATATCTCTCCAAAGATCATGCATTATTTTTCAACTTGAGAACCTCAAGATTCTCATGTTTTCCCAGTACAGAGATCTGCCGCCAAGGCAGCAACGTATTTAACAGAGTCAGCTCTTTTAGCTTTCTCAGAAAATTTATCTGTGGCGGAAGACTATTCAACCTACTGGTTATATCATCACAATCATTCAGTAACTTCAAATTTTCAAGATACTCTAATTTACAGAGACACTCAACTTCATTGTTAGACTCAAAAAGCTCTGCCATTCTTCCACCTATGGCCAATTTCCTGAGTTTGGGAGTCCTCCCGAGCACCTCTTTACGAATACTTTCAACCGAAATGATGGATAAAGTTTGTAGATTTGCATTAGCTTCCTCTGCCTCATCTGTCCTCGGCAAAATAGCAGAGGCATTAACATGCAAATGTCTGAGTTGTCTCATCTTCCATATGTCTGCCTTAATTTCAAGAATGCCTGATGTTGTTTCTATTATCATAGTCTGTATGTTCTGCAAGTGAGACATTGTCTTTGAGGGAGAGTTTTGATGTTAGAAGAAATGGCCAGATATTTCAAACAAAATAATCGCAATAGGTCCGCCGGCAAACGAGTAAACAGTAGTGATTTAGCATCCAGCACTCTAAGCAGTTTGTAGGCCTTGGGGATGACTGAGACAAGTTCTGGTCTCAAGGTAGTTTCCTCACTGGCAAAAGACAAGAAAGAGCGAACCCGCTCACCCAAAGGTTTGCAAGAAATATAACCCATTAGATTGGAATTAATACAAAGGCGTCGGTGCTCAACCAAAGTGGGCATACCCTTTTCTATTTCTTGGAATAAATTTTCTTCTGTAACTTCCTTTTTGCAAAAGTGCCTTAGTGGTCCATAGATGCGACAAGTTTTAATCCGACCATTTGACCTCCTTTCTCCTACCATAACCAAATTCCTGCCGACAAGCTCTTCCAAGTACTTTTCTGCTCTATCCTCCAATTCTAAATCCCCTTCAGATGGTATAAATCCTTCGGCAATCCATTTAATTCAACCTTATTAATTTCCAGACAGGAATTTCAAAGTCTTTGGGGAGCATCATTAGGTAGAGGAAACAAAGTTTCAAACGGTAAGGCAAGTGCTTGTAACTCTGAATTATTAGGTCCTTGCTATTATAACTGGGGATGAAATCATTCAAGCTCTTAGCCACTGTCTCCCACCAGTAACTATTCTCTGGGTCCTTCAGGAGAGTATTCGCAGCTGACACTATTGCCAGCGGTATGCCATCACACTTGGTTGCAATTAGTAACTCGTACGCCTCTAGCTCTTTAGGGCAGTTATTCTCACCAAAAACTTTTCTGCATAGTAATGCTCTGCTCTCGTTTAGCTTAAGAAAGTTCAAATAAAGAGGTTTAATGCTCGGGTTTGCATGAGCAGCAACGTATGCTTTTCGAGTGGTGATTAGGACTCTGCTGCAGTTTTTGTTGTTACTAAATGCAATCTTTAGTTTATCCCAGTCTTCTTTTTTCCAAACATCATCCATCACGATGAGATAATACTTTCTAGGCTCCAACTGTTTGCGGAGATATGTAGCTAATTCTTCTTCTCGCATCTTCTTCACCTCATCAGTGAGTTGAGAAACAGAATCCAATATGTTAAGGAACAATTCCTTTCTCTGGTATTCTTCAGAAACATGAATAAATACTCGAATGGGAAATTTGTCCTTGATCTCAGGATCATCTAAGACCTTTTTTGCTAGTGTTGTCTTCCCAAGACCAAGTACGCCAACTATTGAGATTACTTCTAGATGCTCTGATTCACCGGTAAGAAGTTTGATTACTTCTTTGGCTGTGTCTTCAAAGCCAACCACACTCTCTTTTATTCCTACGGCATCCTTTTTAACACATAAAAAGTTCGATAATATAGAAAACTGGAAAAGAACAAAGAAAAATATCTGTACAAAAGAAAAGTTTCAAAGCAAGATAAGTGCTAAAAATATGTTTCACCACAAAATAGTCATGTTATGTTTAAAAGTTGATTCCTGAATCATAACAACTAGGAAAAGTACTCCTAACGGAATTCACAATCAATATACAAGAAATATGAACAACCATTCCCACCATTCAGCCACTAAGTTAAATGAATCAAATAGGGCTGCAGAAAGTAATAAACCAAATTGATTTGAAGTAAAATGTTGCCTTTTATGGAACTTCCATTTGCCATAAGGTTGACATAATGATGATATTTTGGGAGCCATGTTGTTTAAGATTAGTTTATCCAAAGTTCAATTCCTTGGAGGAAAAACTTTTGCTCTAACATCTTATCTAACAATGCAATTATTGCACAATGAGTTCATTCTAAGGAACATATAAATTCACACCAAGTGAAATATATTCGGAGTAGGTTAAGCTTGAGCATATGAATAACTATTAATTGTGGTTAAATTGATATTATTCTTAATTTCCTATAGTATTTTGCTTTCTCAATTTAGACATTAGGAAAGCATAATCTTGGTTCTAAGTATGTCTCTTCATTTTAAGCATTTTGACTCCTTCTCCTCTCCTGCGTTCTTCTGATCCATCTGTCACAAACTAAATGTCTTGACTTTTTATTTTCTTGGTTTAAACAATTTTTGTCTAAAGTTCTTGTTCAAGTCATTGTCTCGTTAGGCGTGTGATAATTCCGTACTCTATTATTCACCTCTTAAACTTAACATACTAGTGTTTTTCTTCGATGAATATATTCAGAAGAAAATTAAAGTAGACTAGCCCCTATCAATGAAAAACACACTTAACATCGTTGGTCATATGCTAACGTTTAAAGGCAGGCAAGTGCGTTGATTTTCGAGCGATGTCAACATACAAGGAATAGGAAAAGACTAAAAAAAACATGATGGATATCCTTTAAGAAAAATATGACTTAAGATATAATTCATTATAGAGGGTTATGATTTAGAGGATTTATGCAGTCGATTCCACTTAACGAAAATAAGGCTTGGTTGTTCTTGTTGTTGTTAATTTTTGAAGGTTGTGTTTGTATGGATGAATTTAGTGTAAGATTATTTGAATCCATACGTTACGAGAGATTTGTAAAGCTAAAACTAACAAATTTCAAATTTATCCAAATCAAAAGTTATTTGAAATCCTTTATTTTACACCTCTTTTTTTTTTTAAAAAAAAAAATTGGGAGTAAATTTAAAATTCACTAGTTTTAGTTCTAAAAATTATTTAAAAAAAAATTGATAGATTTCAAATCTTTCATCACAGCCTTCTATCCAAATGTACCCAAAAAAAAAAACCAACTTGATCTCTGTCCAAATGAATATGAAGTAGAATCATTGAACCCAAGGAAAATCTATTTTAGAGAAATTATACAGTTTCGTTGAGAAAATTATTTTCTTATACTTCAAGACTTTATATAGTGTGGTTTAAAAATTTATATTACACAAATTTTTAAAATAAAAAAAAATGTACACGGTAGGATTTTATAAACATTCCACTATTAGGTTATTCAAAGATTAATTTAAAGCAAATCTCACAAAAACATTACCATGGCAAATCTCTAAATAAATATTAGATTTTCTTTTTTAGTACCTTTTCGCTTGCCTCGGGAATACCTTGAATTGGGGGATAGGCATCCTCCTCCAAGGCCTCATTAATAACGGCCCGTATTCTGCTAGTCACCGCTTGTATCTCGTTCTTCGAATTTCGTAAACCAACTGCATAATCCATAAGATGGATAGCTCTGGTAATCGGATTTCTTGTTCTGTGCAACAATTCGTTAACAATGCATGACTCGTAGGCGTCCTCGACCTTATGTAACAAGCTTCTGATTTCTTTCAATTTCAAACGACGATTGCTGTTCTTTAGTGCCTCGACTGAGGCTTTCAACACCTCGAGTGACTCGAGGAACCTCGACGGAGTAGCTTCTGTGACGAGAGTTCGCACATCCAAGGCATCGATGTTGGAAACTAGTATCTGCTTGAGGTTTTCTATGTGAAAAATCAGAGCCTCAGCAGCATCTTCTGTAATTGACATCTCCCTCGATCCGATCCTTGCTTCTTCCTCCTTTCCTCTCCCTCGCTTAGCAAAAATATACTAATAGTAATACTTCATCAGAGAGTAGATTGGGCTTTGTTTTCTGCATGAGTTGCTTTAGAAAAATTGCAGAAATAATCCTTCAATTTTTTTACTTTAACTAAAATTGTCCCTTAACTTTTTTTTAACTAGAATAATCCATCAATTTTTATTTTTTAGTCAAGATAATTCTTTTGTGACGAGCCACTACAATCCATAAAACCTTTTTTTTTTAATAAATTTTACATACAGGCCAGTGATTGTGATTTAACTGTTTTCTACGTTGAGTTAATTTAAAATTGAGTTAATTATATTTACCTATCTTGAAGTTTGACTAAATTACTAAACAAATCTCATGGTCTAGCAAAATTACGTACAACCCCTTGATTTGGCTAAATGTTCAACAAAATACCCTTACCGTTCAAAAACGTTAAAAAACTGAATGATGTCAGTAAAAACTTAATACAATTGATCAAAAATACCCTTGAGTCTGCACTAAAGTCTCTTTGGGGAAAAAGGAAATCATCAAATTCTACGTACAGAAATTTAGATTCAGAAACATGCTCCACACATCAGATTCTAGTAAAAACACAGAAAATAGAAATTGACAAGTACCCATTAACCGAATCAAACTAAGATCTCTTTATTAAGAAAATCGAAAGTCAAATTCAAAAGTCCCAATAAATTCCCATTGCCATGTGCTCTTAAATGCCAACAATGGAATGGAATCAGTTCAATTTATCCACATTTCTATTTTTGTTCTATATGTAAAAGACAAGACAATAGAAGGGAGAAGAAATAGCAGCGAAGATATTACGAATTCAGGTCTCGGAGAAAGGAAATTGCACAAGCATCGATGGGAATCTGTCAAGAGACAAGGTGGAGGAGAGAAGGGATATGTAGGTTGGAGAGGCCGGAATGGGCAGTTTAGTCTATTCGCTGTGTCTGTTAAGCTAAACTGACGGAAGTTGGTGCAAGGGGGCAAATGTAATTTAGCAAAACCACAAGATTTCTTTTATACATGAGTTTAGCCAAACTTCAAGAGAAGTAAATGTAATTAATCCTTTAAAATATACAATACTACGACAAGTGGCTGTCTCCTAGCAAAAAAAATATAACGCAAGTGGCTAAGGTAGAAATCGAATATGCTGACTGGCTTTCCCGCATTCTAACATTTATTTATTTTTTAATGTAGGGAACGATTTATTTACTTTATTTATTTTTGCTGATGAACGGAAGTTACGGGACGCTTTTATCATTTTGCCGTAGCAAATATTCACTTTAGAAAAATGATAAAAGCGTCCCTTTCATCTGTAATAATAATAATAATAATAACTAAATCGTCCTCTCCATTTTGAAGGATGCAAATAATTCACACATTTTCAAACTGTATTAATTTGTTCATCACATTTCTAAAATGTATTAATTTAATCCTTATATTTTCAAAAGTTATCAATTTAAATCAAATTTTGGTGTTTGGTATAAATTTATTGCTACGAAAAAAATTGAAACATACAAAAAATGATTGATTTAAATTTTTATTTTATAATAGTAATATATAATTTTAAAGAATTTTAAAAGGTAAAAAATATAATTTTGAGAATCTTTGGGATCCAGTGGCCAAATCAACATGTTTATTAGCCAAATACATAAAGCATATACCTAATCCAGATGGTTAGCACTAAGCTTTCGGCGCAAATAAACAAATTATAGTAGTAATGTAAAGCAAATAGTTCCTAAAAAGAAATATACTATAAAGCAAGTGGCACCTTTAAAAACATATTGTCCTACAATATAAAGCAGGTGCATATTATTTTTCTTTTTAATGTAGGGTGCGATTTACTTTTTTTTTTGCAAGATGAACGGGACGCTTTTGTCGTTTTGCCGTAGCAATTATTTACTTTGGAAAATTGATTAAAACGTCCCTTTCATCTACGCAAAAGAAAAAAAAAGAATGTCTTGTCGTCTACATTTTAAATGATGCAAATCATCTAAACATTTTCAAATTGTATTAAATTGTTCATCGCATTTTCAAAATCGATAAGTATTAATTTAATTCTCATATTTTCAAAAGTTACCAATTTAAATCAAATTTCGATGTTTTCACCTATTGTTACCAAAAAAAATCAAAACATACAAAAAATGATCAAAACTCCTTTCTTATGTGAACTCTTAGGAAAAGCCAAATTCGATCTACATAGAGCGTGTATAACATATAAAAGGCCTAATCAAATTAATAAATTAAGAAAAAGATGCAAAATTTACTCACCATGAAACAAAAAAACTTACTTTAAAAACTTAAGCTCTTCAATTATACAAGTATTTTTCTTAGGGTGTGAGCAAAGTATTTCACCCCATTCTTATCAAAGAAATCGATTTTACCACGATTGTCGGCCATAAAAAGTGATCAAGATTTCATGTTAGATGATTTAGTACGATTTAAAATTATAAAGGATGAATTTGTAATATTGTAAACACAGGGGATGCGAAAAAGATATTTCGCAAATGTGAGGTATGAAATTGATATGTTATAAAAATGTGAGGGAGTTGTTAGTAATTTACATATTTTAAAATGTTAGGGACAAAATTTTTTTTTTTTATACAAATGTGACAGATATTTTTGGTCATTTTTCCCTTTTCCTTATGTATTTTAGGAATAGTTACAATAACACTTTATCTTTTCGACATTTTATTTTTAAGCTTTAACCTATTGATGAAAGGAAAGCACAATTTGGTTTGGTGGTCTATTCTTTAAATAATTTTTTTTATTTATTTTAAATCTTAAAAAAGAATACTACTACCATCTTAAAAAAATTTAAAAGTAACTATATTGATACTCTATACATAACGGGAGATTCCTGCCTGGTTTGATAGTCTCTCCCTTTAATGATCTTCTTTCATTTACTTAAACTTAAAAAATAAACTATCACCATTGATGTTACAAAATAAAAGCAAATTGTCACAAATTCTTATAATTAACCAAAAACTAATCATTTAATAGTTTTGGTTTCAAAATAATTTAGAAATATTTTTATTATCGCCTAAATTATGTAAAGTTATTAGTTTTTTACAAAAAAAAAAAATAGTTCATAGAAATTATTTTTTTTTATTGCACTCATATAGAGTGTGCATTTTATCACTAACCTTTTTTAACGACAATTAAGACAAATCACAAACGGTACTTTTATAGTTGCTCAAAAATTCAACATCGTTGCTCTCAATATATCACATGTAGTCCAAAATTATCTTGGTGTATGGTCCTAAAAATTTCATTTTGGATATTAGTGCCCACTAATTTGAGGGAAGTAACTGCACTTTTATCAAGATGATGAACTAGGAAAAGACCAATAATTTATCAAGCATAATAGTACAGAAAAATATCAAATTTGACACACAGGAATGACCTACAATTAAAAACCATTCGAGGCAAGATATATTTTACCTAAATCTCATTCCATTATTAGGTAATTTAAATTGGAATGAAATGTGTATTCCCTTTCATTCTTTAGTATAATTATTTTTAGATATCAAAATAGAATGGATTAAAAAAAAAAAAATTTCTTTTTTGTTGCTCCAACACTATCCTTAAGCTGAGGAGCGGACGCAGGAATGAAGGGGACAAAAGTATATGAGAATAGGCCGTCCAGTCCATGGAACTCCCATTATGTGCAAGGTTCGGGAAAATGTAAGACCCTTTTATTTATAGTCAATATGCTTATCTTGTATTTTTTTCATGAGACAAAAATTTGGATTTGTGCCCTCCATGTCATATAGGCGAAAAATATTTTACCAAAATATAACTTTATGGAATAATATTTAAATAGTAGCATCGAATTTTTTATTAATTAAAATTCTATTAATGATTTGTTTTTTTAAAGAAAGAATAAATTATTTTGGAATACTGTTAAATTAATTGAGTAATTTATAAACACCTTAACGGTCAATGGTATAAATTTTTAACCATTTTCTAATAATTATCAAAAACAAAAAAAAACTTAAATCTATAAATTATTAACATAGAAAATTAATTAGATAATTTACATTACATATTACTAAAACATGTTAAACACTTGTAACTAATAAAGTTGATCCAAATTAAGGCCTTAAACAACCAATAGATTATAAATTCTTTTAGTAGAATAAAATATAAGGAGACAGTATATTAACTTATTTAAATTTGAAGTAAGGCTATGGACACCAAAAAATTACTATTGTAACAATGAATTATTCAAAATAAAATAATGCTTCAACAAGACTAAGTTGATATTTCAACATGAATAAGTTAATAAAAATTTGATATAAAAAAGGATAATAATGTAAAAAGAACATACCTTTTACAATAATTGAGAATGATCTCTATTTAAAAATAAGATTAAAAGAACTATAAAGATAATAAGAAAAGTGAAGTTGAAAAATATATTGAAATTGTTAAATCATATCATAATTTTGATTAAGTAGGTTTAGATATTACTTATTTTAGTTTTTCATAATTGTATAACATTTTAGGAGTCTAAAGCCTAATTTTGTAAGGTTATAACTAAAGTTTTAAAAACTTTAAAGTAGGAAAATATGAAAAATAAAAGTTTGGTATGTACAATATTATAAATAAATAAAAAATTGGGGGGACATACTTTTTATACCCAACCCTTATAAACACACAACCTACATAGATCCCTAAATATTTTGGGGGACAGTCGCTACCTCGCCTTCCCAATGATCCTCCCATAATCAAGCTACAACAGTACTACCCTCGATCTCCTACACTATCTCTAGCAGTCACTACCATAGTTAAACTACCGTCACCACCAACACAACACTCTATCTGTATTACACAAACCCTACCACCACATGAAACACCACTAGTCCTCTGCCATAATCACCACTAATAACATAAAACTCTTTCAACAGTGCACAAAATCACTATTAAATTAACCAATCGAGGCTAAGGGAAAGAGATGAGGGGAAGAAAGTAAGAAAATAATAAAATCTACAACTAGGGGTCTTCAATCTTTAACTTGCAAAAAAAATTACATAAGAAAATAAACCTACAACTAAGAAAATCCTTCCCAAACGGGAGAGAAAAAAAAACTCTTATCTATGCTTCTAATAACCTAGGTTAACTATCTACCATCTTACATCCAAATAAGGGTTGAGGAGAAATGATAAAGCAAACTTCTGCTCAAATCCCGACAATTCTGCCGCTGGAAACATGCAGACAACAGTTAGCTTTTCTTAGAAATAAAAAGCTTGACCACAGTTTTCTTCTTCTCTAAAGTTGTGGTTGGGTTTAGGGGAGAAGCTACATGGACCGGAGAGTGGGCAATTTACCCCCTCAACTTTAGAAAAATTGTAGAATAGTTTAAATTTTTTTTGAATTCTTTATAGTTGTCTTTCAATTGCACCCCATTAATTGTTTTTTAAATCGGTCTTTCTATAAAAATTGACCCCTAAAAAGTTAAAATACGTTTAATGTCTATTTATTACAGAACAATTATAAATATTTCAATATAAAAGATGCTAATTGATCATGAAAATATAATAAATACTAATTATAAATTGTTTTACCATAAATTTAATCAAATTTTAAGTTATCAAATTTATCCATATATATATATTATATATATATATATTGTTAACAAAAATTACTATACGTATGTTAAAATTTTTTTGTCCCCACTGACCTTGAGGTCCTGGCAGTGTCCATGGTCGAGTTTTATGCCTTCGCAAAACTCGACCGCTATTTGGTCTGTCTCTATTTCCATTTTGCGACCGATTTCGTTCATTTCTCGTCCAACTATCGTAATGTTTTCTCTGATCAAACCCACATATAAATACACATTAATAACTATAATAAAAAACTTAAAATAACACCTAAATATTTAAACAAAATACTCACATGAAACTAAAAACAAGTTGAATAAAGACGAATAAAAATCCTAACTTCTAACGAAATTAGGTTAAATATTTAACACAAATCCTAAAGATAAGAACATAGTAAAATAAGATAATTAACGCCTAAATAGCACTAAAATATTGAATAAATGCATACTAAAACATAAAAGTATAGAAAAACACATACTTAAACACTAAAAATGCTATAAACTACTACCAAAATAGACATTAGTAGGATACGTATAACCTTATTTTTCTAGGGTTATCAAGGATCCCCTTCAACCCTAATTTACAAAAATAAGAAAATTATAGCACAGTACAAAATGAAAATTTTCATAAACTAAGTTTTTGAGTTACCTATGCAACCTACGACCCATCTAACTTGAAATATTTATATGCATGTCGTAAATATGTCAATCTATATATAACCCGAATCCAATAAGGCCCAATCCAGGCCTGTTAATTCAATCCTTACCTACCCCTCCCACCCTTTACTCTCACCCAGATCCATTCTCTCTTTCCTTCTTCTTAGACCTATAAATGGGTCGGGTCAGATCTTATTGTTTCGACCCGATTAGAATCCGAATTCGATTAAAATATTAATGTATAATAAAATTGTATACAATTAGTGTTATTCTATATGTACACACACACACACACACATATATATATCGTGTAAATTGTAATATAAATTATATTCTATATTATAGAAACCATGCATATAATATAAAATATAGTTGAAATAAACAATTTTAAAAATTATAAAAAAATAAAATTTCTATAAATTATAAAATTCTTATACAAAAATTTTAAAAGTTAAAAAAAATATTATAAGATCCGGATCAAGATCTGATGGATCCGGATATGGATTTACTTTTGTAGTCTCGACAGATATTCGGATCCAAATCGAAATCCGAATATACTAATTGGATCTAAATATGAATCTACTAGTTTCAACCCAAATTTGACCTGTTTAAAAACCTACTCCTCTTGCCTAGGCCGACATCTCCAACTCGTAACCATTACCCTTTCCTTTCCCAAGACGACTCTCTGTCGTTGGTGTCTACCATACATTTGTTACCCCCATCTAACCCCCCCTCTTCCTGCAAGCCCCTCCGGGCTTCAACACAAGTTCCAAGTTCCACCCTTTATCTCATTCCCATTGACCTCCTAACATCCAACTCCACACCCTCATAATCACTCATAAAACACAACCCCCGTCTTACCCAAGCAAAACCTCTTAACTGACTCCACTACTATATCATACAACACAACCTACACACTAGAAATTGGAGACACTTGTGGTGTTTAAATTTTGGGCCTGTTTATGTATTAATTAAATAAAGAAAATGTTAGTTCTTGTCTGCATATGTGTTTGTAAAAATGATTGAATGGAATAGAGAGGTGTTGGTTATAGATTGGAGTGTTTGTGATGGTTGTGGCTACCATGTGTTGTGTGTGTGCCAAAGGAGAGATAGGTGAGCTTGGAGTGAGAAGTTCGGTGTTAGGTTGTTGAGTTAAGATGAAGAGGAAAATGAGTAGACTAGAAAGAGGCAGGGAGAGATGGAATGGTAGTTCGTGGTGCAAAAATAATTAAAAGACTAAAACTGCTAAGAAAAGGGGTAAGATATAGCAAGCTTCCCTGAACAATAAGTTAATACCATATTGCTACCCTAAATTCCTAATTGTATTAATTTCCTCTTTTAACTTTCACTTTATTTTGAATTAGTCCTTTTGTTAAGAGTTCGTCTATCAATATTTAACGGGATGGTCATGTTCATGAAAACTACTAGACTAAATTACCACGAACCATTGGCATAGATTTCCTCCCTAAGCTCTAATGTTTCTTAAATGTCATCTTCTATACTTGTTTAATTTTGTCACCAACATAAAGTATGAATTATCTATGTTCTTCCCTCTCAATAACTTGCAATAAATATTGTTCGTGTAAATTTTGATTATGTGAACCGAAAATGACAAAAAAACCACTTTTTCTATTTCTCAAGAGTTGCTAAGCATGCTTTTTTCTTTAAGTTAACTATTAAAACTACCTTGTCTTGCCTTTTATTATCTAACCTATAAGGGATTGTTTTTCGTCTACCTCAAATGAGGTTGAGGTCTTGAAATTAGTACTTGGAATTGAAAAATGAAAAATTATACTGACTTAGAACTAAATGTGAAGGGAAATCTCCATGGATTTGCAACACTAATTGACATGTACAAAGAAACACTGTTGAACATAATTACAAACCTTTGACTAATCGACTAATAGCTAAATTTAGTAAACTATGATTCCTAAAACACCACAACAGTCATGATCAACGGAGATTCCTCAACCAAAGACTGAACTAACCTAATCAAACGTAACAAAGAAACAAAACTGCAGACTAAGTTCTTAACTAGAGAGTGTTTTTTGGAGTAAAATGTTTGTGATTTCTTTTTTCTTTGTTGTTTTTTCCCCTTATTTCTTCTCCTTATGAATTGTAATCATTGATGGCAGTTTCTTTTGCTTTTGTATTTTTCTAACCATTCTTTCCAATTCCTTTCTTTTAATTCAATGCATTACCATGTTCCGAGTTCGTACATCTTTTGATGTTATCTCGTTATGTGTGTGCTGTCCATTAACTGACCTAACCCTATGATTTTTCATACCTATAATTCTTTGGCTCTGTCATTATTCAGCCTAACTTTTATGTTTTGGTCGAAGTCTGTTATCAATCGATGGTCATTGATTTGTACCAACAACTTTCTCCTTCAAATGATCTAGCATTGGCTGGGTCTAATGATGAGGTATTTCATTCATATGCCTATGCATAAACCTTTCTATTTGGGGTTTTGATTTGCTTCCCGAGGCTAAGCTAATGCCAACCATTATTATCATGTTGGCCTTTTTTGATCTTTCCTCTTCCTGAAGGATTTGAGATTTCCCATCTCATAAATCTAAACTGGCATCATCTTATCAGCCAAAAAATTAGCTAAAGCTTGCCTCTTGATAGCTATTTGCAGTACACAGAAAAATTGATATTCCATAAGGTACAAAGTTCATTTACTAGTTTGGCCACTAAGAGTGAGCCGATTGAGAATATATCTAATAAGATCAATTTTTGAAATTACATAAATGACAATTGGTAGCATATAATGCTGCAGTCTTTATGCAACAAAAAATATAATGCTAAGCACATCTTCTCTTCTGGCTTATATCTCTGCTCCATAGGTTTCAAGATTCTATTTAAGTAATATACTGCATGTTCTTGAGCTTCCTCATCATCCTTGGAGCAAGAAAAACCAATGGTCTCTTTAGTTGATGATAAATACAATTTTAATGGTTTCGACTGATCAGGAGGTATTATGACCAGTGGATTGATCAAATACTCCTTCAATGCATCGAAAGCTTCTTGATGTTGTGTATTCCAAGTGAAGTTCTTGGTTGCTTTCAATCGTAACAACGGTGAAAGTATTTTGGTCTGACTAGTCTAATTGGATATAAATCGCTAAAGGAAATTCACCTTTCCTAGAAATTGCTGGAGCTCCTTCTTGTTTTTCAACTGCTAAGTTTCTAATATGGCTCTTCTCTTGTCTTCACCTACCTCTATCCCCTTTTAATGCATAAAAAACCCAAAAAAATTACAGTTGAGACTCCAAATATGCACTTTAAGGATTCAACTTGAGCTTATGTTTCTGTATTATAATGAATGTCCGTCGTAAATGCTCCAAGTACTGCTCAAAATTGGATGATTTTATTACCATATCATCTATGTATACCTGCAAGAAGCCTCTAAGGACTGACAGATGTGTATCACAATTATGGAATCTGTAATTCATTGCCCTTTGGTAAGTTGCTCCTGTAAACTTCATCCCAAAAGGCATCACTTTCCATTGGTATATGCCCAAAGCTATTGAGCATCAAAATGCCGCCTTGTGAACATCTTCTTTGGCAATGAATATTTGATTATATCTCGCGTTGCCATCCACAAAAGTCATGAACTCACTTTCTGTTATAGCATCGACAAGCTTGTTAGATATTGGCATTGGGTACTCATCTTGGTGAAACTGGGTTAAGATTCTGAAAATTCATGCACATCTTAGTTTTCCAGTTCTTTTTCATCATTGGGACTACATTTGACAGCCATTCAACATATATTGCCACTTCAATAAAGTTGGCAGTCAATAGCCTCTCAATCTCTTCCTTAACTTTAGCGGTCATATCATCTAAAAATTTCCTCGGTAGTTGGTTGTATGGTTTGAAACCAGGTTTTAGAGGAATTTTATAATTTACCAACTTCTTGTCCAAGCCAAGCATATCTCTCGATATAGTCCCATGGAAAACAAACAATGAACTCTTTCAACAACCAAATCATCTATTCTTTTTTATTGTTATCTAGGCGATCACTAATATATGTTGGCCAATATTTACTCCCATTTCCTAAATCTACTTCTACCAAAGTGTCTTTAACCTAAGAACGCACATCTTCTACCTTGGTTGGCTGAACTACCAGTTCATTAACCATGGTGAGATTTGAGTCCTCTTCACCAGACTCATACACTGCATCAGCCCAGTTTACCGATGAATCTCCTCTTTCCCCACTAAGGTCCATTATTTCTTTTATTTTCTATATTGAATCGCTCTATGACATTTTTTCGGCACTAACCCTTCATTTTTTTCCTTCGTGACCTTACTCATTGGATGAGTTTTTAACTACTTCCTCTAGCCTTTGGCCAATATTGGCTAGCCTAAGTAGCTCTTTGCTTATAGTTTTTCACCCTTTGACTGCGATGGGTGCAATCATCTTAGACACCTTGTCATCAGCCATCCTAGCAACCTCTACTTTCTTGTTGATTTATTTTTAATGATTGGGTGAGGACCGATGTCACTATAGTAGTATACTGCTTCACCTGCATGCACGCCAGGTACAAAAGGTTTTGGGTTAGATTTCACTAGTTCTATCTCGTTCCTATTACAAAACAAGAGCATTTGATGCAACAAAGATGGGATACGACTAGCTGCATGAATCCAATCTCTTTCTAGCAAAGCATTATAGGAAGACGATGAAGTTTCAACTACAAAGAAAGCAGCTAATGTTACCTGCAATACGATGGTTACATCGACAAGCAAAATACCCCAGGTGTCAGTAGCCCTTCTAGTGAATCTGATAACCATTATATTAGTTGGCACCAGGTCCTTAGTCAATTTCCCCAATCTCTTCATAATGCTAGCTGGCAAAATGTTCATTATTGCCCTATTATCAACACATTCTAGGGACTAGAATTCTATTTATGTGACCCTAAACAAACAATGGCTTTAGATGACAACCCATATCAATGTTTGGCTTGGTTTGTACTATTTCATTAGCAGCGTTCTATCCCTCTGTGATCTGGACGCTCCCTTCAATCTCAATAACCTCCAACAATTCGGTGGACTTTTCTAGCTTCTCATTTTTGGTCAATAATATTTCAATCACTTCTGGCATATTTGTTTCCTCTTATTCAGCTGCATAATATGGGTCATATGGTTGTTCTTTTCTTGGCATGAAACTTCTGGGTAATGCCACTACCATGCCTACTGACATTGGCTCTAGACCATCAATCTTTACCATCGTTTTATCCTTAATGCGAGTTTTGGTATCATCTTTTCTCTTAACTTTTGCAGTTGACTTTTCGTCTATTACTATGGCCGTTTGCTTTTTCTTTCTTTGGTACACCCACTTGCTTCTTGATTCTTTGGCCTTTCTTTCTATTAGTTTCCCGCATTATTTTTATCTTTACCACCTATGCTTTTGTGTCTTGGATATTGTTCACAGATCAACCTGCCTCGTAAACTCAAGAATGTTGATCCATTAACTATTTGTCCTACCTTGGACTATTGGGCTTGACCATTCTAAGCCTATGCCCCTATTACTTATCGATGTTTTTCTCTCCAGGCTGTTGCCATAATGTTGAATGACGTGCCATTTCGATAATGACTTTTTTGTATTCAATGTAACCGGGTCTTCCAAAATTTTCATACACATGACTTCCCTATGTACTTGTTTGGCTTCATCCTCGACAATGACTCCTTAGAGAAAGCCTATCTCTATAACCCTTGTTGTGACTGCCATAATTACGACTCCAGTTATTGAGTTTTGTATGGATGTTCGACCAATCAATGACCTCAGCCTTCAATAGTCGCATAAGCTGATATGCAACTTCCTTCAGTGTTGATGATTCAGGAGAATCAAAACTCCGTCGAATGGCACCTTGGACCCTTCAATGGTCTTCCTTCTTTGGTTGTTTCCTCCTAACCCATGTTTGAGGTTTCCCATCTATGATCAAGGTGACTGACTCAAACTCACCAGTTGAGATAATACAATTGCCTGAAACAAACCACATCATTACTGCAATTGTTAACCTTAGATATTGAATGAAGTACCTGTTCTAATAGACAACGACAATGATCACATTTGTGCTTATCCGAATATCATTGTTTAGACGAGTTGGCATTGCCTTCTTTCTGCCTTCTAGGCTGTACTACCGTGCTATTTGAAGACAACTCCATGTTGACCATATTGATTCCCATCATGTGCTAGAACAGATTTTTCTCCACTTCGTTCTTTTATTTTCCTCACCAAACTAGAATAATCTTTTTTTGGTTGCGTTTTGTACAAAGTTTCGAAACACCACCCAGTTGTTAGTTGAGTGAGATAAACTGCCAAGGTATTTGCAAAACTTCTTTTCCTAAAATTCCTGTGCCATGGGGTGTTTGTAAGTCTTTGGGAACGTTACATTGACATTAACTTTCAAGTACTCAAAAATAGCATCCAATTAGGTGATGTCAAAACTGTACTTTCTGTCCCGTCTGTAGGCCGCTTCTATTAAGTTCATCGTTGTTGATTGTATCACAGGTTGTTGAAATTTTAGTTGTACGAAAACCTTGTAGGTGAATAAACTCTTCCCTACAATCTCGGCTACATCTACCTCTTCAAGTGTGCAGACTCACACTGTTCCCCTTGTACAAAGCAGACATTGTGATCTGGCTTTTTGTACAAGGTTTTCTTTTGTATGGCTTTCATCTCAGCTTCTCGCTACTGGATTTTCTCAAAATTGCTGACCTTGCTAGCCAACTCAAATAGATCCCTAAACATTTTGCCATCGAAATATTTCACTAATTGAAAATTGTGTATGCCTACCAAAGCTGTGGTAATGAATTCATCCCTAGAGATCCGGACATTACACCTCATTCTGACAATTTTGAACTTTTTCACATATTGGTTGGCCATTTCGCTAACCCTCTGCACAATATGAGCCAAGCAGTAAATTTTACCTCCAGCTGACAATGGTAGAACTTTTGATGAAAGCATATTCCAACCTATCCCATTCATTCAATTGAATTCAATGGTAGTCTCGTGTACTACTCAAAAGCACTCCCTGTTAACGAAAAAAAGGAACAATCTCATTTTAAGAAAATCATGATGACTTACCTTCTCAAATTGGATAGTGAATCTGCTGATATGCTCAATAGTTGACTAATGATTATCTATAGAGAATTTTGTGAAGTTTGAAAGAAAAAACCTCTAGGAAACTCATAAGTTCAATCTATCTATTCAGGGTACGGCTTACGGATCCTATGCGCTCCATAGGATTGTTAACTTTACCGATAACCCGATGAACTATTTTTCGAACTCTCCTATATATTAGCTCACGGGGCTACCTAATATGGATCCTCCAATTTCTTTAAATTGTCCTATTATCTCGGACGTTCCTCATATGGCTTGGAGATTGATCCCATATTTTCTCATCGTGCTCAACATAAATACCCACTTCATTAGCATTTTCATCATTCAATCCCAATTGTGATCCCTCTCCATTCCTCATCAGTGGTAGAACATCTAGTCTATATCGACCAAGTTGGTCGATGTCAATTTGGTATGTTTTGTAAGTTATGCATTCTTACCACATCAGCAAATCTCATATAGTGTTGATCCCTGATAAGTGGAAAGGTAGCAAATCCCGATTACTTGTCCCTGACAATCCATGTTTTGGGTGTTTCTAACTTCGGTCCTTAGGGCCCAACGGCACTGTATCTCTAATTCTCCATCCCTTCATTTGGAAAATACTAACCTTTCCCTATTCTTGCATTTGACTAGAACCTAAGCCTTCCACTATCATAGCATTGCCCTTGGCTATGGTGCTGTGGTCTTTGTTGATTGGTTCGCCGTGTGATGAGCTTATAGCCAAGCTATTGGACTGCTTCTCGATTGCTTCGGATGTCAGCACCGAAGCTATTACGGTCTTAGGAACTTCTTCTCTCTCTACTATAGTAGATGGAACCAGTGTAGACAATATCTTCACTGCTGATTTTGATGTCACATTTAGCCTTTCCACGCCCATGTCCAGATGGGTTCCATCAGCATGACTGTCGTATTTGCAACCTATTTTATCCATAGTTTGGTCGAGATTATTAACGGCTTTCGTGTTTTCGTTCAACTTGGAATTCATCTCAGTCAGTTCTATTGCATCCGCAACTTCTCTTCCATGTCAGTTTCTTCCAAGTTGATCTATCACCAATTTGAATTTTGTCATCCTTTTTGTAGTTTCCTTACCCATGTCTTCTCTTATCATGGTTATGTTGCTTTGGATCACATTCATCATTTCATATAAGATAAGTTCATAATTGTGCTATATTTTATGTGTCATTTATCACGTTTTTATGTGTTGTAAGCAAGATCTGAGTTATTATTGAGATTAATTCGGTTATTCTTAGTTTTTGTAGGGTTAAAGTGAAAAGGAGCTGAAAAATATGGAAAATATGAAAGAAAATGCTAAGGGCGGAACATGCACAAGCATAAAGCCATTTTGGACACTATTTCGTATTTTAAGCGTAACTTTCTAGTCCAAGCCCCAATCAATGCTGTGATTCAAAATGCGTTAGAAATCTAAGAGAGAGAGAGCTACAATTTTCATGTTATACACTTTTCCAAATTCCAAAAGAATCTGGGTCTAAATCGAAGCCAAAAGTGAAGTACACTTTGAAGGCCCAGCGGTTGTGCAGCGCATGTGCACTGTGTCCAGAAGAGAAAATCTTAGCACTACCTAGGGCACACATGCACACAATCAGGCAGAGCATGTGTGCCCGAAACAGCGATGTTATGTGATTTTTAAATTTTTGACCGATTTCTTCATCCGGTTGGATTCTTTTTCATACGATTTCACATTCTTATCCTAAGACAATGATTATAACCTATAATGCACTATAAATATCACATGTAGATGATTAGAAGAGAGAGAACACATTTTTCCTTGTTTTAGCTAGGGTTTTCAGTAGAGAAAATTCTTGGTTATTCTTCTATGGCACTTAGTGCTTAAACCCTTTTTCTTGGTCGAGGGAATTGAAGCCATGGTCAATTCTACTATGTTGTGAAGTAAGATTTTTTGTTCTTGAATTATTCACTATTATATCAAGTATTTATTATTTTTTGGTGATTAATTTTATGATTGTTTTTTTTAACTTGCTATTGCTACAGAATAATTAAGTTACTAGAATTAATCTACAGCTAGATTGTTTTAATCGCGTGTTCTTAAATCAATCTGTGAAACAATTAAATTTGATAATTACTCGATTAGTGTAATTGAATTTAGGAAAAATAATTAACTAATTGGCATAACCGCAATTGTTTATGTTTAAGTATCCTAATTGTTTTTGTTGATTTTAATGCTTCTATTAATTAATTTTTAACGTGTATCTATATTAAATTAATGGTTAGGATTAATTGGATGGCGTGTTGAAAATTAGCCAGCTTTAGAAAAAAATAAGAATCAACTTAGAATTGAAATTCGGGTTAATTCTTCAATTAGTGCTTGATATCGAAATTGAATTATCTTTGGTGTCAAAGATCGACTAGTAAAATTATCATGGTGGATATGACCAAAACTTCAAGATTCTTCTTGAATTGAATTCTCTTAAGTTTACTTTCCTTCAGTAGTTTTTAGATTAAAAGCATTCAAAAACTCCATTTTTTTCTTTTAAGCACAAGAATAACTCTTGTTCTCTTTGGGATGACCTGGACTCACCACTGCTACATTAATATTGATAATTATTTAATTTTGGGTGACTACAACAGTACTGACCAAAATTTTGGCACCGCTGCCAGGAAACAGTTTGATTTATTTTTGGGTTTAAAATTTTTGTATTTAACTATGTATACTTATTACTTGATCTCTTCTTGATCTCCATCATGGTTACCAATTCGCATGAGGTTGATTGTTCTAATTTTATTATCGAGGAATTAAAAGATATGCAATGAGTAAGGACTTGTGAGATTTGTGGTGACAATCACGTAACTGACATGTGTCCTAACTCTCAAAGCAATGAATGGTTCTCCAATCCACCACAACCTTTGTATAACCACTACACATATAATTATAATCAAGGATGATAAATGGATTATCCTGAGTTAGGTTATCTATCACAAGATCTTCCGTGTATACATCCAATTTTGCCACAATAACCTTATACCCAAACTGGTAAGTCATTAGAAGAATTAATTCATTCTTTAGCTACTAATACTTTGCAATTTCAACAGGAAACAAGAGCTAGTCTGCAAAGTTTGGAGCATCAACTAATTCAAATGAATTCTTCCATACATAACTAGAATCTCAAGTGATTGATGGAGGAAAATATGAAGAAAAAAAGCAAGAACAAGAGATGGGATTAGTAGACACAAGCTTATTAAGGGTGACTCTAGTTCATCGCCTCCGATGTCAATGCCTCAAGACCTTCCAGAGCAAGAGCCAATTAAGGTTTTCGACTCAGCTATAGAGGAAGTACAAGAGATTCCAACCACTGTGAAGGATCACCACTTGGCTGTTAATAGGGATTGTATTGTGGTACCATTATACCCCACATTTTGTTATGGATCGACCTTAAGAGTTGAAGATCAAGATGAGAGTGGCTCGCAAAGAGTTTGATATCATTGAGTCTCTTAAGGGTCATGAGGAAAGGATTAAGTTAGTTTACATAGACGACAATGGAATCAAAGTTGAGTTTATAACTGATGGAGCTAAGAAGGAGATTAAGAATAGGTGTATGGTGAGCGATTACAAGGAGAGAGCCTATGCACGATCACTAACAATTATTGAGCTCTCTTTCCTCTGATATAGAGATGGTTATTTCGACCATCTTGTTCACAGTCAAGCTATTGACTATAAAGAAGCGTTGAATGGGAGACAACCCATGTTTATTTAAATTTTATTCCGTTTATTTATTTTTGAAATCTTTATTTTATTATTTTTAATTTTAGTTTTTTATGCCTTTGGTGTTGTTAGTGCGGGAATTCAAATTAATTGATAAACTAATAAAATGGTCCTTTGAAAGGGAGTGGGGAGAGGAACAATCCACATTTCTATCTTTTCCTCCTTTCCCACAGGATTCGGGGCCAAATGCTCCTTAACCGGATCTTTTCATGCCCTATGTTTTGGGCCATTTTCTTTATCTTTTAATTTTGGCAGTTGATTTCTCAGATAATTTTAGTTGTTATTTTCTTTTATTAGACATTTTAGTTAGTTAATTTCCTTTTAGTTAGGTCTTAAATTTCGTCATGGTGTTTTTGTTTATTTTTGTTGTGTATTCCTTTAAGGGAGGAATTTTTTTTCTGATTATTGTAGGATCTTTTTCTACAATATTCTCGTTTTTCTTATTGTCTCAAGGGAATTATTTGTTTTGTTTTGTTTAGTGTTACTCCAACTTTCATTCTCGACAAGGAGATATTTATAGCAGATACTGCTCCAAACACGAATTAAAACCAGAGAAACTTTTCTTTTTTCATTTTATGTTTTTATTTTTGCATTGCGGGCAATGCTTATTTTTAAGTGTGGGGTGGGAGAGTTATTTGGATTTTTAAGTTGTTTGGTATATTTTGCTCGATTTTGTTGCAATATTTTGACTTTTTTCTTTGGTCTGAGTCAGTTTGTCAAAACTTTTGAAAATTTTTGTGGATTATTTGACAATTTTTTTAAAAATTTTGAAAATTTTTGCTTAATGTATTTTCCTATTTTTTGCATAATACATGTTTAATTGAACCATGCATGAATGAGTAGTTAGTGTTAATATTTTTTATTCATGATTTTTAAGACTTTTGAGCACTAAGGCATCCATTAATTGTTGATTTGGGATATTCAGAGAAATTTATGTAGACTCAATTATATTGCATCCCAAAAACTTATTTTATTACATTTTCGAAACTAATTTTTAGACGACTTGATTTAGTTTAAAAATGAGGGAAGTGCCTTTTTTTGTTTGTTGAGCCTGTCTAGCCAATTATTTTAACAATTTATTTCTAAGTACCTTATTTGAATCTTATTCTTGTGGAGAGAAATATCATTCAACTTCTTTCATTTAAACTCAGTTACCTATCCTTATTGAGCTTAATTTTTTTAAATTATTTTATCCTAAATTATCCCTTTAAGAGATTTCACAATATGGTGCCCATTATATCTTCAGGAGATATAAGAGTGAAAATTTGTGAGAAATAGGTGGTGGACATTTATAGAGCAAAATGGGGTATTGGAAAAAAATTGTTGAATAATGAAAAATAATAATGGGAGTTTTTTTATATTTTTAGGTAGTGCCTATCACTGGTCCTGTATTTGGAAGTAGTGTCCATCACTGGTACCTGCGTGTTTATAAGTTGCGGATAGTGCCTACCACTGGTACCCGTACTATGAACGGACATAAAAGAATGAAATAATGATGTGATGTATATGTGTCCGAGAGAAGTTGGCATGTTTGGCTATGCTTATTGGTTGTTCGTAATTTTTCATGGGTGTTTGTTACTCAAGTGTGGGGTTGTGGATGTATGATATTTCACATGTGAAGAAAAATTTTATTTTAATGTGTGACCACCATTATTATAAAAGCTCTTATTCTTATTTGTTATATAATTTCCCTTCTTTGGCTAACAAATATCATAATTTATAGTTTGAACTTCTTACTGAAAGTCCAATCTAAATTTAAATTGAATTGGTTCTCTAGATTAGTGGAGGAGTGTAAGAAGAGTGAGCTAGGGGCTGTTTAGAAAATTTTTGAGGGTCTTCATGATTTAATCTACATATTTTCAAATCTAAGTTTTTGGATAGCTATACACACATATACGAATTTCATATTTTGATTTTTATTAATATTTGAGTTCTTGGGTTCTTAAACTACTCTGATTAGTGGATTGATTATTGATTATTTATGTGGATATTTGAGAGAAAATGTTAAGTGAAATTTTGTTATTTTTAAGTGTTTTAATTTTATATTTACCCGAGAACGATCAAAGAATAAGTATACTTTCTCTAGGAAGCACTTTGGCATAGATTCCTCAACAGGATCAACCCGAATGTCTGAAGAAGACTGCTCCTCGGTCTTACCCTATTTCATAATGCTTTTCTCATAATTGAGAATCTTTCTTTTTGCCGAATCCCTATCCTTTGTCATTCTTGAAACTTAGCACTTCCTAGAACTCCATCCCATCAAGCATGCCAAATGTTCAAATTTCGGTTATGTGGCCAGAAAATGACAAATAGACCACTTTTCCTGTTTCTCAAGAGTTGCTGCACATCCTTTTTTCTTTAAATTATTAACTATTAAAAGTACCTCGTTGCGCCTTTTAGGCGGTAACCTATTAGAGATTGTTGTTCATCTGCTTCAAATAAGGTTGAGGACTTGAAATTAGTGCTTAGAACTGAAAAACGAAAGTTAAACTGACTCACAACTGGATGTGAACTGAAATCTCCTTTGATTTACAACTTTAATTGAAATATACAAAGAAACGCTGATAAACATGAATACAAACCTTTCTAATTGACCAACAATTTGATTTAGTAAACTATGATCCCTAAGTCACCACTATAGTCGCGATCAATAGAGATTTCACGACCAAAGATAGAACTAACCTAATTGAACGTAGCAAAGACGAAGAAACAAAACTGCAAACTAAGTTGCTAACTAGAGAGTAAAATGTTGAGGTGATTTCTCTTTTTTGTGTTGTTTTTTTCCCCTTATTTCTTCTCCTCATGAATTGTAACTACTGATGGCAGTTTTTTTTTTGCTTTTGAATTTTTTCAACTGTTACCTCCAATCCTCTCTTTTAATTCAATGTGTTACCTATATTCCGGATTCCCACATCTTTCACAGTTATTTCGGTATTTGCATGTTGCCCATGAATTGACCCAACCCTGCAGTCTTGCATAACTCTCGTCCTTTAGCTTTGTCTTGATTCGGCCCTGCTATTATGTTAGGGGACTTACAGTATTTTACCCAAAAAAAATTATTCATGGACTAAATTAATCAAAATAAAAGTTGGAGGACCATCGATGTTTTAAGAAAAAGTAACAACTATAAACTTCATTTTTTTATATTCTATCCCTAATGTTTGGGAGGGGAACCAAACTAATCCCTGAAAGTTCATTAACAATAAATTTTGTCACTAATCTATTGTCATTAGTAAAATATTTTGCATATTTGGTCCCCCAATGTTATCTGAATTCTGGAAGAATATATAGTTAAGATTTATGATGAAATGAGTTGAAGTTTGAACTAAATATATGTATAGAGGTGTTCTTGGATTCCAAATAAAAGATAATAAGGAATAATTAACTAAACCTTATTTTCATCATATTTACCACCTAATAGATAAAAGTTTAAGATAATGATTTTAATGATAAAACACTTGTTATTATAGTGAAACTTAAGTGAATTTTTTTTTTTTCAAAAATTTCCTACCAAAATCTTTTAAACACTTTACATCAATATAACTTTTTTTTTGACTTAGAATATGCCTTACTTATTAATTTAGTTTCACCTGATTAATACTACATATACAAAAAAAAAAAAAAAAAAAAAGACATTAGTAAAACATAAGAGAAGTTTATATCCAATAATGTAACTAATTTACTGTAAATACTATTATACAAATTATTATGTAACTAGTGGACATAAATTTCAAATAGTTGTATTCGGGGTTAGTGTTTATAGTAACTAGTAAAGGTACAATTTAAAATTTAAATATTTTTACCAATGTGAAGCGTTTTTTAAGAACTTTGAAAAAAAATTGCTTTTATTTTATTCCTTGTCATTCTTTTTAAAAATATAACATTCCAACAATAATATTTTAAAGTATTTCTTTTAATGTATATGTCCATTAATATTTTTGATATATAAATCAATACTTTGAACGAAATAATTTCATTTGGGAATTAATTGATAATCTATTGTGATATTAGAAATTTTATTAGATGACCTAATTTATTTTATGTGGTATATATTGCTTACATTTAAAAGGAACCCATCATTTTATTACCACAACTAGTGAAAAATTCTAGAATACATAATTAATCGATTGTATATAGTGTAAAATAACAAATAATATAAATATTATATCAAATTAAGAGAATGAGATTAAACAAATAAAATAATTTATTCCAAGTATGTAAAAGAGAAGAAACATGCAAGATATATAGTGGCATGAAAATATAAATAAAAAACAAAAAAATAGGAAAAAGAGTCTAGATGACATTTAATTAATTTTTTTTTATATATTTTGATTTATTAACATTTTTAATGTACCTCTGACATATATTTAGTGCAACTTTCAATCAATTTAATCCTAAAATCACTAGTATAGTTATTCAAAGCTTAGGGGATCCCATCGATATGAAATTCAAACATTTGGGATAAAAAATGTAAAATCAAAACATTTGATTAACGACAATTTGATTTTGATCCATAGCCACAATTGATTTTTGCTAATTCTCATTTTTTTAGCCAAAATTAGGACCAAAAATAAACTTTTCATGTACTAAGTTGGCTCCCCTTCCAAATATTTTTTCCTTTATTATATTCTATTATCAAAAAATTCTTATATAAATTATATTTATAATATAATATTATAGATGTTTTGATTTAAAAAATTTTACATTGTAAAGTAATTTGACGTGGAGTGATGTTGAACTTTAAAAAAAAAATTAGTGACTAGGTGACAGTATACTATGTATTCTATTCATGTCACTATACCGTCCACTCGTTGATTTTCCTCTCTCACCAACCAGTCCTGCCGTGTCTGAGATTTGACATCAACCACAAATCTTTTGTGTGGGAGGAGGAGAATTGAATTAAAATGGCTGAAACTTCCGTTGCAAACTTCATGGAGATGCTTACGAGAAAAGCAGATTCACTCGTCACTGGAGGTCAAACAAACCTTGGATGCGTCGTTGAACAGATAAAGCACGTGAAAAAGCAGGTGGAAGAGGCCGTGTCCGTCGTATCTGTGGCTGAGAGCAGCGGACTGATCGGCTCCAGTGCAGCTGGAAATTGGCTGGAAAAGATATACTCTGCAGTTTCTGAGGCTGATTATCTGCTGGACGAGTGTTCCTACGAATTTCATAAGCTGAAACTTGGCAAGGTGCGAAACTACTTTTCTTCCTTGAATAAAAGTGCTAAAATAAGCAAGAAAATCAAGGTGATAAGGTCAAGACTAGCAAGTCTTTTGAAAGAATCATCTGGGATTTCTTCTGTAGGGTCAGAGTTCATGGTGAATGTGTTTTCTAAGCAGATTGATTTTTCTGTAGTCGAATCGCGACTCGTTCAAGAAAATAATGATGTTGATAGTGTAATTAATGCATTACTAGCAAGTACTGAAAGTGAAGAAGACTTGTCCTTTGTGAGCATAGTAGGATGGGGAGGTGTTGGGAAGACAAATCTTGCTAGGCTAGTATACAATGATGTTTCAGTGATGTATCATTTTGATGAGAGAATTTGGGTGAAAGTATCTGAGAATTTTAACATAAACACCATTTTGAAAGATATGTTCACAAGCCTCACTGGCACGAGATTTGAGGGGTCTAGTTCTAGTAGGGATGCAATAATGCAAAGACTTCATGAGAAGCTGAAAGGGAAAAGATATCTGCTTGTTCTTGATGATGTTTGTGATGGTGACATTGGTATAGGGGATTCCTTGATGAATTGTTTGTTCAATCTTGGCGGATCAAGTGGAAGTAAAGTCATACTAACAACTTGTGTTGAGGAAGTTGCCTGATAATTTAGTGCAATCGTCGTTTATCTACCGATTGAGCTTGCAATCGGGTGATTACTGCTGGAATTTGTTTGATCAGATAGCATTTGCAGATGGCGGAGCAGAAAAAACCGCGGAATTGGTGGATTTAGCTAGACGTATTGTTAGAGAGTGCAGAGGTAATCCGTTATTCGTAAAGTTGATAGGAAGTTTGATGTACTATATGAAGGATGAAAGGCAGTGGTCGAGCATTAAAGAGAGTGAAACATGGCAGGATTTATCTCATGGTGTCCCAACTTTATGCTATGATCATTTGCCTTCAATCTCATTGAAACACAGCTTTCTGTATTGTTCAATGTTTCCAAAGGACTCTGTCATTGATAGAGAAGAGTTGATACAACTTTGGATGGTGCAAGGATTTCTTAATCCTCCCAACAGAAGTTATTTGAAGATGGAAGATGTAGGGGCCAAGTACTACGATATTTTGCTCCGGAATTCTTTTTTGCAAGTTACTGAAAGTGATGCAAGGGCGATAGAAAGGCTTGCAAGATGAATGATCTCTTGCATTGTTTTGCTCTGTCTACATCAAAGGGATACTGTACAGTTTTGGAGAATGTGGATGTAAAGGATGACTTTGAAGCTGTACATTTGTCACTCATAAATTGCAAGGTAGAATTTTCAAAATCCTTGAGGGATGTTTTCTCAAAGCTACGAACACTTCGTTTAGAAAAGATTTCAAGTCCTGGATATCTAGGAGATATACTGATGTTTGCTAAAGATGTTCAAGTCTTAATTGTTGTTGATCAGGGAATTGATGAATTGCCAAGTTCTATTGGAAAGTTAAAACATCTTAAATACCTTGACATCTCAAAGACTAGAATTGTTAAATTACCTGATTCAATTGCAGAACTCTACCATTTGCAAACATTGAGGCTTCATGATCTCCAAGATGTGCCAAGGAATTTTGAAAATCTTGTTAATTTGAGGTACTTTTTTGTTGAAAGTTTTAAGGATTCAACTAAGACATTATATTTTGCCTCCTAAATTTCGTGGATTGCTTAATCCCCTATCCTATAAGGCATTTTTAGACAATGAATGTAAGATTCAAAATCTGAAGTTGCAGGAGCATCCTGACAGGTTTTCGAGTCTGAGGATTTATCGTCTTGAGAATGTAAGTAACTCTGAGGAAGCCAGCAAAGCAAAGCTATCAATGATGACAGGAATTGAGAGTTTAAAGTTCCATTGGAATGGAAGAAGAGAAAATTGCAATGATGAAGATGTCTTGCAAGGTCTTGAACCACATCCCAATATAAAAATCTTAGCAATTGAAAACTTCAAGGGATCAACTTTTCCAACCTGGATGGTGGAGCCTGAATCTTTGGTGCTAAACAATTTGGTGAAAGTGGAGTTGGAAAATTGCTGCTGGTGTGAAAATCTTCCACCTTTAGGCCTCCTTTCTCATCTCAAGATTGTTAAGATCACAGGTATGGATAACATCAAAACCATTGGGAAAGAATTTTTTGGTTTCGACTGATCTTGATGGTGAAAGTAGCAATTCTGCTGGTACTTCTACTCCATTTGATGTATTTCGAATGCTTAAAGAATTTACTTTACGGGAAATGGCAATTCTAGAGGACTGGTCTGCAGTAGAGCATCTGTCAAAGTTTACATTAAAGGTGTTTCCTTTCTTGGAGAAATTTGAAGTTGAACAATGTCCCAAGTTGACTGCTTTACCAGACATCATATTTGGTAGCTGCTGTAAGAATCTGAAGCGGTTAGAAATTGCCCTGTGCGACAATTTGAATTATGTAGCAGAGGGAATGGGAAGACTTGAGTCCATTGAGGATTTGGTTATACGTGGTCTGCCATGTCTACCACATCTGACTGTTAGACGTGTTAACAATCTCAGAAGTTTGACCATAGGTTGCTACTCCAGTACTTCAGAGGACGAAGCCTCCCTTCATTTGGAAAGAGGATCAGAAGAGCTAGACTCTTTGCCAAAGCAACTTCAGTATCTGTCAGCATTGAGACGAATTTGACTATATGGGGATACGCTGGGGTGAAGGAACTTCCGGAGTGGCTGTCTGAAATGAAATCCCTTCAAATTTTGAAGCTTGAGTTTTGCTCGAAACTTATGAAGTTGCCATCAGCTGAGAAAATGAAACAACTCAGTAATTTGAAAGAACTTCATATCTGTTATTGCCCCATTCTGGCGGAGAGGTGCACCAGAGGAAGCCGCCCAGAGTGGAACAAGGTCTCCCTTATTCCCATAGTTACTATAAATTATGAGACGGTCAAACCTCAGGGTTGAGTGCAACTTTAAAACTGTAAGCTCATGTTACTTGATCCTTCTTACATGATCTCTTTTACATGATTCCACTTGACAATTGACTTGAAACTGTGAAAATGAAAGCTCAGTTTTAATAATTGAAGTATATTGCATCTTTTAGAAGGAAAATGTGCTTGTTTCAATTGCATCCTGCTGTGTGTGAACACCCTGTGTTACATTTTTATTATGAACAAGTTTGAACTAAATTGCAGAGCAGCACAATAACTGGTTTGATTCTAATTTTCTGTTAGTTATTGATTCTGTCACTTATGATTTCTTTTATTGGGAACACTCTGTTCATTGCTGTAGATCTACCGAGTAATTTGGTGAGCTTCCAAGTTTTCTAGGGATGCCCCTTTCTAGGCAACTTTGTAGCCTTTAGTCTATGACTGGCTTTGAGTTTGTCATTTTACTCGTGTACATCAATTGGCTCAGCAATTTTTTGATGCTTTTAACTTCTTAGGATGATCATGCTTCTACTATAGTTAATGTTACTTCTGTTCTGATTCTCCAGTACCTAAATTTTATTGATTGTGTTCTCTCTCATTCTATGAAGCACTGTGAGTGGACTCTCAAAGTTCACCTAAGTGCAACTCTAATTCTCTATTTTTCTTGGAAGTCTCCAGGGATAAAGCCATTCAAAGGTTTAGAGGCTCTTCTCTCCGAATTCGGGTGACTTCTCAGCTCATCAAGCCCTGCACATATCATAAATGCATGAGAAAGACATACTGCCTACACTCGATGTTTGAATTTGGGACTGATCAAGCCATTAATTCTCAATTCAACCTTCATCAGTTGTGTTTGAATTTAGTCGCGAAACCTAAGAAATATCTAGTTTGACAGAACCAAGGTATGCATTTTCGTAACAATCAAAATTACCAGCCTGCTACTTTGGGAATTTGCTTTCGCTGCAAAACTGACATCATCTATTTGTTAGAAAAACATTGTACTAATGCTGTACGCATCATTAAATTCTAATTGTCATCTCATTTCCTTTGCTTCTTTCTTGATGGTATTATACAACATTTTCTGAAGTTCTTATGTTCCCCTCTCAAAATCATTCATGCCTGCTGAGTTTTCTCCAACCAGTAGCCGAAGTTGATTACAGTCTAGTCACTGAAAGCATTAGATCAAAGCATCAATGAGTCAATCTCAATTTGATTGTTACTTGAATGCATATTCCCAAGCTGCTTCTCCATTCCCTGTAGGTCACACATAAAACTATCACTTATTTTTTAATACGAAATGCCTTAATTTTCTTGATCCAGATAAATTTCCTTTGTTGGTTTCCTTCATCAGCAGGAAGATGCTAACAACTCTCAAAATAGATTGATAGAGCTTTGGTTACATTCAGGCTTCCAGAGTCCAGAATTCAGAAAGGAATACTTGTGGTTAAAAGCCTCAAAGTATTCAACTTGGTTGATATACTTTACTGAAATGCTGTGTGTCTCAACAAGGGATCAGGAAATGTTACTACCTTTGTCAATCATATCCTGATTTTCTAATCTGTTTTGCTTTGGTGAAATCAGTCATCGACCACGACAACCACACAACATCTCGATTTCGGCATCCATTATTTGGGATGTTATTTAAAACAAGTATTGTAGTATTTTTTTTAGATGTAACGTATGTGAGATAAAAAAAAAATGACTGAAAAATATTTTCGGAAATTGTTGTAAAATACTATTCTAATAATAATATCTTGTCACAAATTTTTGTTACATCCTTTAACTTCTTAAAACTTGATTGGGTCTTGGATTTTGCTGAATTTATATTACCTTTCATTTAAACTTGTTGGTTGCCTAACTGAGAAGGACTCGCAAGACATTATGATTGCTTTGCACTAACTTTGGATGCAAATGACTCAACCGAATTCTGTAAGTAGCACAATCCATGCATTTATATTGGAAACTCTCTTTTCCAGCTTGGGTCCATACTTTTTAACATACAACAAAAAACACAACACAGCTAATTGGTAAATGGGATCCAAAGAAATGACAAGACAAAACTGACTATTTATAGTTGGCACAATTTAAAGAATACGAATCACAGGAAGTTAATAGAAAAAAGGGAAAATATTTAGGTAGGTCTAGTTTTTTACCACACTTATAATTTCTTTGGTATGAATTAAATGTTACAGAATCTATGACATAAGTTGATATAAGTAAGATTTTATAAGATTTAATGTTGACACTAGGGTCTATCAGTGGGGTCAAAAATTCAATTTATATTAATATTTTCACTGTCCAAAAAAATGAAGAAAAAAAGCTAATCCTATCCAGTTAAGAAAGAGGCATTTATTCAGTAGGGCATTCTTGAATTGGAACTACTTTCTCATAATAGGACTTTTGCTCTCAATTGTTTATCTGACAAAAATATTGTACCATGAAATTTCTTTGCAAAATGCTGTATACTCAATCAAAATAAGAAAGGTGAACGGGGAGGGAATGTGAAATTTTTTCTCATCGACCACATCAAAGTAAAATTTTTGAAGCTTGCATCTATAGATAATAATGGTTTGCTTCTACATAATTCTTTCTTAGAAAAAGAAGAAGTATAAAGTTGCTCCAGTTATTTTTTAAAATAAGTATTGTAATAACAATTCGAGACAAAAAAAAAAAAATGAATATCAAAGTAATTGAAAAGAAAATTTATTTATGAATAATTTTAAAGTACTAATTAGAAAACAAAGAAACAATATTAAACTTTCTATAATCTTTATACACTATGCTACTTGATATCAGGGATGGATAAATATAGAAATATTTTCAGTGGGGTACAAATAATAATAATAATACATTTTTTAATCCTTAGTAGCACATGTTTTCTCGTTTATCTTTATGAACACAAATTTCTATGATTCTTTTTTTTTTTTTACAAGATCAAACAATTGAGATAAAATTTTCAATTTTTAAGCTTAATACTCAATTATAAGACTAAAATTTAATCAATGAGTCAAATAATTAACTATTATTTTATTATCAAATATTTTACATTTTTACTTCTAACTATAAATAGTTCACTATTCAAATGCAAAATTTTATTTTCGGCCAGTGATAATAGTAATTGAATTAACGATGACATTTTACAGAATTTTTCTTTTTTTTTTTTAGTCCAGGGGTATGATCCATAGAAAAGATTAAAATCATAAAGAAATAAATTACTCCATAATTTATAGTCTCACCAACCATTTATAGCTTCATAACTCGTGAACTCGTTTTGTCAAACAATCTTTTGAGCAGGCATTATTCCACCAAGATTATCTGGGACAAAAACCAAAAAATAAAAATACTAGCAAGGATGGTGGTGGGTCACTATCATTCACCCAAAGACTAACAAAAAAATATTAATAGAGATTTGATTTTGAATTTTAATTAAAAATTTTGTAATTAATATTAATTTTTATATAATTTTATTTATTTTAATTAATATTATTAAATTTATAATATTTAATTCGTATAATAAGATGTAAAAATAAAATTAAAAATCACGTCGAATTCCCCAAACCAGCGACCTCACAAGTGTTGCCATAATAATAGTTGTCTGTAGGTGTGCACTGTGACCACTACCAACATTAATGTCTCCTGTACTCATCCAAAACTATCCCACTGCCATTTTCACACATTGAAAATCTCACTTTCTCACTCCACAAAATGGTCAAGAAAACTCAGCTGCAACAGCCCTTTAACAAAGTAGCCCTTTTGTTAGTCCTGCCAACACTTATCTTGATGAAATTGTGTTGTGGGATGTCAGTTTTGGACCTGAATTCGAGAGCAAGCAAAAACAGGTGAATTGAATGCAATGGTGAAAAGGGCTTGTGCAGGAAAGATCAGTGATTGCCCAACTGTGTCTGTGGAGCAAGAGGAGATGATGGATTCTGAAAACAATAAAAGAATGCTGCTTATGCAGAGGAGGTTTATAAGTTATGATACTTTGAAGAGGGATTTTGCTCCATGTAATAAGCCTGGTGCTTCATACTATAATTGCAAGGCTGCTGGTCCAGTTAATACTTATAATAGAGGTTGTGAAATCATTACAAGATGTGACAGGGGAGATTAGTAAAGTGGGAAGCAGTATTAGAACTCTAGATGGATGATATGCCAATGCTATGGAAGAATTGGTAAAGTTAAAAAAAAAAAAAAATTGTACTTTATGAATGTTATGTATTAAATTTTTGCGGGTTCTGTTTAACTTTTGTTTTAGTTATAATTCTTGGAACATATTCCTAATTAAAAGATTCCTACTTGATTTCTAAGGAGATCTGTAGTTTGTTTGTTTTGGCTTCTAAACAGAAGTTTTAATGCCTTTGTGGTTTATGGATTTCATTGTCTTATTTATTTCAGATAGGCTATCATCTGAATTATAATTCTGAAAGATTATTTAGCATGGGAATGGATGTCTGGATTAGACATGTTGTAATAGTACAGCCAAAGTAAGTGGATGATGTTTCTAGTAAATAATGCTTCTTTGTAGTCCCCCAAAATGGTATAGTTCAGATGATGGTCTTGGTTAAGTAAATTAAAGCTGTAATGTACACAGCATAAACAAGAGGTAGGTAGTTTTGCTTGGTCTTCTTCATATTCTACATTTACTTCAGCAATTTGACTAGCAGGTTAGAGATCAAACATTTTTCTGGCCAAATCTGGATGTCGTAGTTTTGTCCTGAATATGATTTACTCTTTGCCTTTCAGATTAACCGATGAACTTCTTCTGAAGAGATGAATGCCAACCTCTGTAGTCTTTTGCGTGGATACATTCTGGTTCACTGCCCTAATACCATAAGAGAAAAATCATTTCAAAGCCTCCCAATATCAACATGGCATGAACTTTCCTCCTTTTAATTTATTACCTTTGTATTGTTGTTCTTCTCCATATTGTTTCCAAGCCCACCACTTCAGTGTGAATCGATTGAAACTTGAATGAGGTAGGAAAGATATGATCTGCCTTCAGAGCACACAACAGGCTGGAATTTGCCTGTTGTTGTTCTTTATATTAAATGTTCAAGTATTATCCCTTTCATGAAGGGCTTTATGACCTCAGATTCTTCGGATCTCATAATTACGGCAATGCTGGATTTGTTTTTCTGATCTTGTGTGCCTATTCTTTCTTTGTTTCCTTTCCTTATTTATTTTGTGTAGTTATAATTTCAAAGAAGTTTTTCATTTATTTTCTTTTTGGGACTGTTGTGGGACATATCAAATATGGAGGAGAACAAAGCTCAAGCTGCTACCATCAAAACTCTTAGTTTAGCTGATTAGTTAGTTTCAAACCATCTTGAAACCTACATCTAGAAATCTGCAAAGAACTCTAATTACTCGAAATATATTTTGTCTCAGGTTGGGAGTACAATCATTCATTGTTCCTATGACTTTGGTTGCTTTTACTCTTTGAAGTGAAAGATTTCATCGTTCATTGTTTCAGTAGTAGCTCCATGTCTTTAATACTATCCTTATCTCTCTGTCATTTTTTCACAGTTAATATTATCTTTTACGAACATTTCTTTGGATATTCATTGAATTACAACCTCATTCTCATGTAATGTTTGTCGCACTTTAAATATTGTGCAGAAGTCTTAGAAATTTGTTCATTCGAGTGAATAACAGAAAAATACATGTTTTCCAGAAGCTGCCTGTCCCCTATTTGTTGTTATCCTTCATCTCTGAAACTAAATTTTTTCACCTGTTGTGTTTCACATTCTTTTTTTTCTTGTGATCAAAGTCAGTTCTTGCCTTTTCCTTTGATCTCTTTTTCCTATAGCCATTGGGCTCAGTCACACCATAAACACTGTAATGAGAAATTATGTTGATACACAATATATTGCGACAATAGTACTTGAGATAAATGTTGATGATCTATGAGGTTGGTGCTGTTGATTAGTCTTCTAGGAATCAGCTTGTCACCTGTGTAACTTTGAGTTATATTCCCTCGCTACTGAGATTGTGGTAAGCATATTCCAGTTATCCTTATGTATCATTCACAAGATTACAAGATAAATACTTAATTCATCTTTAACCTTTCACAATCTGCCAATAGCTGTCTTACCATATCAAAGAAAACACTACGGAAATAATGCTGTAACTTTTTTTTTTTTTTTTAAACTTTTTGTCTTGTTTCTCTTGGCACATTCATGACTCGCCCTTCCACCATTTGCAAATTTTGATGATAGAGGCTGTGAAATGTACAATGCATGAAGCATGAGATTATGTCTGTATATTATTAGATGTGTTTTTCACCAATTGAAGGCCAATAAATGAGCAAGCAGTAAAGGAGGATAAGCTGATTGAAGAGAATCTACTCGTCTACAAATTTCCATTACTGGACCAAACTTGTATTGTTTTCCTGTTCTTGCTTTGATTTGTTGTCTTTAGGAAAAGTTAATTAATAATTCCTGTAACAGATAAAACATCACGGGACATTATTTCTTGTTATTTGTCCTTCAGTTTGTGAAAAATAAGAGGGAAAAAAAAGATTCGGTTGATGCTATGTTTTCCCTAAGGTTTGCACCGAGAATAAAATAGTCCAAAGCAAGGATTGAGTATCATGCGTAGTATCTATGTCTGGATCACCTAAAAAAGAGGACAGACCTAAAAAAGAGGACAGAGCTTTGTTAGTACTTGGACAAGAGAGAATAATTCATTAAAAATTGAGAGTTAGAATAATTAGAAAAGTCGTTTTTTGAATCTGACCAGTCATTTCGATATTTATATCTGTGATTGTTGGGTTGGACTGATCCGTGAGTTTAATATATAATACTTGACCTATTTTGACCTATTTTAACAATGAAGATAAAATTACTACAATACTCCTGATTCATTTACCCGAATGTGAAGTCAGTGTATTATTTTAAAATCATCACTTGTCCTCGGTCTCAACTCAAGTCGAACTTTTTGAGTTAAGAATGCGTGTATTTGATGTTGTATCGGCTGGAGTTATCATATTGACTGGAGATAATTGCAATATTTTAAAAATTATTATCCTCAAGTTTAGGTCAAGGACTACTCCTCGGTTATCCTCAAGTTTAGGCTTGTTCTCGGACTGCAGCACCTGCTCAAATCACCAAGGCCAGGTAAGTCCACAACCCTAATATTTTGTCTTGGTCTTCATCACGGGTACTACTTCCTTAGAAGTTCCACGTGAGCCAAGCAAGTTCTCCACAACCTTTTATTCCAGTTAACTTATCATTTTTTTAAGTCTTGATACATTGGTTGCTCTTTTTTCTTTTTTTTAAATCACAAGCCCACTAAAGAAAATATAGGTCTTAATTACCGAATGTATCACGTAACCAAAGTCTCGGCCATGGCTCCAACTTTTACAAATGTTTATAAAGATATTCTAAGGTCTCAATATCCAAGTATCAGTACCAAGGTCTTGACCCTAAGGTTTTACCCTAAGATTTCAATACCAAAATCTTAATACAAGGTATACTCAATTCTTCCAAAATCCCAAGGTTTTGAACCCAAGGTCTTCATACCATGGTATTAATATCAAGATATACTAAAGTCTTACAAAATCCCAATGTAACTAAGGTCTTAATACTAAAGTATAATCAAGTCATGCAAAATCCCAAGGTATTGAACCCAAGGTCTTCATATCAGGGTCTTAATACTAAGGTATAATCAAGTCTTGCAAAATCCCAACATCTTGAACCCAAGGTCTTCATGCTAAGGTCTTAATACTAAGGTATAATCAAACCCTTCAAAATCTCAAGGACTTGATGCCAAAGTCTTAACCTAGATATAAATGTTTTGCCCATAGAGGGGTATACCAGGGTCTTAGTATCATGGGATGTTTTTATCTTCGTTCTCAGAGGAGTACACCATGGTCAGTTAAAACCATGGGATGATTTTTATTTTACTCCCTGGAGGGGCAGATCATGGTCTTGAGACCATGGGGTGATTACATCTTTGCCCCCCGAGGGGTACACCATGGTCCTGAGACCATGGAGTGATTTTATGTTCGCCCTAGGCCTCGAAGAGGTATACCATGGTCTTGAGACCATAGAGTGATTCTATCTTCGTCTCTAGAGGGATACACCGTGGAGTGATTCTATCTTTGCCTTCAGAGGGATAGACTACGGTCTTGAGACCGTAGAGTGATTCTATCTTCGTCTCTAGAGGGATACACCGTGGAGTGATTCTATCTTTGCCTTCAGAGGGATAGACTACGGTCTTGAGACCGTAGGATGATTTTTGCTTCTCTCTCAGAGGGGTACACCATGGCCTTGAGACCAAGATTAGCCTAGGCACAACTCTCTTAGGTATACCTTGATCTTTTGGGACCAAGGTTACACTAGACACAAATCTGCTAGGTAAATTTTGTTATTTCCGTCGGAAGGATGTAAGGATTGCTCTTCGGAGCATGCTGAACCAAAAATTCATCTCCTAGTACAAAGGTATATTTGCCCGGAGTGATTATCCTTTATTTTGTGCCTTCAGAAGGGCACCGCCTACTCCAGAGAATGGAATTTGACTTTTGTTTTTTTCAGTGCATAGATGATCCTGAAGGGTAAGATTTTTTAGCGTCAAAAGGTTTGGCCTTACTTTCAAGGAGAGACTTAGTCTGTAGGAGTCTTCACTTCAAAAGACTTAGATTTGCCCCTATGGATGAGGTGATCCTGAACGATGAGGTCTTTGACCCTCAAAAGGGTACATCTCACTCTTGGAATTGAGACTTATCTTGAGAAGTTTTTACCTTGGAAGGCTTAGTCTTGCCTCTAGAAGAGTAATGTGATTCCGAAGGATAAGATTTTTGACCATCGGAAGGGTAAGCCTCACTCTTGGGGTGAGACTTAGCCTGTAGAAGTTTTCACTTGTGAAAACTTAGGCTTGTCCTTGAAGGGATGATGTAATCCCCGAAGGATAAGATTTTTACTCTCAGAAGGGTGAGACTTTGCTTTTGCCCCTGAATGGGTGATGTGACCTCGGGATGTGCTTGAGTCCTGAAGGATGAGTGCCTTTGAAGAGTTTGGGTTTGTGAAATTGTTCTAGTGTTGCCATATTCGTACTGGACTACTTATTGTAGCGAGACAATTACACCATTCAAAGGATAAAAAGACTTAAAAAATTTTCTATTATCGAAAATGAAATATTTGCAAGGTGCATGTAGGAAAATACATGAAAAGTTAAACAAAATAGAAAACTAAGTTGAACGCTCCTTAAGATGGATTCTACCTTCCCTACTCAGCCTTTGCTTTTTCCAAGGCAAACCTTAGTCTTATTTGTAGGGACTGCTTGCTGGACAAGGGGATGACTTTCTTTTTCTTAATTTTGATAAATTGCTTCAAATAACCCCTGGCGATGAGTTCTTCAATTACATTTTTCAAAGAAAAATAATCATTGATATCATGTCCATAGTTTTTATTCTGGAAATAACACCACTTGTTCTTGTTTCGGTGCTCGGGGTTTCTTTTCATTTTAACTGGCCATTTTACAAAAAGTTCTTTTTCAATCATAGCTAAGATATGAGTCAGGGTAGAGTTCAGTAGAGTATAAATCCTTCTATGAGCACAGTTACGGATAATCAGTCATTGATATTACTCTTCTTCATGGGTTCTACTTCATTTATTCTTTCATTGACCTTTATTTTCTTCTTTTCTCCCTCATTATCCAGGACAAATTTTTCTGCTCTAAGAAAAAGGGCAGTGAGAGTGATAGGAGGAGTCAAGTTGAGGTCAAAAGGAAACTTTCCAAACCTGACCCCGACTTGGAAAGCCATAATCTGCATATCCTCTGTTACCCCTTGGATGTTAATGGTTTCTTTCTTAAACCTGTCTACATAGTCTAAGAGAGATTCTTCAGACTTTTGTTTGAAGGTAAGCAAATGAGTTCTCGTTTTAAGGATTCTCTTCTGGTTTTCAAACTTATTCAAAGTCATTACTAGCTAATCAAAATTCTTGATTTCCCACTTTTTATACCCTCTGAACCAATCTGAGGTAGTGCCCTTGAGAGTTTCAGAAACCCTTGACAAAGATTGGTATCAAAAGCTCCTTGGAGGCACATTTTAGAGCGGTAGGTGTTTTGGTGTTCCCATGAATCGGTATTCCTATCATAAGAGTCAAAGTGAGAAGTTTGCTACCTACTAGGAAGAGGTTCCTGTATAATATCATCAGTGAAGGGAATGTATTGTATCTGGTATTCTTTCCTTCCCTTTCATTCATTCTGTCTACTTTGGCTTGTAACTCTTCTAACCTTTTCCTTAGATCCTCCCTTTTTGGGACTAGTACCACGGTACGGTCCTTCTTCTAGTATCTTCTTCTCTCGTGAATTACAGATGTTGTTTTGCCTATGCTCATTTTCTTGGTACCGTCAGCCTTGATGAGGCCGCTTTTCTAGAGTCTGGCCGGGTAGATCGACCAGTTTGCTCTTGCCTGGCAAATTGATGAGGGTGCTCTTGTCGGGCGAACTCGACTAAACTCCTTAGTCCTCTTCTACTCCTTGTTCCTTGGTCCTTGAGTTCCCTTTTCTCTCTCAGCTGCTTGAAGTTGGGGACGGACAACTCGGGGATTCCTACCTGAATGGTAAGTATGTTGTTCGCCCTGAGAGAGGTGATGCTCCAACTGTTGCCTAATGAGCATCTCCTTCGGCTACGTACTTTGTTACTTCAACTTTTGAATTTCTTCATCCTTGTCAAGGACCTAAAAACCAGAATCCCCATACTGTCCTCCATACAGATCCATCTCCCTGTGGGATTGGTTGGATTGATGCTGGGTTGAAGTTTCTTTGCCTTTATCACGTTGCTTCTGTGCATGTTATGCGTTCTAGGTGCCATGTTAGAGTACAACTTTTTGTACTATTTTCACAGACGGCTCTAAATGTTGATGCTATTTTTTTGTTAAGTTTTGCACCAAGTATAAAATAGTTCAAAACAAGGGTTGAGCACCACACGTAGTCAGTCAAGAACCCGCATTTGAATCACATGAAAAGAAAGGACGGGACTTTATCTCTTGAGGTAGGCTCCGACGCTCAAGTCAATATTTAGACTAGAGAGAATAATTCAATAAAAATTCAGAGTTAGAATAATTAGGAAAGTTGTTTTTTGAATCTAACCTAACATCTCGATATTTACACCTGTGGTTATTGGGTTGGATTGATCCATGAATTGAATGCATAATACTTGCCCATTTTGATGTATTTTAACCACGAGAGAAATTATTAAAATACCCCTGGTAGAGTCAGATTTGGAGCCACATGTAATATTTTCATTAGCTACATTAGTTTGGCATTATCATATTTAGTACTGCTAAGTAGATTTTTGTACCTTATGTTTTTACTAAAAGCAACACAAATACCATTATACCAAATTTTAGAACTTAAATTTCTTGATTTAAGAGTTATTTTAGCACCTAATTAAATTTTACCTTAAAATGTGATTTTAAGTGTAAGTTGCTTTATGAAAAATAACGAAGTTAACATGGGCTCCATTTGGTTGCTAAATAATGGAAAGTATTTGTCAAATATTATTTGGTCAACAACAAATGCTATTTGGTCAAGTGATGATTATTCACCAAATAATATTACACACTATTCATGTTTTGTCTTATTCGTTATTTGCACTATTCATCTAATGTGACTTCATTGAATTATTTATATTATAAAAATTTCACAATTATTGTTGAGTTCGGATTGTTGAAGTAGTAATGCTACTAAAACCAATGAATTAAAAACAAACCGAATGAGTCATTACTACCATAAATTTGAAAATAAGAAGTTTGGACCTCTAATTTTACGCTAAACTGTTGAAATAATTATCTGTACGTCTGACAAATTTTTTGTATTAAACCTTATCTTCTACTTTTCAGAAAACTTAATGCTCCTCTGATTTTCAACTTCACGAGCTGAATAGTAAATATTCAACACCAAATTTAGTATAGCAAGGAGCAATGAAATCAATTTTTTTTCACAAACCTTTTCTTTCCATCTGAGTTGCAATGATAATCTAGAAATCAGTAATTACTAAATACTACCAAAGAAAGTGAAAATGATACATTAAACACCCTAAACACTATATCTACAGTCCAAATCTATGCTTCAACCTTCAATTTGAATGAGATTTAATCTCAATTTGTATTATTTCCCAACAGTACCAATACCAAAATCAAAGTAAGTGCTATGATAACCACGTATAGTCGTTTTTTCTGGGACCTCTATTTTTGGATTTCTTCATCTTTTTCGTTCAGTCTTCTTAACAACCCAGGAATAATGTTTCGTGATCTTCTACAGATTACTGGATCACGCCATGCCCAAAAGTCACATCTTTCACCCTGCTAGTAGCCATAACTACATCACCTTTGGAAGCTTCAAAATGTTGGATATTTGGAATGAAGAGTTTAAGTGAGGAAAATTACTTTTAATGCTCCACAGCTATAGAATCTTCTACTTGGATTCTCATTGGTCTAAAAGGTTGTAAGTTTTGCCCTTATTCCGCAAAAGCAATTCGTTATTTCTACCATTAAAACTTTTTAAAGAAAAGAAATTAGGGTTGGAAGAAATGTTGAATAAGATAGATTTCAGGTTAGAGATGAAGAATATTGAGGGTTTTTTCCTTTAACTTCCGTTTGTTTACACAGCAGCAACTTCTTCCTTTTGTTTTTAATGGCCATGTGCCTGCCACGTGGCCTTTGACATTAATAATCTCCAATTGTCTATTTATATCTTGAAATTGGTTAATAATTTGTAAGATAAGGACCAAATTAGCTTATTGTGAAACATAAGGGACCAAATTGGTTCATGCCTTAAAGATAAGGGACCAAATTGGTCTTTTTCCGTTTGGTAAGTATCGTTTGGACTATGACTTGGTCGTTCATTTCTCCAAACTCGTCAATTCTTGGAAAGCTAAATAATTGGACCATAATGTCTAATTACTATAGTTTATAATTATTTTGGGTTAAAAAATGAAAAGCAAATAATAGGCATTCATTATTTGCAATCCAAACAAGTATTTCGAAATATTATTTCATATTCAAACTATTATCTCATTATTTCAAAAGGCAATATTATTTTCAAATACCACTCAAGTCAAAGCCCAAATAATATTTACCAAATAACAAATGATTATTTACTATCCAAACGGAGCCAGAATTCCTACATTGATTATGTTTGATTGGCTCTTGAAAGCAACTAAGATTTTGGCTTAACATTTATCTTATTTAACACCCTAATAGTTTAACTTTTAGTCTGTGCCCTAAGGAAAACCCAGAAATGAGACTGGAAACTTATAAGTAGGATTTATGTAATTTCCATCAAAAGCAGGTTGTTTTTTATGTTCCTTTTTTGTCCCCACTTCAAACGTATCAGAATTAAATTCTAGCAACAATGTGCTATTAATAATATCACATCATGTATTAGGTCCCTTCAGGGAAAAATGTTGGCTTGTTATTGACCATACCAGTAATTTTATTCTTAAAAAATATATATATTTTCAATTTAAGACTGCCACTACTCCATAAGAAAAAAAAAAATATTATTAGGCAAGCACCAACGAAAAGAGAACGTGAAATTTAGCATCTATAGAAAGACACCTACTGATAATATTAGGCATTTCACCAACTTAACCAACAAATGAATATTTTACGTAGTGAGGTGAAAAAAGTGAATTTCTCAACTCAGCCAAATGCAACATGTGTTACAACTTACAACTTAACAATTGAAGCTGGGCTGTAAATCTTTTTGGTTATACACATAAAATGCACTCACAGTTAGTGCCAGGAAGACATTTTCCTAATGAATGTACACATGTTACCTAATCTGTCCAACTAATTCAATTCAACTATAACTCATTCCAATCCACATGAGAGAATCAATGCCCAAACCATCAGCAGAGCTAAATACTTACCAATTATTACTACTACTGAAGAATTTCCCATTATACTGCCCAAATATGACTTCTAATTTCCAACAAAACAAATCATATTGTCACTTCAAAGAAAAACTAAATTTCCAACCCAAACAGAATACATATAAACTTTCATGGAGCAAGAATACTAAAAGCCAATATATGGAATTGTTGGAGAAAACAACAATTTGATTTTTTTTTTCTTCTCTTTTTCTTGAAACAACCAAAAAAAGCTGTAAGAACTCTAACTTAAGCAACAAAAAATATCATCATTTCATACCCCCAAACAAGCCCTTATTCAACATTTCTTGGTCTTCAACATCGGAGACAATATTCACTTTCCAACCATCCAAAACTCCCAAAAACATCTCCAAATAATCAAAAACTAAAAATCTAATGCAAATTGTAGTATGGAAGAAAAATCCATGTTGTCAAAATTTATTGTTGCCCAACAGGTTATCATCCCTTAGTACCTATAGTGAGGAGGCTTGTAAGGACCCTCTATAGATACATTAATGTATTAAGCTTGATCCTTGGTGAGCTTAGAACCAAGCTTACCAAGATGGAGTGCAACAACTTTCTCATCAAGGTGCATGGGCAAGACACAAACCTTCTTCTCATACTTTCCAGTGCTCTTTTTCTCTTTCCAGAGCTCAAGCTGCGCAATGACTTGGTTAGGGAAGGAGCAGGACATGACAAAGCTAGGATGCCTTGTGGCACAACCCAAGTTCATGAGACGGCCCTCAGCCAAGACAATAATGCCTGAACTTGTTTCAGGGAAGATCTATCTATCTATTTGAGGCTTAATTGTGATTCTCTTCACGCCTGGGTGTGCCTCAAGACCGAGTATGTCAATTTCATTGTCAAAGTGGCCAATGTTGCAAACAATAGCATTGTTCTTCATCTTCTTCATGTGGCTAACCATGATGATGTCCTTGTTACCAGTGGTGGTAACAAAGATATTATCAACAAAGATAACATCTTCTAGGGTCAAAAGTTGGAAGCCTTCCATGAGGTTTGAAGAGCACAAAATGGATCAATCTCAGTCACGATCATACGAGCGCCAACTTGCTTTATGGCAGTAGCACAACCCTTCTCAACATCTTCATACCCACGGACAACTGCAACCTTTCTGGCAATCAGTTATCACATTAGTGGCTCTCATCAACCCATTAGAGAGTGAGTGGCGACATCCATGCAAGTTATCAGACTGTTTAAATCAAGTCCAAGAAACTCTATTAGTGCATGATAAATATAATCACATTAATTACACAAACTTGAAAACTCAAAATTAAGTATCAATTATGAATGATCTATTATTAACTAAGGATTTCCTAACTAAACCGCACCAATTAGGTCGAACCATCAGTATATCATTAACTTACTATAACCACAGAGTATCATCTAAATATTGCTTTTAAATGTGCTTTTTGCCTATTATAGAATCCAAAACAGATCAAGAAACAAAAAGAAGCTTCATTTCCCTCTAAATACCTAGCTAGACTATATATTAATAACCAGCTTTACTACTCTACAAAAAAAAAAGCTTAGATCTTTTCTTTCCATCAAACTAACAAATATCCTACCAAACATATATTTCTCAACAACCAACTTATCAAAATTTACATATTTTCACTAAAATGACCGAGAATAATCCAAATATCCTCAAAAATCACAGATCTAAGCCAATTTCCAAAACCCATATCAGATCTACCACATAATGACATAAACATAACAAATTCAAACTAGATCCTATCATAAAACATTCAAATCTGTACACATATCAACAAAAACCATAAAAAAATTAAATTCAATCAACAAAAAAAGATTCAATTTTGGCAAAAACTTAATAAAAAAACATACCTTGCTCTTAGTAGCAAAGTCATTAGAATTGATAGCACAGAACAAAAGAGTCCCATTAGCCTGCATTTGATAAAACCTTTTGACACCAGTGGTGGTTTCTTCAGAAACACCAACCAGTCTCTAATTCATCTTTGTATATTTCACGGGATCGGTCTTCAACCAATCTTGAATAATTGTCAAAACAATCTGAAACTCAGCATTATCGGTTGACGCCGAATCGGGCAACTTCTTGGACTTCTTGTATTCCTCCTCGGTTTTCACACCTTCATGGATCAACAATGTGGTGTCAACACCACACCTCCACAACTAGATTCAGGCTGCCACTGAGCCCCTAATCGAGGGCTCGTTAGTGCACCACCAGTATTCCTGGAGGGTTTCGCCTTTCCAGGCGAACACCACAGCACTGTCGCGTGGGTTTACGGTCGCGACATGGTCCTGGGTGGAGAAGATGTTGTAGAAACACCAACACACCTCGGCGCCTAATGCGGTTAGGGTTTCGATAAGGATTGTGGTTTGGATAGTCATGTGGAGACTACTAGTGATTTTCACACCTTTGAAATGCTGGCTCAACCCAAACTTGGCTCAATAGGACATGAGCTTCGGCATTTTGACTTCGGCCAGCTCGATTTCGAAGCGACCTAAGTCACCTTGGGACATGTCTTCACCACCTTATATTCTCTACCGAAGGTGGTTTTTTCGACAAGCAAAGCCATGGTTATACACATTGAAAAAGGTTAGCTCGGCTTGGAATTTAGATCTGGCTTGGCTTGTGCTCACTCTCTTCTTTGTAGGGGTTTGGGAAAAAAGAGAGTGGACAAAATAAGAAAGAGATGGGAGGGAAGAATATAAATAGGTTTTAAGGATGGAAATAGATGGTTAAGATTTGAGATCTGGGAAATGGGGTTTGGTGGAGAGGTGGGATCTGATGAGAACATGTCGATGATGTGGATGGGAGGATTTGGTAAACTTAGGGTTTTTACGTAAGGTTTGGAGAAAGATGATTCATGCTAAAAATGGAATCCCCAAAAATAAAAGGTAAAAATTGTCTCTTTTAAATAGAAAATTGTAATTTTAGGGGATTAATTTGGCAAAATAGTTGTCAAAGGAGATTACAAGGAATTATGTGTATAGTACTTTTGTAAAAAAGTGACAAAGTAACAAAAAGAGAAAATTACGTCAGTAGTCCTCCAACTATTTCATTAAAATCAGAATAGTCCCCTAACATAAATTTTAGCCTAATTAGTCTCTCAACCAAATAGTTGTATCCAATTTGGTCTCTAAATAGCGCCACCGCCCAAAACACAAGTTATTTGAATTTTGACCAGTGTTTAGACTAAGGGTAAAATCGTCAATTCACCTAGAACTGATACTTTGAGTATTAAATCATCACCCAAATAGTCTTACGACTTTTTTATTATAAACGAATTGGTCCCTTAACTAAAAATTCAGCCAAATTAGGTCGTAAATTAAAAAAACCTAACCTTTACTCTTTTCTTCCCTCTTTTTCCTTCCATCAATTGCCACCCCTTCTACCTTCCCCCTCAATCTCTACCAATAACCACCTCCTCCACCCACCCTATCCACTTCCACTCTCTCCACTTCTTTCTCCTCTCTACCATTCGCCATCCTCTCAAACTTCTCTTCCTCATCTATCAACAGCCACATTCTCTACCAAGAAAATAATTCTGCTTCTCACAACTAACTCCTAAATCCATTGAATTTAAGCAATCTTCAATGTAAGAATTTGTACTTATTCAATTTGTAGTAATTAGCATGGTTATCATGGTTAGTAGATATTTGGAGGTGGCATTAGCTGGGGTGAGTGGAGGGAATGGTTATTACCGGTAGAGTAGAAAGGGAAGGAAAGGGGCTAGCAGTGAGTGGAGTGGGTAAGGAGGGTAGCTGCTAGTAGATGGGAAAGAGAGGTTTGAGGGGATAGCAAAAAGTAGAGAGGGAGAAGAAATGGAGGGATTGGAGGTGGATGGGACAAGTGGAGGAGGTGATTATTGGAAGAGGTTGAGAGGGAGGGTAGAAGGGGTAGCGGCTGATAAAAGGAGAAGGACAAAAAAGAAGGGTAAAAGTCAAGGTGTTTTTAATTGAGGGACTAATTTGACAAAATTTTTAATTGAGGAATCAATTCGACTTTAATAAAAATGTTGGAAAACTATTTGGTTAATAATTTAACACTTAAAATATCAGATCTAGGTGAATTGACGATTTTACCATTAGTCAATATCGGTCAAAATTCAAAAAACTTATTTTTTTGGACGGCGCCGCCATTTAGATACCAAATTGGATACAACTGTTTAATTAAGGGACTAAGTAGATTAAAATTTAAATTGAGGGATCAATATGTTATGGTTTTAGTGAAATAGTTGGAGGGTAATTTTTCCTAACAAAAATTAATATATCTCTTAATCGGCGATAAAGATAAGAAATGAAATCCGCGCTAGAAATTAAAAATCAACTGGCAAATGAATGTGTTATTTCGTCACTTTTTAATATTTTTCTTAATTGTATAAAGAATCACGTTTTGTGAAAAGTTACGATTTTTGGGTTAGATAGTTTCTAATTAAATATGGTTTTATTTGGATTATTTAGATTGTCGAATAGTTCTTAAATAATGTTTTGACTCCAACATCTCTATAAACACTTTATTCGTACTCTAATCTTTTACATTTCTATTTTAGCATTTTCGCCTTTTAAGGTTTGTAGTGGTATCAGTATTGATCTCATTTGGTCCCTTGTGTTTATGTATAAATTTAAATATTAATATATTTTTATTTATTTTCAAACAATATTTCATTTTAGATGAGAATGAAATATGATGGGATCAACATGTTGTACTAAATGATAATATAAAAATCAAATAGAGACTGATAATAATAGGTTGAAAATGGAATTTGACCATGAAAGGAAAAGGTAATTTAGACTTGATATTAAACTAATGAAATTGCTAAAAGAGACAACCCAATGAAAAGCAAGTAACACAGAGTTGGGTGGTTGAGTAGTTGAGATGGATAGAGGACACTTAATGAATCTAATAAGAGAAATGATCAAAGAAAAGGAAAATTGATATTTGGGAAGGGAAATTGTTGAATTAATTTTCAATTGCTTTGTTAATTGTGAGTTTTGAGAATTAGTTTTTGGATATTTATATAGCCAAATAACTATTTCTATGTCGGTTGCTTAATACATAAATGTTTTTTTTTTTTTATTTAACTTCATTCGGATGTTTAAACTTCATTTGGAAGAGTATTATTTATTACTTTTTGAATAATATTTCTAAATCTTTTTTTAACACGTTTTTTAATCATATTTTTATCTCATGTGCATTACATCTCAAAAGTTACTCTCGTACTTATTCGAATAATATTCAAATAATATTCTTAAAAAAAAAAAAGAGCTGTCCAACTATTAGAAAAAATCTGCAAAAGAATTCCTTGTAGAATGTGTATGATTTATATACAATAAATATAATGTTCATACGTACAAAGTGATAAATTTTTTTACTAGATCCATCAATTAAGGAACGAAATACGATTAATTATCTAAAATTTGAGGTTGGTAATTGAATATGATTTTATTATTTAGATTGGTTTTGACAAATAATCCTAAATTTGTGATTTTGTAAATTATTTTTCTAAACATATTCCTCATTCAATTTACAAAATACAAACTGTTTTTTAGGGATGGCCACGATTTCAGTTCCGAAATTGGAACCGCACCGTCGAAATTGGTGATTTCGGAATTAGAACCGGAACTATCATTGACAATTGCAAGAATCGGGACTGGGACCGGAACCGTGTACAAGCTTCTGGTTCCGGTTCTCCAAATTTTAGAACTGGAACCGGGTAAAAAAAAGAAATTATATATATATTCTATCTATTATAGTCTTATAAGCAAATGTAATTAATGTATTTGATTTTCTTTAGATTATCTTTTAATATAAATTATCTAAAATGTATATTGACTTTGATTTTTAATGGTGCAATAAAAATGCAATAGTGTACTTTTTTCAAAAAACAAACTCTACAATTGAAATAAAAATAAAATGTAATTTTTTGTTTCTCATATTAGCTTGTATTAATTTTTTTAGTATTTTTTAAAATGTATTTTTACTTAAAAAAAATTTAAAATCGTAATCGTGATATGAACCAGGCAAAATCGAAATCGAAACTGATTTCCAAATTTTCGATTCCAATTTTGGCTTCAACTCTCCCTAAAATCTGAACCGACAGTTTCAAAACCATGGTGATGACTACTGTTTTTGAACAATGTTGCATTGACCATTACCCAATACTTTTCTTCTAACATGGCATATTTTTTTGGTCTTACAAGTTACAACCAGAAAAGGATGTGTTGTCTTTTACCAAATGTAGACTAGAAACTACTCTTCTCAATAACAATTGATTATTCAATTGGTTGAAGTCCTTATCCTGCGGGAGGGGTAGGTAAGTTTGGTGATTTGTTTCGTTTTTATGTACTTATAGTCTTATACTTGATGGAGATATAAGAAAAAGATTGATAGAAGTGTAGTGCTTTTGCTGAACACTTAATGGGATCTGACCAATTGGTTTTCTTCAAAACAAGAGTCTCCAGTCTTAGAGTTTCTGCTATTAAAAAGGATCCAATCCTCTAAACTTGAGGACAAAAATCTATTTTGGAATTGTAATTTCTAGGAGGAGGGGGTGTGGGAAAGAAAGAAAAAGAGGACTTGTAACTTCTTACTGTTATTGAGATTTGTCCAAAATGTATGCAATCTGTCCGGAATACCACATGACAAAAATCAAAGTAAAAGGCCGCGATTTTTGGTAAAATATTTAGAAGTTCACCCACCCAACAACACCCCCAAAAAAAAAAAAACCTTTCTTTACGTGATTGTGCTACAAGTCATGTTCTTAATTTTCCTTGTTGCATTAACTTTGCTAGAAGTTCACTTTTGTTGTATAGGCCCATTCTTTTCACATTAGCAGAATGAAAATCGTTGAGTTTACTTTAGGGTTAACTATCACTTGCGTGTAGCACATTGACATCTAAATTATCAAATTTTGGCACTTATATTGTTCAAATAAGTCAAAATTAATGAAGTCTGATAGTTTTTGGAAAGTTTTTACAAATATAAAGTACAAATATTAAATATTTTCATTCAGAAATCTTGGAACGTTTTTATTGATTTTGAACGGTTTTAAACAACTATTAAAAATCAATAGTATAACGTACTAAAGTGTTAAACTTGATAATTCAGGAGACAAAATAAAAATTAGCGATAGTTTAGGTGTATATTTAGGGTTGTAAAGCGAACAAAACTACTCGAAATTCAACAACTCAATTCGGTAAGAGTTCGTTCGAGTTTGGTTCGTCAATGATCAAATCAAGTTTAAACAAAATATAGCATTTGTTACAAAAATTTTTTGTGTTTGATTTGAACTCAAATCGATAAGTTAAAAACTTTAAATTTATATGTAAAAAATTTAAGTTACTCAAACTCAATGGCGAAGGCAACAGCCCCTTCCATTTTGAAAAATTACTAAATTCTACCTAGTAAAATTAAATTTTTTTTATTCGCCCCCCTAAAAGTTTTTAAAATTTATACTCTTTCGCCTTACAATTAAATCTTCACTTGAATACTACTCGAACTCGATTCAAGTTCGACCCGATAAAAGCTTTTAAATTTAATTCGACATATAAATAAGTTAAATTTAAATAAGCATGTTAAAATAATTAAATAAAATTGAACGTTAGAATATGTATTCATTTACACCTTCAGCATATTACAATTAGAATTTAACGCTTTCCTTTGCATAGCATGTCTCATACTATATTGTAACTTTCAAGTTGAACATTTCCATTTCAAAACAAGAGATTTCAACTATTCAAGCAAGGTTTATAAAATTGAAATCTTGCCCAAAATCCCTTGTTTCCTATGATCTTTTTCTTTCTTCTGAAACATTACGTTTTACTTATTTTCTTCTTTTTCTTTAAGCTCAGTCATATCGGCTTTTCAGTAAAGAGCTTTGAGGCTTTGATTGCCTGGCAAACTATAGAAAAATGTAAAATGTAAGCTTTATAACTTGCCCATTACTGTACCATGAAGCGGCCACAGGAGTAAGCACATTTATCTCACATATATGTCCTCACGATCTCATCCTTATTTATATTCCAAAGACATGCAAGTATAAACTACAGAGTGAGCAAAAAGTGCATTTATATTATTATATAAAATAACAAACTGACAAAATAATGATGTGTTACTAAATTTATTAAACAAAATATGAAATTTGATCAAATATCTAAAATTAAAGAATTAATGATTAAATATAATATTATTATGTGAACTGATTTTAATAAGTGATTCTGAAGTTATAAATTTGTAAATCATTCCCAAAGCAAAATATGAACACGAAATTAGGACGTCGGTAGTGCCTATATTCCATCAATTTTCTAAGCCTTCCTCTTTATGGAAGCAGTCCCCCACTACCCAACCCCAACTCTTTTTGCTCTCAAAAGAAAACCCGACTCTTTCCTAAATCAACTTTTATTATGATTTTAATACAATGAATACGGTATGCTTATGATTGATGAGTGCCATGGATTCTTTTTTTTAGCAAAATATAATAATGGTCATTTAAACAATTGATTAGTTGTATATAAAGTTACTAAATTATAATTTTTATAAAAAAAAAATGTCACTAAATTGTCAAAAGTGCGTTTGAGGTCATTCTGATTCGTTTGTGCTAAGAAATACTAATTTAGTTTAGAGTTAAAATCATCCAAACACAATAAAGTGACATTCTTAAATTGTTTCTTTCCCTTTACCCTCCTACCACTATCTTCCTCCCCTCCAGCATCGTGCCGCCATCCCTCACGTCTTTCCTCCCTCTTCCACCACTTTCTCTATCCCTCTTTTGCAGCCCTGACATCCATTCCTTCTCTTCCTCTAGCTCCCTTTTCCCTCTCTAACCCATCACTTTCTCCATCTTTTTCTTGCCCTGACATCCCCTCCCTTTTCCCTCTCTAACCCATCACTTTCGCTTTTTTCCCTATGTCCCGCCATGTTTGATCTCCTCTTCTTTCCCAGATCTGAACTCCCACTTATAAGATCTAGATGACTACTAACCCCCAGGATCCGATCGACTATTCCCATCCAGATTTGATCATTTCCATCCCCATTTGGCTCCCCATGACCCCTAGATCCAACTATCTCTACCCCGATCCGACCACACCCATGCTCGATTTGACATCTCTATATATGGCCACCCCAAACATAGGGTAATGCATTTCTTCAAAACTAAGTCGTTTTGATGCCTCTAATTAACCTACATTGTTTTGATAAATACTAAAGGTATAGCTGCATAAGAATAATAAGACAATTTTACCATGCACTCAAAATATCACTTTCTGTAATCTCTTACGATCAAACTATAAACAGATTGACCATGAAGTGTAGTGACAATTTTTGCAAAAATGATAGTTCGGTGACATCATTTACAATTAACTAATAGTTTAATGGCTATTGATACATTTTTTTCTTCTTTTTTTTATTGTTGAGTCCAATGTATAATATATATACTTTATTCAATTCGCTTATGCACAAATTTGGCAAAGAATAAATGTTTTTGCACTAGAAACTTTATAGATGTTACAAATATAGATTTTTGGACCAACATTAATGTGCAAAATTAGCTCAAAGTTTTTATATTACTTTATGTTAGATAAAGTTTATAGTAGTTGCCATTAACAATTATGGAATTGTTAATATCAATTCATTTACCTTGCTAATATGTTGTAACAATCATCCAATTATGCGTTTTTTTAATCTTAACTATTTTCACTCTGACTAAATTTTCAGCTAACGCGTTTCAAACCTTATTTAATCCATGCAATTTCACTAAGCTTCTTAGATAGTGAGTTCGACCAAGTTTACTTAAATAATATAACCAATTTTTAGTAGGTTTTGAATGTAATGAAATTTCTTTATCGTACTTAACTAATTACTATTTTTTTTCTTATTTTTGGCTACGTAGGTTGTAAAATTGCTCATATATTACGCACTTCAAAGCTGCTCAAGTGGCTTCTACATAATCCAATATGGAAGAAGGAGAAAAGAGCAGAAGAATGCATGGTTGTTTGAAGTTTTAGAACCCTTAAATGATGTGCCCTACATGTCTTTCCAATATTTCTTTATTGATATTAATTTGATTCAGGTTGGTTGGTTGGTTCATAAGTGAGGGCTCAAAGCAAGTGGTCTCCACCATCATATAAAGAGAAAATGTTTCTTTGCTAAAAGGGATTGGTTTGCAAAAAATAAAAATAAAACAAAAACAAATTATTGGTGGAACTGTGAAAGCATGAATACAACCAGTATCAAGATTTAGATCATACTAAAGTGCACCTCCTAAATGGTGGCTGTTGACCTGCCAACTAGACAACAATAGTTAGGCTAAGAGTTGATGTTTTAGGTTTATTGTGATTATTCCACTAAACAACACAGAATTTTAATCCGAAATTTTAAACAATTTTTGGATGCATACGTTGCTTTTGAAAAAAAAAAAAAAAAAACTCGTTTAAAAAATGAAGAAAAAAATCAATTTTTTGGTGCTTAGTCACTTTTGAAAATAATTTTTAACTCACTAAATATGAAGAAAAAATATTTTTTAGTTTTTATCAACAACTTTTAAAAAAAAAAAAATTATGAACAATTTTCAATAAGATGCTAGAACACGTTTTAAGTTAAATCCTTTAAAAAAAAAAAACTACAAGTCAAACCCTAAGGGAAGCCCGTTGCTGATTATTGTTTATGTTACTGAAAAATTTTTGTATGGATCATATTTATGTTATAGTGTTGTTATAGTGTTATAGATTTTTTGATCCAAAATATTTTACACCGTCTCTTTAAGGTGATGTGAAATAATATAGAGATTTTTGAATAAAGAAATTCATGATATTATACCATTCATTCATTCGATCTATGTAAGAATTTTCTATGTTACCGTATGATCTGATTGTGAATCTAGATCTGAGCCGAATTAATGTGGTGGTGCATGGACCATTTCACCATTGTATCGACCACTAGTAATATTTTGAGTTCAATATGGTAGATTCATTTAAATTTTGGACTATTTTGTATTAAATTTTTTAATATTATTTTTTTACACTTTACCTTCTCCTCGTTAGTACATGTCAGCAATTTAACTATTAAAAATGTCAAGAAAGATATTTTTACCATTGGAAACTATAGAAAAATATAAAATTAATCTCTTAAATTTATTATATTTGTCATTTTAGTCTCTAATTTTAGTTTTGTGTCAATTAACCTACTTTAATCATTAATAAATATCAAAATATTATCAAAAAAACTAAATATATAATGATACCTACTAACACCAGTGGATTTTTTAAAATACTTGTGAAAAAATTTAAATACAAATTTTTTTTAATAATATCGTTATTTTTTCATTGGCGATTTTTCATCATATTTTATCTTCATGTAGAAGCAAACTTTTAAATATATGAAATAATTATCTATTAAAGTTCTATCAGTTTTTTTTTTCTTTTTGCTTTTCTTTGTGTTTATTTAAAATGAATAAGAGATCTTATTTTTTTCCTTTGTTAATATAATTAAAATATCACCTAAATTATACAAAGTAACTTTATACATATAAACTAAAACTCAAATTAAAATAATTTAGATGAAACAGATTTAATAATTCATCAAAAATTTTAAAATCTATTATTTCATCGTGTTTTTAAGTTTTAAATATTGAAAAAAGTATAATTAGAGAATTAGAATATTAATTAATTTAAAGCATACATATATTTTTTAATAATATTGACAATATTATTGTTTTTTATTTATCCAAAGCATTAAATAATACAAAACTTATATGAGGGATTAAAGTGAACTCTCGTTTAAACTTTAAGGGGTTTACTGCAATTAAACTTTAGTGATAAATATAATTATATTTAACCATTTATAGTCAAAGATATAAAATAAAAAATAATAATATTAAAAAATTTCGTACAAAACAACCTAAATCTTAAAGAAGTTTACTGTATTTACCTATTATTTTTACCTGCAACTTCCAAGGATCCATGATGTTAGGCTGTCGGTCAGTCGGGGGTCATGGCCACATTATTGATTTGGAACGCAAATATTTGCTTTGTATTCTTGTGGCTCAAACCCGGGTAGCCAATTTTGTCATGAAGTTGTAAATGTTTGGAAAATATATTTGTTTTTTTTATATTTATGTATGAATTAAAATAAGATTACATGGGAAAATTAAATGTGCCTACAATAGAAGTATCGCTAATTCTTAGTAATTCATGTTGTTTACCAGGTGTAAAAAAAGATTAGCGAAAATCCGATTAAGGTTGCTTATGCTTCATAAAAAATATTTGGTATTTGGACTATGGATAGTCTAAATTAAATCCATTTTGCCTTATATGCTTTTATCATGCTAATTTAGGGCAAAGTTTGACTTTTAAAAATTTGCAAGTCATGGGACATACCCTAAACACTTTTATTTTCAAGCTGCTAATAGTTAATTGGTTTAAAAGTTAATAATTAACTTTTGGACATTACTAGTACGAAAAAAATGCTTTTAGAAATGTGTTGAATTCGAAATGATCGATGATCGAAATTGTGAATATATTAACTCTTTTACAATTACAACATAGTATGAGATAAAATAAAATTGTGAAGGAGTTAAAACTAATATTTAGTTAAGAGCACCTAGAAAATATGTAATTAATTCGCATGAATGGAATTTGAACCTACTAAAGTCACAAGACTTAAATCTTTTGATTAATTGATTCTGCAGTGTAATGGAATTGAAAACCAAACAAGAACATAATTGAGACAACCAATAAACAAAACAAAAACCCAAAGTCAAAAGCTCAAAGCAAGATGTTAGGCTTAGGGACAATGGAAAATTTTGCAAAACACTAAAAATCGTAGGAAGAAGAAGGAATATTTTGTGGGAGGATTAACAATTTTATTTAATCAACTTTACAATGCAATTTTTTTAATTAAATAATGAATTGCTAACACTTTTACATAGGTATAAACTAATATGAATCCTTAACAGATTCAACTAGCATAATTGGATTAAAATCCCACATAATATAACTTTTAATCTAGTAATAAAACTAAATCAATTAGGAAATTTCCAAAAAAATTCTAAATCCTCTTGTATGAGTTTAGTTTACATGCCAACAAACTGCTTCTGCTTATAGGAGATCAGGAAATATTTAGGTAAATTTAATTTTTTACCTCACTTATAGATCCTTACTTATAGATCCTTAGTGTGAATTGAATATTATAAAATTTATGACATCAGTTGATATAAATAAAATTTTATAAAATTTAATTTTGATCATAAAATTTACAGATAAAATATAAAATTGAATCTATATTAGTATTTTTCCATTGTCAAATTGCCCAAAGATGGAACTAACCAAAGTTGTGCTACTAAGAATTTTCAATTTTAATGTGTTCATGAAAACATTAAAAAATAAAAAAAATAAAAAAAAAAGTGGAGTAGGGTCTATATAATTATGTGCATTTGAGCTTTGTGCAGACCACGACCGGCAAAAGTGATAACGTGGACACCAGTTTAGGGGTGTAAATCAGGACAAAAGTTTGACTTGAAATCGAATGGAACTTGTTTAAATTTGAATAGTTTGACGAACTGATTTCGAACGTTTGTATATTATATTTGAGTGTTTATTGACTTTTTTGAGTACATATATAAGTTTTTTAAAAAATTTATTATATATAAAATTACTAAAATGTCTATGTTCTTAAAAAAAATTAGATATTTACTTTTGAAAAAGTCAAATTATTCGAGTTCAAATTCAAATTCCACATCGTTTTACTTATTTTTAAAAAAACTCTAATCGAGTTCAAATTCTATTAAACTTTTCAAGTTCGAATTCAATTTCTATCTTTAAAGTTAGTTCGAATTCGAGCTCAAACTCGAACTGCACAAAAAAAAAATTAAATTTAAACATCAAGTAAGTCACTATTTACGTTCGATTCGATTTGTTTACACTCATACACAACAAGTTTATGTATATCAGTCACCTTATGATTCTTCAAAATAATATTTTTTTCTCTTTTTCTTTTTTCAAATTTTTCTGTAAAACCCACTCAATCATCATTTTGAGTGGTTAAAAATTCTTTTACTCATTTTTTATGTCACTCCAATAAGTAACTCATATATATAATTTATTTATTTATTTATGAGTAAAACTTATATCATTTATATTATTAAAATATACACAAATGCGCGTAGTACATGACATTAATACATGAAATCGAGAGCCGTTTAATAACTGTAGTACATTAGTGAGTTACAAGATTTCCACCTATTTTGAACCCTTTTGTACATCTCATCTTACTTGGCATATTCCAAGCCTACTTTTTCTTTTTCTTTTTCTTTTTTTCTTTTTCCTGCAGAAATATTCTGAACCTACTCTCCATCACTCTTTTTGACCATCTATGTTGATAATGTCCTCTTTAAGTTTTTAGTTAGGGCAGTATAGCAAATTGACCCTCAAATTTTGACCTTTTTTTATACATTCGGCCCTCAAACATTAAAAATCCCACTTCTTCCCTCAAAATTTTAAAAGTGTATCCATTAAGGTTAACAAATTTATATGCACATTCAAAGCACGAATTAGTAGCACTAATGTAATCACAAGATGCGACTAAAGGTCACAAACGGAGCTCTCTTTTTCCTCTCTTTCCTTTTATTTCTTTCCTTCCATTATCACTGTCACCTCCATTTCAACCTCGCTACTACTATGCCTTGTTCTCCTTTACTTCAATATTTTACACATAGTATCAACAGATGTGCCACAAGAATCCCACTTAAACCCACTTTTCCATTTACATTCTCCTCCATTTCTAATAACATCTCAGAAATTAAGTGGTGCTCTTATATTTGTTAGCCTTAGCAATTGAAACAATCAAAGAGCCAAAAGTATATAATTTAAAAGGGATAATTTCGTAAATAATTCCCTTGAGGTTTAAGATAATATCACTCAGCACCCCTTAACTTTTAAAAATATCACTTACCTCCATTCTCTTGTATGTGGGGTCCTAATTAGCATGAAATGACAATTGTACCCTTTCTTCTTTAGTAAAATAACAAAAAAGTAGTTTCAAAAACCTCCCCTAAGATTTATAATAATTTCACTTGTCACCCTTTAGTCTTTTAACATATTTTTTGTCAATTTATTTGCTAAAATATGTATGAGTTAATTTACTTATTTTATTTGTTTGATTTTTTAAATACACATAAACACACAATATTTTTTATAAAAACTGAGTATCATTAATCATAAACTCATAAACTAAAAAAATTAAAATACAATTTTTGATAAAATTTTTTTTTGTCAACTTACTTAAAAAAATTTAGGACCACAGTAATAAAATGTATTCTATGTCATTCAATAAAAAAAAAATTAGAACAATTAGAAGCAAACCATATAGTATAATAAAAAATGTGGTTTGTGTTTTGTTTAGGTATTTAAAAGAAAATCAAAACTCATAAAGAAAAAAAAAATTAAAATGTTTTCTTTCAGTTAAATTTTTTGTCCACTTATTTAGGAAAATATGAGCGCGTCAAATTCTTTGTATTCCAATTAAATAAAAATTTAATATATGTATAAACACACTATGTATTATAATAAAATAACTGTAATTGGTATTTTTTATTTTGGAAAATCATAAGCTCATAAATTAAAAAAAAAAGTAACATATATTTTTTTTTGAGAACTAAAAGTAACTGTGTGTTCCAACTAATAAATATGTGCATCCCAATGTTATTTTTTAACAATCTCATATAAATCCTCCAAATTTCTTTTTTTTTCTTTCTTCCAATGTTATACCAAATTGATTTTTCTTACTAGGGGTAAAAATGGAAGCAAAATTGCTTCTCTCTCTCTCCTAAAATGATATTTTATTCAATTGGGCCAAAATTATTACAACATATGTAAAGTTAGGGGAGGTACATGAGATTTTTGAAAGTTTAGGGGTGCTAAGTGGATATTAGCATAAATCTAAGGGGAGGTTTATGAAATTAACACAATTTAAAAAGTTCAAGTAGTAAAGTGAAATTAAATCCTTGATAGTTTGAGGTCAAAAGCGTACAAAAGCTAAAGTTAGAGGTCCATCTGATAGATGATAAAGAGTGTTCAAGAGTTGGGTCTGAAAATGCAAAGTAAGAAATAAAATAAGATGCACTAAAGAGTTCAAAATTGAAATCAAAATGTCTTCAAATAATAGGTTAGAGAAGGAATAAGCTAATTTGATGCCTATGTAGATTGAGAAAGTTATATGAAGCCCATGTCCAATCATATTTTTTAACTTTCCAGTGTCTATAGGGCATCATTTTATCTTGTATTTTTACGAAGGAAAGAAAAGGAAAAGATTGGAAGAAGAATGATTTCTTATACAATTCCTTTTTTTTGTATTATATTAAAGTTTGATTACTCTCATTAGCATTACATATAGAGTTGGCAATTGAAATTAAAATGTAGAATTAAAGAGAATTAAAAGAACTTCAAAAAGCTAATAAGTGAATTATGTAATTCTAAAATGTTAGGGGAATCATTGTAATTCTAGTGTAATTTATACATAATACTACCATTAAGCAAGCTAAAAGATAGTTGATCATGTGATTATTATATTTGACAAAAATTGTATGTATATTATGAAGGGAAATATTTGGGTAGATTTAGTTTTTGATCTTACTTGCAAATCTTATATTGTGAATTAAATTTTGTAAAATAAATAACATTAACTTATGTAATAAAATTGCATAAGATTTAATTTTAGCTGAAGAAATTTAAAAATTGGTCTACTAAGTATTTTTCATTTAAGAATATCCAATAACTTTCTGAGTTGTGCCTGCGAATCAAAATACCTACAAACAACACGTGATAGTAGAGAAATTTTATTATGGAAAGTTCCTATTAAATGGCATATCAAGTAGTATTTCTAAATCAATGAGATTCTATTTTTTAAAGTGATAGAGATAAAAATAAAATAAATTCGTGTAGTGAGACACTATTTAAAATGTTAGAATTTCATTAGTTTGAGATATCACTTGACAAAACTTTCCTATAATAAATTTTTCTGTGACAGTAGGTGCTGTGAGGAATTTACTGCTTACATTAGTACTTTACCTGGTTGTGATATTTCTTTGCATTTTTTGTCACTTCCCAAATAAACATTTCTAAGTGAAGATTTACCGGCTTTTATCCAAAAAAATTTCTAAATGAAGATAAAAATATAACATAAATAATGGACTAAAGGGTTTGGATATAAGTCATTAATGGCAACTAAATTTAATATTTTCATGCAACACCAAGTTGTATATAATCTTGTTGTTTTTCTTTTTTTTGTAATTAAGTTGTATATTATCTTATTAGCAAACATATATTTGATCACAATATGCTCTCCTCTTCGTATCAGAACATGTTTGTTTGATGTTAAATAGTTTGGGATAAGTTACTGTCAAATCCATTGTGATTTGGTTAATATTCGTCTTATTCTCTTATGCACAGCTGTAAATTTTTAAATTTATAACTTGACTTTTTACGGTCTAAATTTTTTTTATAAAATGGATGGAAAGTAAACAAAATAAACTAATAGTTTTGTGCAAAATATCCAAAATACCTTTAAGCCTAATACCTCTCTACTGTCTAAAAAATTCCAAGTTGTATATATTTTATATTAAATTACGTAATTAACCTTTAATATCTAAAATAACACTTAAAACTAAATTTTTTTAATCTTGTAACCGTCACTTAATGAAATATTTAATAATTTCACTTTACTACAAACTACAAAGAATCAAATTGTAAGTTTAAAAATTATAAAGAACTAATATGAACATTAACCAAACTACAGGTGGGTTACTTGTAATTTACCCAATAATTTGAGATGAAAGCAAGAATTTTCTTTTTCTTTTATTTTAGTACCGAAAACCCGTAATACGAAAATCAATCAATCGCGTTATGAAAATTCCGTGGCACCAAGTGATTACATAAGCTAAGCAGTTAAATAATGCAAAGGTGTACAATGAACAGGTAAGACAAAGACTGAATTCTTCAAAGTGAAAAATTCTTTGTTATTCATTTTTCATTACGGAGTGAATATTCTTGACGTTAGATGATTAAAAAATAGTAAAACCTTCATACTTTTTAGTCATTTTAATGACTGTCATACTCATTTCGTATTATAGAGTGGGTAATTAAGATTTAATCCTTTAAAATTGCCTTGCTAAAGATGAAATATTTTATCCTTATAAACTAAATAAGGATAAAATCAAGAAAATTGACATATAATTACATAGCAATTAATGAAGTGTTCAAAACATAATAAAGCGAAATAATGTGTAGAAAAATGAAGACATGTGCTAAAGATGAAATCTCCTAATCTCTATTGGACAACAACTCTCCTTTGGGTTGGTGCGTGTTTGGTGAAGGACTACACAATTATTATTGTTTTTCAACTACACAATCAATACATTTTGTTTTCTTTTGTTTAAAGATTAATCTCTAAAGTTTGGTATACGCAATTATCTAATCCTGATTTTTTTTACATGGTTCATGTGTAAGAGTAATTTATTAGTGACTAAAGAAGCAGCCAAACGAAAGTCATAATATGCTGAATAGTAGGGACCACATCAAGAGATCTCATGGGGTTGGTGAGCCTGAGAGGACCAAAATGCCCTCACCAACCCTTTACCAACTTCTTTAATTAAAAAAAAACTTCTTTAATTATTTTCATTTTTCTGGGGACAAAATCTAAAAATATTTACCAACTTCAAAGAATCATGCAGCCAAGTACTTCATCCAGATTTGGGGCAAATCACCTAAATAATCCTTTAATTATTTTATTATAATCAAAATAATCCCTCAACTTAAATTTTAACTGAATTAGTCCCTTAACTAAATAGTTGTTTCTAATTTAATCATTAAATGAAGGTTCTGTCCAAAATATTAGTTTTTTTTTTTTTTTTTTAAATTTTGACTTGTATTGACTAGGGGTAAAAGCACCACCCGTGGACCGAATCCAGATAAGTATTACCTGCTTTTCCTGTCTGTCTCCAGAAAGTGGTTTTTTGTTCTAGTGAAGAATTTAAATCTAATATAGCTAGCAAAAAGAAAAGTAAAATACTAAAATACGGTTGACTGGGACTAGAAAAGGTAAATCAAACACCCTGAGAACTTTCCAAGAATTGGAAAGAAATTCAAATGGCAAAGAAAACTTGTTCAAAACTTCTGTACTGATAGCCTAGACTGGTATGTCACATTTAAATAGCTTAGAAGAAAATCAGGAGAGCCATTAACCCATATTGGCTCATCTTCAAAAGTTTTTGTTGGTAGGTGAAAAATAGACAAGTTAAAGAGGAGTTTTGACGAGTTTGGCTCATATTTTTTTCAGTAGTTTTCCACAAGTTAAAACGAAAAATGTAGTTAGTGAAAAATAAAATTGATGTTATTGATATTTGTTATCCTGAACAAGCACAAATGGTTTATCCGAAAAAATCATGGACTCATTTGGAAAAAAAAGAAAAACATCCGTTGAGACAAATACCATTATGCAGAATATTATTTGAAAAATTATTAGAATAGTTAATGTAGAATTTTTTGGAATTGATGCATGTGAAATTAAAAAAGTAATTTAAAAACATGTCATGAGATGATTACAAAATATTATACCACTACTTCATTTCAAGCAACTCTAAAGATATAATAGATGAACACGTAATTTATTATAAAAAATTGAAAAAATATAATCAATGTTTGAATTACGTCTTTTTTTTTTTTTGGTAAGAAGATTACATCTTTATATGCCAATAATATGTATATGTAATTTGATGACTGAGTAGCCCCAATTGGGAAAGTGTTAATACTAAAGTGTTTATAAATCTTTAACGTAGGAAACTAGTACTTGTGTTCCATCTAATATCCAGCATTAGTTTTTTAATTTTGATTGGTCAGACTTTGTTTCTAGAAATATTCCATTATTTAATGTTCAAGAAGCAAAAGTGGTGGGTGGATAAGCAAATTAATTGTATTAATTAAATTCCCGTCAAAGAAGACATCTAATCTTCATTAAGCGAAATACTTCCTCTAATGACTATATTGCATTTAACCGAACTGAATATCCATCCTCACTGTCAAAATAATTTTTACAAATACACAAACTCTCACTCATCCCATCAATTTCAATATGTTAGATTCAATTCATTATACACCCGTGGCAATCGTCCCAGTACAATTTGATGGTTTAGAAGGATATAAGGGTGTTTTGGTCTAAATGTTCAAAATTGCTATGATGGGATATAATTTGTTTTGACAAAAATGCTATCTTTTTTTTTTCGGAAGATATGGAAATAAGACATGTTTTTTAATCTGTCTATAAGAACCCATTCGTAAGAATTATTTTAGGAATCATGAGCAGAATTTTTTTTTTTTTCTTCTTAAGAACTTGAATTTGCATATTTAATAGTCATAAAAAATGAAAAAATTTGAAGTCAAAATATGATATCTTATATTAACTTCCTATAACATAAGTAGCTATTTCCAAAACTACAAACAAAATTGAAATGGTGAAATTCAAGTGCCACCACAACTCTATGAATCTAACTTGAAAAACCAATTATGCAACAAGCATTGTTAAATTCTCTTTCTTTCAATCATTCCCAAAAAAATTCCATGAAAACATAAATTACACCAAACACTTGGCTTAGGGCAGAGAAGTAACTTCATCGCCCAAAAGTTTTTTTTTTTTTTTTGGGCCTCATCTCAAGTTTACCCTCAATACAAAAAGTTAAACAATGCAAATAATGAAAATTGATCATAATTCTTGAATAGTTTAACCCTTGCCTCTCCTACTTTCATATACAAGACTCTTATGTCACTTTCTAACATAAAAATCCCAAAAAAAAATGAACTTTTTTTTATGGCTAATGACAAATATTTTCGCATATTTCACATGTGCTTCATTTCATAGAGTAATAGTATTAAATGACACTAAGTGTGTGTGAAAATATTTTCAAAAGGACTATTTCATGTTAGATTATTGAAAAATAGTAAAATTTTTATATTTTTTTATTATTTCTATACACATCTAACGACTATGATATTTATTACCCCATGCGAAGTGAGTAGTCAAAACTTACCCAAATAAATGATGATAAACTTAGAAGGCTATGTTCATTTGCATTAATCTCCAAATATATACACTACATTGGCATTTTATTTCATATCTCATTAGTTTATGTCTCTCAAATAAAATCTCATCAGTTTAGAATTAGTCATTTTAAAAAAAAAAATTATCTAGATCTAATTTATCCACGTAACAAAATGATTATTAAATTACCAATATTTTAACAACATGATCATTTCATAAAATTGATATACGTTATAAAATTATTATTAAATTACTAAAATTTTATTTGTTATTATACGGATCTAATTATGTATTAGTGTATTATTATCACTTTTTCATTTTATAAAAATACTAGTATTTAGAAATAAGTTTGAAACTGGTATGCTAGTACCAGTATTATTTATTAATCCACATTTCATTTTCATCCCCTTTCTGCCCCTCCTGCCAACCCCCCAACTCCTCCCACCAAGAAATTCCCACCCACCCACCAAAAAAAAAATAATAATAATAAAATAAAAGCTGTTCTCCACGTCTCCACCCCAACCTACAAAAATAGACAATATACTTATTTCTTTAAAAAAAAAAAAAAAAAAAAAAACTGCCTGACCTAAAAGGGCATTATTGTCCACCAATAACATTCCACTTCCCTTATAACCCCCATCCTTCACACCCTCATTTCCCTGCCTTTCTTTCTCCTCTCAAAGAAAGGGTCCCCCCTCCTTATTCCGCCACCGTCTAGATGTGTATAAGAAATCCCACCTCTATGGATCTTGTCACCGTCTGGGGGAACACCCCACTCTGCACCGTAGACCCCGAGATCCACGACCTAATCGAGAAAGAAAAACGCCGTCAATGTCGCGGCATCGAGCTAATTGCCTCGGAGAATTTCACCTCTTTCGCCGTAATTGAGGCCCTCGGCAGCCCTCTCACGAACAAATATTCGGAGGGAATGCCGGGAAACCGCTACTACGGCGGGAATGAGTACATAGACGAGATCGAGAACTTGACTCGATCTCGTGCACTGCAAGCGTATAGGCTTGACGCCACCAAATGGGGGGTCAATGTGCAGCCGTATTCCGGCTCACCTGCAAATTTTGCAGCCTATACGGCAGTGCTCCAACCCCATGACAGGATCATGGGGTTGGATTTGCCCTCCGGCGGGCATTTGACACACGGGTATTATACCTCGGGTGGCAAAAAGATTAGCGCAACCTCGATTTATTTCGAGAGCTTGCCTTATAAGGTTGATCCGAAAACGGGTTATATTGATTATGTTAGGTTGGAGGAGAAGGCATTGGATTTTAGGCCTAAGTTGATTATTTGTGGTGGAAGTGCTTATCCTAGGGATTGGGATTACAAGAAATTGAGAGAGATTGCTGATAAAGTTGGAGCCCTTTTGCTTTGTGATATGGCTCATATTAGTGGACTTGTTGCGGCTGAGGTATAATCTCAATTATTGTTGATTTGTTGTGAGACACATATATCGCATTTCTTGTTTTTGTTGATTAATTGTTGGTTTTGTTTATGATTAGAAGTTTCTTTTGATGATGTGGTTGTGATGTTTTGAAAGATGGATCTGCATTTCATGTCTTAGGATCTGCATTTTGAAGGACTTCAATTGGCTAAATTTTGTAGTATGATCCAGGAATACAGAATCTTGTCTGATGTAAATTAAAATGTTCGCTGACATTTCTTAGATAATTCTGTAGATCTGCAGATTATATATGTATTTATTTATTGGATATTTTAATATGTTGTCGTTGTGCTGGGATCTTGTAGACTTGGGAGTAATTATTATATTCAAATTAATAGATGACTTGAGATCTGAGCCAACTTAACTTATCCAAGTTTTGTTTTTAAAGTTTAGCTGCTAGTCCAATTTTCTACAGACAGTGATGCCATGCCAAGGTGCAAGAAGCAGGGGATGAGGGCATTTGCCTACCTTGGTATTTCTTGTTTCTGTTGATTGTATCTTTCTGAAACTTTGAATGGCAATGATGTCTTGTCAAAAATAAGAAAGTAAAATTGGTTCTGAAATTTAGTTCAGGAGACGGTTAAATGTGAACAAGTATGATGAGACATAAGTGCTACCTGAGTTGCCATGTTTTTAGATGATATGTTACTAAAATCTTGACAGGTAACTCTTGCAGATCCAGTTTCTAATTATCACCTTGATTTTTGTGAATGCAGGAAGCAGCAAATCCGTTTGAATATTGTGACTTGGTCACAACTACCACCCACAAAAGCTTGAGGGGGCCTAGAGCTGGAATGATCTTCTACCGCAAGGGTCCCAAGCCAGCCAAGAAGGGCCAGCCTGAGGATGCAGTTTATGACTTCGAAGATAAGGTCAACTTTGCTGTTTTCCCCTCACTCCAGGGTGGTCCTCACAACCACCAAATTGGTGCTCTGGCTGTGGCTTTGAAACAGGCCATGTCTCCTGGTTTTAAGGTCTATGCTAAGCAGGTCAAGGCCAATGCTGTGGCCACGCTTGGGAACTACCTGATGAGCAAGGGATACAAGCTTGTCACAAGCGGGACTGAGAATCACCTTGTTTTGTGGGATCTTCGCCCGCTTGGTTTGACTGGTAATAGGACTAGAACTTGTTAGTCTTGAAGATTCAATCTTTATCCACTTGCAAGAAACTAATTTGATGTAAATTCCTGCAGGTAACAAGGTGGAGAAACTTTGTGATCTGTGCAACATCACTGTTAACAAGAATGCTGTATTTGGTGACAGCAGTGCTTTGGCACCTGGAGGGGTGCGCATTGGTAAGAACTGCTATATCACATGTTTCTGCACTAACCATTGATCTTCCTTTTGGCGGCTTCCCTTAGAAAGGGACAAGGGTTATTGGGTCAAAGAAAATGCAATTAGAAATTGAACATAGTAAGATAAAATAGATGATCCATATAGTCGTTTTCAGAGTTTGTGGACAGTGTTGGCAAAGTTGATTAACAAGTCAGTAAGAACATTCAGTAAAATAATATGAGTCTGTATTAAATTCGATCTAAAAAACAAATGAGATGTATTTTCGTAACTATTTGGCTCTTTTTGCTAATAAACAATGTGCCACAGAGAAATTTTTGTTCCAAATTTGAAGAGATGTGGTCTCTAATTTTAGGTAATGTCCCAAGTCTGATAAATGTGACAGTAAATGTCAGGAGTGAAAGTAGGTGGCTAGCTTGAATCCTTATTTTAGATGCTTTCAACTCATGGGATTTATAGCTTGCGTTAAAATGTCTTGGGCCATAGTCAATTGCAGTTTGTGTTCATAAAGGATGCAGCTTTTCTGTTTGTTGATTGGATTTATGTTCCATCTTTCATTCTTTCTTTATTTAAATAATTAGCTATTCTGTATATCTTAGATTTACTGTGTGTCACCCAGATAAAAGGTGACAGCCAGATTGCATTTTATAAGTTATGCCTGAGAGAGTTTCACTTAGTTCCATTTATAAGTTTATATGATAATACATGTATTCTTGAAGGCAAGTCACTAAATGAATAGCTTTTTTTCGCAGGTACTCCTGCCATGACATCAAGGGGTTTGGTTGAGAAAGACTTCGAGCAGATCGCAGAATTCCTCCACAGGTCTGTGGCACTTTGTTTGAAGATCCAAAAGGAGCATGGAAAGCTTTTGAAGGACTTCAACAAGGGTTTGGTTAACAACAAGGACATTGAGGAACTCAAGGCCGATGTTGAGAAATTTGCTTCCGCTTTTGACATGCCTGGCTTCAAGATGTCTGAAATGAAGTACAAGGATTAAATCAGACCATGATGCATCACCTCTTTTTTGTCATTAATATCGATCTAATGCTCGATTTGTATTTTTTTTTTTTTCCCTTCCAAGTTCATTGTGCTTAGAAAAAATAATGTAATTTTACTTCTGCTGCTGTGCTACTTTCAATTTAGAGTAGTAGTCACACTTAGTTTCCCAAAGTTGTAGGTGCATCAAGTTTATTATGAGCTTTGAAACGAAATGCTGCAAATTTAACGTGCAATTTTTGCCTGCGGGTCTAGCAGATAAGTCACAAATGGTATTCTTTTATTACTCTGCACTTGTATAATGCCTGACTTGTGATATTTGCCTAACAGTTGGGTGTGATCGTGGGAGATTTATCTGATACATGTGTTCCAAATCAATCATGTTCTTGTGAAGTTTTTGCTGATTCTATTCGTGAATTTAAGAAGTTGGTTATTATTGCTAAGATTATCCATGTCGGCTTCCTTCAAATTGAGGAATTTCTTTCAATTCAAGCATCCTACCCATACGAGATTTTGAACAGTTTACCAAGCTAATCACTTGTACTAGTTCCCAGAAAATTAAAGAAAATAATGACCTTATAAATCATTTAGCTTATCATCATCCATAACTGCAGAATTGTAGCGCTAGTAATATTTGAGGAGATGATTATCATTTGAAAATACATGAGGTGTTTGACAGAACTAAGATTGTGGCTAGAAGAATTTCATTTAACAATAATTTAGCGAAACTAGTACTGCTAAGATTGACTCAGCACGGTGCATATCCTAACCAATCATATGTTCTTTTAAATCTTGTCAGTACTAGTTAGTAGTTACGATAAACAAAGTTATTGGGACCCGTGTACCTCAAATGATCCTTAAATCTTGTTATACTATGGATATCAACAACTGCCCAAAAACACTCTTGTGCAATTCTTTTTGCTAGAGATTTTCATCACTCTACGATCTTCCTGATAAAGGTAGTAATTAGCATACAAAAGTGGTGTTCCTGTTGTGTGTTTTCTCAACCAAATATAGGTAAAAGTGACATCAACACACTTCTTTCCTTGGGGCCAAAAGCGCAAAAATTACCATAGCTGGGGCTTTTACAGCATCATTGTCCACATTGAGGCATCAGTTCAAGAAGTCTAAGCATCTTACACCAAGGTTGAAAATTATTATTTAGAATTTCGGTGAAAGCATAAATCCTACGTAGTCTAAAGATTAGAAATAGTTACATCGCATCCCACCATTTGTCGCAACAGACTCAGCAACCTTTAAGCCCATGATACTGAAATAACTTTTCAGTGATTTATGAGGCCATTTAGCATTGTGAATAAATACAAGCACTGGAAAACTGAGCAACAGGCAAGCCTTTGGCGGATGAATATGTTGATGAAGGCATTATCTGGAAAAGGTAGAATGTCACAATTTGAAGGAGCAAGATTGTGATACAACAACACAAAAGAACATGAAATTTACAAGTGCACCAACTCAACTGTTCAAGCAAACAATGAAGTACAAAACAAAGGGGGGAGGGAAGCCCCAAAAAAAAAAAAAAAAAAAATTCCTCTACTGTGAAAAAGAGACAGCTCGAGTAAAACGTGAAGAACACTGAAGCAGAGTGCAATGGCTATATTTTGTATGCTACAACAGGTAACCAGTTGATACCTTCTTCAATACATTCACCACTGTTGCTGAAGATGATCACTTTGTGAACATTACTGTGTAATGTCAATCAAATATCTCCTGAGCTTCAATAATGCTATGCTGACTGAGGAATCTGTTTATAAAGGAAAGTTTGGTTTATATGGGAAAAATGGAACAAGATTTGGAAGGAGAAGGGGAAGGCTATAACGATAATTGAGATTAACTGAAGATAGAAAAGTAGGCTTACTGGTCATCTTTGCTTATACGATAGTATTTTTCCGCATGCTGGCGTTGACCAATCAGTTGAGCAAACCGCTCATCATGAGTAATGACAATTAGTTGAAAGTTTTCCTGGCCTTTCCTGTCCTCCATGATTCTGAACCATATGAAAATATCAATATGTAAATAAAAAGGGAAGAACATGCAAAATTGTACCTCATAAAATTAACACTGCATAAATAATTATCCAAACCTAAGAAGCGCAGCAGCAAGACTCTCACTATTAGGGGCATCTAAGTTTGTTGTTGGCTCATCAAGTGCCAGTATGCCACAATTGAGACAAAATGTTTCAGCTAGTGCCAAGCGAATGATGAGTGAAGCAAGAACCTGAATGACTAAAAGAAACTATTTCAAAACAGATGACCCCACCAGTTCTCCAAACAAACTCCGAAAACCCAGTCTAAATCAAAGCAATTTAGAGCATCAATAACGCATGAATATAGATGGGGGAAATTTGAAAGTTTTCAGATGATCATTTAACCTTTTGACCAGCACTGCACCTTCCTCGCATTTCTAGCTCTGCATCACCAGTTTGCATCAAAACCTGCAATGTTATAACACATATTAATCCATATCAATGGGAGTTCAGTGAAAGGCTCAATCTCGTAGGTTATGGTATACTGAGTTGCATATTCAGAGGAAGGGAAAAAAGGCTTTTGCAGCGATTCTTCAGTAAGCAAGTCATTAGTGGAGGTTTGATGAGATCATTTTGAAGAAATTGACAACACAAAGATTCTTGGGATAAGTGCTAAAGAAATAGGTCCTAATCATTTAAAACTTTCTTTCCAAAAATTTGAGCATGTGATGGGAATAACAGCACAAAATTTTGAGCACAATTTATTGCCTTGGTCCATATGAAGAATGGCAGTTTCACTGGCGGAAAAAGTTTTGATATTGCAAGTTCAGTAAAAGTAGTGCACACTAGCCATGATGGAGAATACAAAGGAATTGAACAGGAGATTCTGTGTTAAATCAAGTACCACGTTGATCTAATTTACATAAATCAGATATAGATTTTTAGATTAGTATTTTGTGTAATTTAGTTTACTCTGTACACAATAATACCTTCCACTGAAATCCGGTTTGCTGACTACCAAGTTTGAGAAAAACCTTCCATTCTACCCAACAGGTTTTTCAGAAGCCCAATAAATTACCATCAAAAAGCGTAGAAATGGGCGGGAGACATAGGAACTCAATGAACACATAGGACACTACATTTTCTATACATGTTGGATAAATATTTATGTTGCAAATACATTCGTAACAGAATGCTTTTACACTGATGCAAATATTTTTGGTTTTAGTGATGCTTTGGTATCAAAGAAGACATCCTTCTTGTTGTAGGAATTACATGTTTGCAATCAAGCATTATTCCTACACATTGGCGAAACCCTTAATTTCTCTCTAGTATGCATTACTTTTTCTTACAAATAAATTATTTTATGTTATTCTTTTCGCCAATCCAATAGTTGGTAAATATTTGACAAACTGTCCAATGTTTGACTCTTAAGTCCTGATTAGTGGCATAGTTTATATGATTACACGTGCATGCCCAACAGTGAGACGGACAGAAAAGCAATTCACTACCTTGTAGCTGTAAGACCGAGTACCAACTCCTTCAGAATCTGAATGAATTCTTATGCAATCTATGTCCTGTCCCCTGTAAGTTTGTTGCCACAATTCTCTTATAATCTTGTTTATCTCTTCCATTTTCATCGTGTGGAAGCGCATAAGTGCTCTAACAAAATGGTCAAGAATAGAAAATTACGATATCTTTACTGGAAGTAGCATAGCAAAGTTATTCAAATGTGAAAAGGTTAATATACAATCATAAATGCATCTCATAAAAAAACAATTAAAAATGAAAAAGAGGGTAGAAAGCAATTTTCAACATATTTTGGCAGAATAGGTATTCATATTCAAAATCCATCTGTAAATAGCTTAAGTTTCTACAAAGTTGTTTCGAATCAGTTCGCTTGGTATTCCACTTAATATCTACAATTGTATCTATTGTCATGGTTATTCTTCCTTTGTTATGGGATAAGGTTACAGTTATTAAAACTTCTGTAAATAAAGAATATGCTGGACGGAAGGTAATCGTATGTTTATAGTCAGATGCAAAAGGACACAATTTGCATGGACATGCTTGTGTATGTCAGATTCTGTACCCAAATAGAGAAAGAAAAAGGGACAACACAGACAATAAATCCCAGATAAAGTACAAAAATACCCAGAGGAAGATACAAATAACCTTAGAAGATCTTACTTATCAAGTGCATTGTAATATCTGTCCAAGTCCTTATTTGCCATCTCAGTTGTCTGTCAAAAGATTAATACGATTATACAAACTTTATAGTTGACTTCATAAACAGTGAGGTAGTGATTCGAAGTCATTTTTATCACCTTGAGCTGAATTAGCTGATCAAAGTAGCGTTTATCAATGTCCTTGTACTGTGCCTGTTTAAGATCAATCTGATATGTCGAAATATTACTCTGATACACTGCCATGGTGCCACGGCATCTGTTTAACTGCAACCAAAGGCCGAATCCAGATTATATACAAGGAACAAAATATGGTGTTCACCCTTGAACCAAAAAATACCATTTTGATAGAGGTGAGTACATATACAAAAACACCCAGGAAAAAAAAAAAGTTTAACTAAGGGAAAAAGACCAAATTTGGTCCCTTATTTTTAGGCTATCGACCAATTTGGTCCCTTATCTATCAAAAAGACCAATTTGATCCCTCATCCTTAAAAAAATTAACTAATTTAAGGCTTGTGATGGAAATTGTAGACAAACTAATGGAGATGTTGACAACACATCCATTACAGGTTAACGACCACGTGATTATCGTGCGGCTTGGTCCATTAATTTATCCATCATTTCGACCTATCATAGACCTCAAATTGGTTAATTTTTTTAAAGATAAGGGACCAAATTGGTCTGCTGTGATAGATAAGCAAACAAATTAGTCGATACCCCAAAGATAAGGGACTAAATTGGTCTTTTTCTCAAACAACTAATAGAGAAAATGATTTTCTAACAAAAAATAAGAGAATAAATATTAACTAGTCAAGGCAGAGTTATGCTTGAAGAAAGACTAAATTCCTTAAAGATTCAAACAATCAATTAACACAAAAGCTTTAGTCCACCTTAGTGACATGGCATCATCACCAGATAAGATTCAAATTAACAAAAGCAGATACAGTTCATATTTAGCTTTTACATTTAAAGAAATATATTCATCAACATTGAAATATAGCAAGGAAGCATGAATTCCTAACTCATTGCCTATTCAAACTGACCTGGCTCTAGGGCAAGGAAGCATGAATATCTTTAATTAAGTCAAGGAAGCATGAACTTCTGGAGTATTCTACGAAGACTAGTCTACTGCAAGAACAAAACCTAAGTCCAGGGATGAACGAGAAAACTTTTATTATCTTTTATATATGAGTAGAAACTAATGCTACAGAATTTTCTATACATAAGGTGGCTTTAATAAATAAGACTATTAAAGCCTAAGCAACATGTTCAAAACCAGTAAAATACAAGGAGTGTTAGTGAAATGGGCCTCCTGGAAATGCAAATCCATTGGAATAAGAGTCCATTTGGTTGGGTGTAAAATGTTTTCCTTAAAAAATATTTTCTTTGGAAAACATTTCACATGAAAAAAGTCATTTCCCATACAATTTTCCGGTGTATGGACGACAATGTGAAAATCTTTTGAAATAATGTTTTGATGTTTTTGATGTTTGGTATTACACTGTTATTAATATGAGTCAAAAAGTCTTATAAAAAAAATGTGTGACAAATAATTGTAGTTAATTAAAAATTAGTTTTCTTTAAATTAAATGGTAAGAAAATATAATGTAGATATGCTTTATGATAGATACATGTATGTACTGTGGATCCAAAATGAAGAGAAAGTGAATGGATGATCACTAAGTTTAGTTAATAAAATTAGAGATTTTATGTCACTCTTGAGCTATTCAAATTATAACACGTTCAATGATTCCAATAGTTGTTTTCAGCTAAAGGGAGGAAAATTGACAAATATTTTACATAGAAAAATGTTTTACATGTTTGGCACCAAGAAAAATTCTGTCCAACCAAACAGACCGTAAATATTGAGCATTTCAGTGAAAATTCAGATGGATTTTACAAGTCAATCTACCTCTACAAAAAGCATGGGCACTAATTAAATAATGACCCAAAGTTCAAAGAATAAAATAGTTGCAAGAATTCAAGTTGAAAATGAAATATGTTACTGTGATAGATCATCCCAAAAGCATCAACCACTCTTTTGGGAGCATCTCTTTTCATAAAACCGCAGTTCTAAGATGGGAATCTTATAACTTCAATGGTATTGAAATTGACGGTTACATCTCAAAAAGTAGATGTGTCAGTCTTTTGAATAAGAGTAACTTGAAGTTCAATAACTTACAAAATCAAACTGTTGCTCTAGATGGGAAGTACAACATACATTGGTAAATGGAGAAGTTAATGTATAAAGACATGCTTCCATTCTTATCATTTGACTTATCAAGTCATGCAATCTAAAATTGGAAACAGAAGGGATAACAATTCTGACAAATCTAACCAACACATAAGAGAAAGATCTGAAGAGGTCAAAGAGGCATATGAAACTTCGCTTTCATATAGCACGAGGCTTAGAAAATGCAATAAGTGATTATACCTCTGACAGAAGTCGCTCCCTTTCTTGTGAGAGCTTTGCAAGCTCAGCTTCAATGGCAGAAAGACCACCAATTTTCAGAATTTGATCTTCCAGTAATTCAATTTCATGGGTAAGCTCATCCACGTCAGCTTTTATTTTCCTGTAGTTTAAGTTATCCTCAATATTTCGTCTTAATTGATCTTGATTCCTCATCAAATCTTTACTTTTGTTCTTTGTCAGTTCCACAGAGATCTCCTCTCTTCTTGTTTCACAGCTACGAAGTTGAGACTCTGCTTGAGCATGCTTTTCCTGTAGCTCCTTCAATCTCTCTCCTTTTCTCAAATCATAATACCTGATAGAAGAAAACTTGTGATCAAGATTACAGATCAAAGAGACATTTGTAACACTTCACGCACACGAAACATACTTCCTTATCTCAGACGTGATATCAAGGAGTTTGTCAACCTCCTGTTGGTAGTTTCCTTTGAGTTTTGCCTGTTCCTCGTATTCACAATCAAGTTTGACTTTCAAATCATCATGATCCCTCTTCAATTTTTCTTTCTCCTTCAATAAAGGACCGAGAGCTTCTGCCAAATGCTAAATGTTTTTCAAAAGAATCAATAGACAAAATATGATTCGGGGACAACGGATAAATAAAATTAACCCCAAAAAATTCAGAGCACATAAAGTAGGTCCAGGGTATTAATGCAGAACACAAGAAAATCCAAACTTGTCAAGAAATTGAAAATTTGAAAACAGTCTGAAAAACGCACATATAAAACTGATAAGATTAACCTCAATACAATTGCCTAGCACACCACCATTCTCTTAAAAGACAGCACAGCACCATGTGGGAGAAAATTCTTGATCTCAATGCTTCTCCCACTGAAACCTCACCACCCCACCCCTCCAACCATATTCCTCAACCCAAAAAAACAGAAAACAAAAGAAAGAGCATGTAGCACTGTTTGCATATTTATAATATGATCCAAAAGACTTCCTCAGAAGCAATTGTCACTACATAGCTCAATGTCACACGTTAATTGTTTTTTCATTCTTGTCAACATGTACAATTATCACACTGATCATTTTTGGGGGCAGTAATAATGCATCTTAAAAAGGATCCACTGCAAACTTTAATCTAATACGACCACAGACAGATTGCTAAATGGTTGAAGTTGATTTTATTATGAAAAAATGATGGTTTTGAGCGCAAATCAGAGAGGGTTTGGCTGAAGAGAGTGATGAACCACAATAAATGGGAAAAATAATGCAAGAATTGTCACCTACAGTTCCTTAGATTAACCCCACAAGTACGATTTCTTGAAGATCTGAATAGAGCGTCAACAACTCCATTCAAAAGTACCAACTAAAGACCAACTTAAGTTCAAAGAACAAATTTAAAGAGTTCAAAAGCTGCACTAAAGAAAAATGGATTTAGTTTGGCTGAGTCTCTAATTAAAAATCTTAGAACCTGGTGATATTTCTTTGGAAATCTTTGAGCTTATATGCATGCCTATGTTATCTCAATTGTTTCACATGACTTGCAATTTAGATATCCTTGTAGGGTTGTGATTAAGATACTTTGTGCTGGGCATTTCTTTGGAAGCCTTTTAGTTCATAATACATGCAGCATCCTATTTACTCTCCAATCACATGAAGTCAAGAAATTGCTGATTTGATATCTGGATTTGCACAGGATCCCAAACACAGTTAAAAATTTAAGCAATTTATGATTGGTTGGGCCAATTCCATGGCTATTTTGGATGGAATTCTTAGACTAATTTAAACCATCTCAGAACCATCTTTGTTTAAGTTCTAATCCCCAGTTATTTCTCGACCATCCAATTACATTATTAACCCTAAAACCGTTAATGAACCCACACAAGGCAGCTCCAGTTCCAAATTTCATTGATACATACCATCTCATAAATCCACTATGTTGACATATTCCCAAGGATTTCAAGTCCAATATTAGACCTACTGGTGGTATACCACATTTCCTTAAGGGAAATGAGGACAGGAAGTAATTAGAATTCACTATGAGATTACCGTATCCTGAGGATCCCAAATTTCGTATATTAAAACAGAACGAAGACAGCTAGAATATAATGCATAATTTGAAATGATTATGTGAAGAAATTTACATATCCAGCCGATTGATAACAGAACTTGCAGTGTGGCATGCAAAGAAAGCGTAATAAGATTCCGAATTCATTATTTTTAAGAGATTCCAATAAGCCACTTTCACCTTCTCATCAAGTTCAATTTGACTTTTCTGCTCCATCAAACGATCTAACTCCTCCTCCACCTTCCTAACCTCGTGCAATGTATTAGCTGCTTTGACCTTCTCCTCCCTCAAAGTATGCCACCTAATCTGGATATTTGATAGATCATTTTCCATATACCTTTGTTCTTCTCTCAGTTTCTCCACATCATTATGTAAGCTGTCCCTGGTAACCAGAAGAAAAGAATAAACAGTAAGAGTCTTAAGAATTTCCACATGACAGCTAAGAGTTGTACAAATGACAAGCAACATAGGTGCAGAGACCTCAGAAACAAACCATTACTCGTAACTAAGTTTACAGTAAAAATATTGAAAAATGCTTTCTCATTTTAGGATATAGAAACAATAAACCTAAGAGACACTGGTGTTTGACAATCAAATAGAGGAAAAATATCATATACTTGGTTCGCTGCAATGAGTCCAACTCCAATTGAATTTCCTCCATTGTTTTGACACCTTTGGCCTCGGAAATCAAGCTTATACTCCAAGTCATCAACCTGCTTCTGCAAGGTCTGTATTTCATGGAAGAGCCTGTCAGCTGTTTCTACAGGTTGGATCAAGGCATCAACAGAGCCTTTCTCAGCCTTTATTTGAGCTAAAACACCTAAGACCTGTAGCAATTTAGTTGTCCAAATGTGTCAGTACTATTACCATCAAAAGCCAAGCCAAATAGACCTCAAAAGGAAAATGTATCAACTCATCAAACAGCAACCTGATTTATCATGTCCTTTATATGACTAGCAAACAGATAAAGCAAACCAGAGATGCTACCAGGAAAAGGATAAGTCAAAAGACTCCTTCCAGTATAGTCCAGGTAAATAATTGTGCCATGGATAATCCAAGGCCAAATTAGAACATAAAATATTCACCAATAACTTTGAAATACAAAAAAAAAAATCTTTAGTAGTTTAGGCTAGCAACAGTTGATATTACCGTGCCACAAAGCAATATGTTATAAGCGATTTTATAATGGTTGACCACTTGTCACAGAGGAGAGAAATGATGCATAACTGGGAACTTATTATCTACTGGGGTTTTACTCAAAGACTTCTTACTTGGCTTTTTCCTAGTAATTTGCTAGTATTGCCCGTAGATTCTATATGTTCTCATTTTCAAATTAATTAGACTCCCACATACAATAGGTTATTTTGTGTGTAACTGTAAGAAGTCACTAAATCACCAAGGACAATACCCTGGGTTATCCCCAACTCTTTTTCTTCACAGTGCAATGACATTTACCTCGCAACCAATCAGAGGAAGAAACATTCTGAAAATACTCAGCTACTTACAAGTTCCAACAAAGAACTGCTAAAACAAGCTTTCACATAGAAAATTATAGAACATAAATAGTTGTAAAGAAAGATGCAAGGCATCTGATGTTTACATCATCAAGAGCTTGATTCTTTTGGTCCAAATCTTCATTCAGCTCACTGAGACTCTTTTCAGCAAGAGGAATTGATTCCTGACTAGCTCTATGCAATTTTGGTGTACTCTTCATAGACCATGCGAAGTTTGTCTAACTGCTGAAACTGAGAATCAGCATTTGAAGATTCCACAGCTAACAGTTTCAGGTGCTCCGCAGAGCTTGCAGCTTTCACTCTTTGCTATAATAATAAACAAAATAGCTGAAAATGTTTCATTTCAATTGAATAATATTATATAGGAAGAACAACAAACAAAAAAGACTGAACCTTTTTAACAAATTCATCTTCTTCTTCGGCAGAGAATGGACGTTCACAGCAAGGGCAAATATGATGAGCACGAGCAACTCTTTCAAAGGGATCAAACATCTGGCGCATACCATCAGCTATATTATATTTGCTGCACCGAGGAATGAGAATTTTATTGTCATAATATTGCATTAAGATTTCAGATTATAAAGATACGTGCAGAAGTCTTTAGGAATTGAGCTGAGAATTTTACTGTCACTGGATTGAGTTTAGATTTTGGATTAACAAAAAATACAAGCAGCAGTCTTTAAGAGTCTCTCATGATTTAGCAGTGGATGTGAAATAAAGAACCTTTTCTGGACATCTCTTTTCTCCTTGGAAGAATCCAAAGCTTTAGGATAAGAGTCAATACCAACAGAATGCTGGTCCAATGGCTGGAGTTTTGAATCAATAAATATCCTCCGTGCTGCATTAGGACAAGATATTGATTTAAGCAAATCGAGCAGCAACTTCTATAGAATGGACAGAATGAAATATACGGTATAACTTAGAAAATATTTTTCCAACACAATTTTCTTCACAATAATGCACCTGGAGTCTCAAGCAGCTGTTTCCTATAACAAAGCTGTAATGGTAAAGGTTATTAAAAAGATATAACTATACCAATCAGGCACTCTTTTCTATCAGAGGACTTCAAGTTTTGATTTCATTGCATTTGACCTCTCCTAGGTAGCCTATTTTACAGAATTACAGTATTTTTAACTGAACGCTACCTCCTATTTTTTGCTGATGATATGGAAGAAGATATGGAGGTTTCTTTTTGAAAGAATGAAGCCAAATATAGCCTGCATGGTCTCCAATGAAATGTCACCATCCAACTGCCATGTACACCAAAATTTCAGTGAACTACTGGGTTTTACCTTTATTCCTTTTATTTTTGGCTATTAATCATGTAAATCCAGTACCAAAACTTGTTTCATCAAAATAACTGATGCATTCAATGGGTTGAATAAAATTTACTGTAAATCCTGGTGGCAAGGGTTCAGGTTCCAGGTAGTTGTTTCGATTTGTTGTTGATATCAAAAAAGACCCAATAATGTTATAATTCCTATCATATTTGGTGACAGATCCATTATGCAACTGAAAGCAACTCCAGTCAAAAGGGTGCACCATTCTGTAACGCAGCTGCATTTAGTAATATTTTCTTAAGAAATCTTACTTAAAAGTGAAACACCTAAGTGATTGTTAATGGTTCAGAGGGAGTTGTCCATTCGAGAATTACCAAAATATATGAATTGTCATTTTGCCAACATTCTCTAGTGTGTTTATATTTAAGCAGCTATTTCTTGCCTAGTTTGAAATTCCTCTTCAAAGAGATCAATTATTGAATATAATTCAGGGACAGTGTCCCACATGCGCTGAAACTTTAAATATGTGAAGCCAGACCCTAGGAACTACTACCATCTTGTAATTTTCTTGACCAAACCTGCAGGGGTCCATGCCAAACCCCAAGCCTGACCATCACAAGATGCTTGAAGAAAATAAAAAAGAGAGAAGCAAACAAATGCATCTTACAGTCCAAATCCTTGTGTAGTTTGGATAAGTTATTGTTAACTTCTTGTATTTTCATCTGCAACATATTCACTTCCTTTTCAGCCTCACGGGCTTTTGAGTTCAAGTCATCAAATTCTGCTTGAGAAACTCTGCACCAAGAATTGCATATTAAGACAAGTGAACCATCAAATCAGGACAAATAAAGGAAGTATGAGGAAAATCTATAAAGAGAAACAGTAGGCATATCCAGAGTCAATTAGACTTAAATCTCAAGGACAATTTTTCATACGAAAGGAAACAAATAGAGGCATTGAAATGAATAATTTATTGCTTATTGAATAAGGGGATAAGATCATAATTGAGAAAACTCAACTTTCTTATCTTACAGACATTATTCATAAGAGTCCATATATTGAAGAAAGACTACAAGTGAAAATTCAAAATAATTAGAGAAAAAGAGCTTTCTGGTAATCTCTAATCCAAGCCAAGATTTCATTGCAAAGTATATGATCATAAACTGACATCAGAATGTTCTACCACTGTTCCTGATCCAATTTATGCAGAGTACCTACTCCACCATATCCTTATTTTCAGGACATAGCAGGAAGTTCCAACTCTTTTTATATTGTAGTGACAAAGTTTTCTCATTAAAACTGACAGAAATAAAAATTGTAAGGATGTAAAAAAAATAAACTGCTTGGGGAAAGATACCTTGGAACTTCTGAAATAGGACAAAGTTTAAAACAACAACAACAAACCAAGCCATATTCCCACTAAGTGGGATAGGCTGCATGAATCCTACTACGTTATTGCGTTCTATCATGAACCATATCCTCATTAATTCCTAAATGAGCTATATCTTTCTTACAAGTTACCCACCAAATCTTTTTCAGTCTTCTCCTACCCCTCTTATATTGACTACTCCCTCTAAAATCCACTCGCCTAACAGGCGCCTCTGCTGGCCGTCTTAGCACATAAAATTTAAAACAATCTAGCAAAATCTTGGGCAGCATGGTCAGTTAACAAAGAGTTTAAACAAAGCTTTGGAAGATATATTTGTTGAAAACTAGCTGGTTTCATGGTCATGGTAAGGGAATGAGGTGAATGCCCAACCCAAATGATAAGTACACTGAAATACAGCTAAAGAAGTCAACTTAAACACCCAATGACCAAAGAATTTCCAGAAATATCATATCACTTCAGAATGCATTTAAATGTGTATACTCATTTTATGCACCTTTTACAGTAATAAATCATGTTATCTAAAAATAAATAAATAAATCCTATATGCACTCAAAAGGCACATGAATTTGAACTTTGAACTAACATATAAAAATATGGGAACATACTATACTTCTCTCTGTTTATTTTCCACTTGATGTATTTTGGGTTTCTTAGCCATGTAAAGTAATTTACAATGTTCCCCAGAATCATTCAATATGTATAAACACTTGAATTTAATTCAACCTCTCCTCTTTTACAGAGATAGCTTTATACATTTAATATAGAAATCCATTTTTTTTTCATGTCATACAATATAATAGTTTATCTCTTTGTACAAACTGATTCTTCCCATTTGATTAATAAAAGCTCACTTTTAACCCCCTGTAAATCCCCCCGCCAAAAAAAAAAAAAAAGGGTTTCTCTATTCCTACAATCAATTTGGCTCTTAGTTCACATCTACATGTCCTACAGCAGAAATTATGAAATTGATGTTCATAATTCCGCTAAGTGATCTACTTTTAATTCCAAAAGTACTTTGTTTCACCATTCTGACATTGGAATCATACAAACTAGTGCTCAAGGTTCTCAAAACCAGAGCAAATGTGACAAGGAGAAACTGCAAAAAGATCAGTCGTAATATACTCATATGACGCTGTAGTATCCTCAAATGCCAAATTTTAAAAACACAGAGAGCGCATGCAGATAAAAATCCTTCCAATAAACAAAACATAAATAATTCTGATGTCACATACAAATTCCAAGAATGATAGCTACTTATCAAGATTTCATAAATCCAAACGTGACTTCCCATATACGTCTTTTTCTCTTCTTTGATACAATAAAGATATTATTCAAGTCCATAAAAAGGGTAAAAGCATCCAAAAAATTTAGTATTAAAAAAGAGCAAGCATCAATATTTTTGACCCCCAACCTTTGCACTTGAGATATTTCCTTCTTCAAATCCTTGTCTGCTGGAAGCCTTCCTTTCAGAACACCTCGAATTTTATCCTTGTATTCATCCATTCTGGAAATTAAAGCGTAAAAAATGTTAGTCTTCTAGAATAAAGAATAGTGAAAGAGAGTAAAAGCCAATGAAATTACAAAGCATAACATCAAATCAAAGTAGCAAATTACATCTTTTTATGTTTCTTTTTGAGGTTTTCCAACTCTGCCTTCCTAAGAGAAAGTTTAACCCTGTCTTCAGAATCAGCAGCCATGATGTCTTTTTCCCGACTAAGAGCTTTGATTTTTTGCTCTAAACTATAAATCTCACTCTGCTTCTGCCGTATAATTGATTCAAATTCTCTTTCAGCAAGCTGTTTTGTCTTTCTCTCTACCTCGATATGCTGCAATGAAAACAAAAGGCATTCGTGAGTTATGACACAGCTGCATTCTATGAGAAAGGCATGTATTAAATAATCAAAAAGTAGTTGAACATGGCAGCAATACCATGTTCTTTTCTCTTTCATCCAAGTGTGATAGATTGACATTGGAAATCTGCAGTTCAAATGAATCCCTCTCGTTCTCCTTCTCTTCAACACGTTTCACAATGCCACTCTGCATGGAATCAAGAATATAAAATTGCATATGTGAGAATGTTATACATACATAATTGCACAGTGAGAATTCAAACTCAACATCAAACCTTGATCTCTGCTTTAGCCTGTTTTTGAGCTTCAATATCTTTCCAACGGTCATTTGCATGCATGTATTGATCCCACACCGCATTAAGTTCTATCAGATTTGATTTCTGAAATAACAATATTCCATTAAATTTTCATCACCAAAAATGTTGCTTGGATGTCAAATATGAAAAGAAGAAATATCACGCAAGAGATTACTAAATGAAGGTTGGACAGATGAAATAAAATAAAAAATAAAAAAAACAAAAAAAAAACAAAGATGGTTCCAAGTTTCCCAAGAACTAAAGAAGAGTTCAGAGAAAAATGAGTCACAAAGAACAAATAAGAAATTGAGATAGCCTTGCTCCAAACGTCACCCAGTGCAGATTGCAATATGCTGGTTATAAAAGTCAGTTTGGAAAATATAACAATTTTCCTGCAGCATTTTCAACAAAATGCACCAAAATGGATTTTTGTGTTCAATTGCAGAAAGCGATTTCTGAAATGAAAGTAAAGGAGTTATATTCAAACATAATGTATATACTAGGAGTCGCATGCTCTTGTGAATTGAGGAATGAAATAATAAGTTTTCAATTTTAAAGATAACTATAAAACCAAACAAGACTATTCAACAGAAAAATATAACAACAAGAGACTTTGATGGCCCCTACATCAATATTACAACTATAACTTTCTCCTCAGCATCAAAGACGCAAATTATTGGAATAAAATTAGACACAATTTTACAAAAACAAAACTTTGACCAAAAAAAAGGTGTTCCAAAATTTCATTAACAATTTGCTGTTTTGTGTAAGTGAAAAACCAAGGAACAGGCAACACTTGTTTTGAAAGCAGAGCCGAATCGCTATAACCATCAAAAACAAATTCTTTTCCTTCCTTTCCAGCTCAATTATGCAACTACATTAAAGAAGCACCTCCGAGGAGCTAAAAGTGTACCAAGAGTTCTAGTTCTCCTATTTCAAGAAACTGCCAAAAGAAAAATTTACTAATGGCAGGTTAAACATTGTAAGAGACAAGTGCCTCATATACGTGAAACATGCTGAAGCACAGGAGAATCATGTCGATAATTTTGGAAACACACTGACATCCTTGCTCTATACTGTGACAATGACGGAGTTCAATTTCAGGAGTGAAGATACAAAACCACTCAAAACACCTCCAAATGCCAAGAATACATAAGCATGCAAGTACCAGTGTACCACAACTTCCAGAGATTGCAGAACACCAACACATCAAAGAACTTGTAGTATTTTGAAAGTCCTAGTGACTAAGGTTCTCCAAGCTCAACAATTACTCTTTTTCTCCCTACGCATGGGCTACATGGTGTTTGCACCAACTCACTGCATCTATCCAATAACCACATAAACATCAAATAAAATAACTAAAGAGTTTGCTTCTCAAAAAACAAATGGAGGGAGAGACTAAATCAACAACTGACAACAGGACTTTCTACAAGAATATAATAACAGTCAAGTAAATCAGATCCTGTCCTTACCAAAAGGATGTCACATGAAAATCACAAGTACTAATAATTGCAGCGTGAGTATTAAAAAAGGAGCTCTTCAATTTACACTAGCAGTTTCAAGGAAACAGATATCCAGGTCTGATTCATAAACTGACAGATTTTGACAGGAAAAAAAAAAAGTGCTGATATTAACGGACAAGAATAGAATTACCTTTTTATCATCTAAATCTTTGTCGAGGTCCTTTAACCTCGACCGTACTCGGTTTGTGAGGTTCAAAGCTACTTCTTCAGAAAACGGGCTGTTAGGAAGAACCCCAAGATTATGCCTTTCAAACAGCCTCTGAATTTTAATGTCTCTATCATTCTTCAAGGATATATGTGCCTGATGCCAAAAAAATGATAATATCTTATTACTACTGAAAAATAGAATTCTAATGAAGCCTTGTGAAACATCATCTTGCCGAAGAACTTACTTCAGCCTCAGTTTGCAGCTTGCTGGTACTCCCATATATTGTCAGTTACTGTCTGTTTAAGGAAAGAAATCTTGGTATCTGTGTCATTCATTTCCCTATCCAACTTGCTAGATTTGGATCCCAAGATAGCAATCCTTTCTTCAAACTTGGTTTTCCATTCCTTCAGCTCTTCATCAGTGTCTAACACAGAAAAGCAGGAAAGCTAATACAGAGAGAGAGTCCCTTGGAAATGGAAAGCGAACATGAAAAGAAATTACTCAAATAAACATAAAGTTAAAGAAGAAGAAAAATTTAAATGACAATAAGAAGTCACGACATGTATGGCAAAAATAGACAAACCCTCATTCTCTTCAGCAAGTGCTGCATACTGTCTCTGTTGTTCCTTGAATAAAGTGCTTCTTTCAGCACTTTTTGTGGCTATTTGTTCCTGTATTTTCCTCAAGTCCTTCAGTGTTACTTCAGTATTATGGATGTTACTATCCAAACTCTGAATATCATTTTCCAGCTCTTGCATTTGACTTTTTAATGCACCACACTCGGTCTTGTCTTGATCAGAAGCAATGCTTTCCCGCAGCTGAATGCACACAACACGAGGTATGAGATCTTAACTTGGTAAATAATCTCATCAAAATTTGCAAGCAGTGCAACTATCTTGTGCCCATCCTAAATATAATATATCATCTCTCCTGAGGAAAAAATGATCTAGCTACCAACCTAAAAATCAAAATCATCACACTGATTAAACATAATTAACCCAATAGATTCTTGAAAGTTTCTGTTAGAATTAGTATATCATATTGCCTAGTTGTACTACACAGTAGTTGTACTATGCAATTTTACTAAGGCCCAAAGGCCCATGGTCTTTGTATATATAGATGCTCTCATAAGATAATGAAACATTCAGTTTTCCCAAATGGTTTCTCTCTTACTCACTAGCTTAACAGTTTCAACTTGTGTTTTTCAGCAGAGAAGAAAATAATTGAATACAGTACTCAAACATGCATATTTGTTGCAGTAAAAAATCTATGGAGATGATTTGAAATTTCATGGTTCCTAAAGCAGAATTAGAAAGAATACACTATATTCAAAAAAATCTTATGACACAAATTAGCATTCCATATGCTTGAGCGTGAGCCAAAGCAATAAAAGAAGTCATATTTTCTTCAGGACATTTGCAAATAAGCTTCAATATTAGGATCACAGTAGTTAAGGCAAGAGTGCAAAGGCCCTCTGAGGCTTGAGCACAAAAGCAAAGCACACGCTTTTTTAAGGCGATGTACACAGCTATATACAGCATATATTATTCTTAAATATAGGCTTATAACTTACACTTATCCTAAAAGAACATATGCATTAGTAAATAATAAACATGCATGTACAAAAACACATGCGCATGAAAATGAGATCCTAGCATAAAAGTGCATCAAAGACACAAAATTAGAACTAGAATGTAATGAGAAAAGAATATGCACAGTTAAAAAAAGGTACAAGCTGGTTGGATGAAATGGAAAATGGCATCGATAATATTATGCAACCGTAAAATTCCTTTGGACATGTTTAAACTTGAGGGTAAATTGAATAAAATGGCTATTAGACCAGCAATGCTTTATAGGTTTGGACATTGTGCAGTAAATTACTCACATGAGCAAAAGATGACAATTTTAGGGTGTGAAAGTTAAGATGGATGTGCGGGCATGCTAGGATGGATAAGATATGAATTAGTATAACAAACAAACAAACCAAGCCTTAATCCCACTAAGTAGGGAAGATATGTAGTATATTCAGGAATATATTGGAGTAGCTCCTATTGATGAGAAATGAGATAAACACGCTTAAGGTTGTTCAGTAATGTCAAGCGAGTTGATTATTCAATGTAAAAGGGCAAAGGGGCAAGGGAAGACCAAAAAAGACATGATAGCTAACTTGTAAGAAAGACATGGTGTATCTAGAAGTCAACGAGGATGTGGTTCATGACAGGCACAAAAGGATTCAATTGCTCTCACCCCACTTAATGGGAGTAAGGTGGAATAGGCTTGGTTGTTTGTTTTTGTTAGTTACTGCTGTTAGTTAGAGAGAGAGAGAGAGAGGGGGAGAGAGAGAGAAAGCGAGTCTAGTAGCACAGCATACAAATATCATTAGTGAAATTACAAAGTTTAAGCATTTGAAGTATTCATAGATTCTTATGATCTTAATAATCAGTATCAATTCATATGTGACGTCAAAGTTTACTTTCACTTTAATTGTGATTTGTATCTGATGCATCCCAACACAATTTATCATGGAACTTAATATCTGATGCTCAAGCCCCTGCAAAGATATCCATGGAATACAAACAACCAGCATAAAAAGCCCACAAATAAAATAAAAATCCATGATTTTTGCACTTCGTGCTTTTCTGTTTTTAATGCTTGTTATTTTGTTGCTAGCTTCAGCCACAAAAAAGCCCAGATCTTGTGCTTCACTGCGCTCTGCGCTTAAGCGCGCTTTGCTCACTTCTGACTACTACAATTAGGAAATGGCCTGAGTTTCAGAGGACAAGATTCTACATGCTGCTTGTATATACGGGCCATAAAAGGAGAATTGTTATGTTGTCGGCTTGGAGAAAACTATATGTTTGCATTTAAACTACTTGAAGCCTCAAAGTCAAGAACCACCTCACAGTTCACTCAGAAAACAAAACTCATGATCTGAAAAGATAGCAAGAAAGTTACCTTGTAAGCAGCATCTTTTAATGTTTGAAGATTCTCCAACTTCAGCTTATATGCCTTTATCTCTTGTGCCTGGTCCTTGTGAAGCTTCTTAATAACATCCAAAGCCTTGGTGTATCTAATGAGCAAATGCAAATGTTAACTTTTCTTGGCAAAGGTCCGAATGAATACAGATTCAGCAGAACGGAAAAATGTTCAGAAACTCTGCATCAGTAAAAAGTTATATTAAGAAATTCTACACCAGTGACAAGGCTGTCCAGATGGGTGTGTACTTGCCTTCTATTTGCGCATCGCAAGTGATAACATTTTAGTCAACTGTCGTAACTCTATGACTTGAAAATGGAACACTAAGGCATATGAAACTTCATTACAGAATATCCTTGATGTTAATTTCAATCCTCTGTGAATACTGAATTAGTCAGGCATAGTTCGTTACAGTATATTGAAGAATGAACTAGCCAGAAGTAAAACTACTAATTGCTACATATGCACAATAGCGGTCATCTACCCAAACTACTTCATGTTTTCATGATATAGTGCATCATATAAGATCTTAATATATCACTCAAACTTAATTGACACGTCTCATACGGTACAATGTAAGTTACATGTTGTACAATCTGGTTTCCTGGAATTGAGACTAACCAGTTTTACCATGATAAAATTCCCCACAATCATATGGCAACAAAATGGTAAAAATTGCATTCTTCCTCTGAGAAAATCTTTCACTTTTTCTTGCTATGGCGAATATTTAAGCAAAAGTTAATGGGTCACATGAAATTATAAAGTTGCACAATTTGAATATGGATGAAAGCAAAATATAATACAAGCACAATTGTAGCAAGCACTAAAAATCTTTTTAATTATAACCTAGTTGCAGAGAAGATATCATCAAACTTCTTTTTGAGTGTAGAAGGATCTTGCAGTGGCCAGTTGGCCTCATCTTGGTGCACAAATACAACATTTTCAAGAATAGCCTTGGAGACACCCATTAGAGCAGGAATTTCCCGATCCATGTCAGCACATCGATAGCTTAGGCAAACTTTCTGCATATAAAACAAGTAACATTGTGGAGTGGAAAAATGATTGTGACTACACTAACAGTAGGATCAAAAAATGAATATACATGACCACCCACATACAATCAGATTAACCATGAAGAAAATTAGCAAAAAAGAGCAAAAAGATATAAGTTTGATGCGTGGTGCAAAGAATGAAATATTCTTCCTCAAGTCATCATCACATCTTTTGCAATTTCAAAGAGCTCTAATTCATTGAATATATATTAAGATTATTCGTCATGTCAAAATCTGCACCCAGTCTGATGGACAGGGTAAACGAATTAAGGTAGGTGGTGTGAAGAAAGGAGAAGATTTGATGCCAGAAAATTCTTTTACAAGTAATCATTTAGGATTGAAAGAAGATGCTAAAATCTCAAACCACTTCACCAAACCATGGGATCATTGCTTGACAAGCTCCAAGTACATCACAATTTAAAATCGAACTTCACTGAAGCAAACATGTGTCTTGTTTTAACATCTCCACCAATGAAACACATTATATCAAACATATTTTGTCATGCGTTTTACATGCAACTTCCAGTGACAAAGACAGGAGTCATCCACAGTAAATTCAGGAAGGGCAATTTGAAAAGCCTCTCTAGAAAACTTTGTGCATATGATCATGGATATTCAAATAATTACAACTCTTTCGAAACCACATTCCCTTACCCTATGTTACCCGGACTCGCCCTTCACCCCCGGCGCACCCGTGTCGACACGACACGACACGGGTGCGGGTGCGGGATACGTGCCGGATGTGGTCAACGTCAGATGGGTGCTTTGACTGATAAGAGGGAGAAGAAGATCAACTGGTTCCTGTATTTGCCGGTTGCTGTCTTGACGTTGATGATGGGCTTCTATCTTGGGAGGAGAGAGGAGATCTAAAGCTGCTGTAGCCGATCGGCTTCTATGGTGGGAGGAGAGAGGAGATCTAAAGCTGTTGTTCTGCTGTCGGTTACAGTTTTGCCGTAGTGGTGATGTGCAGATGCTTAAGGAAGAAGATGAGAAGGTTTGAGGGAGGCGGCTGTGTTTTAAGATAGAGATAGGTTTCCCCTCTTACAAAAATTGCAACTAAGCCCCTGTATTTTCATTTCTCTTTCTTATTTATATGTGACTTAAATTCTTTGCTGTTTTAACCTTTTGTAATATTAATTTGGCCCTCATACTCACCAAATTACATTTTTGACCTGTTTGTGACCAATTTCCTTCCCCTACCATTTCTTTTAGAAGACTTCATTTCATTTATCATCAACTACCCTAAAATAAAAATTGTTCCAAGAAAAAAGAACAAACATTTATGAAAATTTATATGGGCAATGTGTTATTGTGACGTATCCCCGTACCCGTATCCGACTCTTTTGCCGAGTCCCCGTATCTCAAAATATGAAAATTAACGAATCCGACACCTAGACACGTACCCGCATCCGACTCCCGTACCCAAGTCCGGGTAACATAGCCCTTACCTTGGAATGGTCCATTGGTCCAATTTGCAGAAATTGGGAAATGTTTATTCAATTTGCATAAAGATCTTTAATGTGAATGGCAAATGTCTGTAAATCCAATGGAGACAAGGATCCCATAAACATGCAAAAATAGTGAGCTAACAGTAAAAGAGAAGAGAAGAAAAGAATTTGGTAACATAAAAAGGATTGGTTTTAGATGGTTCAGATTATTCTTAAAAAAGAAAATGAGTCACTTCTTCCGTTAGGACATGAATTAGTACAAGAATGCAAACATAGGATTGTGCATCGCAGTCTGCATAAATGAACACAATAATTAACTGTGGAGTTACGTCAGCAACTTCTCAAGAGCAACAAGAGTATTAGCTCTAACTAGCAAAAAAATTGACAAAGGCCACAATAAACGTGGTTGAATCAATATGATGATACCAGAAAGCTGGAAACAAACATCTCCAAAAACCTAGTAGCCAAAAGTACCCACATTGGAGAAGTAAAATAGCTAAACTGTTACTTTTTCAATGATTATGCTTTCTTTTCATTATTTATTAAGAAATGACAACCTGCCACAAACTGTTGATACCATCCCAATTCCTGAGTACTTTAACTACTGACTGTATGCAACCAAGAAGAAAGTTTAAAATTACAGATTTTACGAGTTTTCTCAAGCTCCGTTAGGAATCCGTCGAAGACCAGAAGCCTTTAGAAGTTGGAAAAAGTGTTAGATATCTTAGGAGTCGTCTTATGGTAATTTTAGATTTTATGGCTATTTTAGTCTTTTTTACTATTGCAGTAAAGCCCATTCTTACATGGGCTATATCTTTCTTACAAGTTACCCACCAAGTCTTTTTCAGTCCTCCCCTACCCCTCTTCTATGTAGTTACCCGGACTTGGGTGCGAGTGTCCGATACAGCTACGTGTCTAGGTGTTGAGTTCATCAAATTCATAAATTGAGGATACGGGGATACGGTAAAAGAGTCGGATACGAGTACGGGGATACATCTAATATAATTATATGTGTTTCTATACTATTAATAAAATTTGATAACTTAAAAAAAATATATTATTTTATAATTAATTTTTAAAAATATAAATATTTTGTGTGTATAAAATATTAGAAATAATATTGATAGACAAAAATAAAATGAGATTTTGTTCAATTTTACTTGTTATATTGTTTAGGTCCCAAATATTACTTGGCCCAATTTTACTTAGGTATTAGTACTACTTCATATGAAATTAAAATTAGGCCCAATTTACATAAAAACTGCAGAGAAACTTTGGCCCAACTTTAAAAAACAACATTGGCCCAATTAGACAAGTTAAAACAACTAAACCCTATCTCTCCACCCCCAAACAAAACACTATACTTCCGCCACTCCATCTTCTTCTCACTGGTTTTGCCTTCCTTGGCCATCAACTAAAGCGTCACCGGAAACTTTTCGTCGTCGTCGTTGACCCTTAGCACCATCATCTCTTCGTCTTGTTCCTCGTCCCTTCTTTCCTTTGTCGTCGTCTTCTTCTTCATCCCTTCTTTCCCTCGTATCCCCTCCTCAGCTTCCATGAATCAAAGTGTCCGTTGGATTTTGACCCAATCCCATATGTATCCCACACCCTTACCCGTGTCATATCTTGTCGACATGGGTATGCCAACAGTAAGAGGAGTCCGGATAACATAGCCCCTCTTGTGTTGATTACTCTCTCTAAATTTTACTGGCCTAATAAGCACTTCTACCATCCGTCTTAACACATGACCTAACCACCTTAAGCGTGTTTCTCTGATCTTCTCATCAATAGGTGCTACTTTAATCTTATCACTAATATGCTCATTGCGTATCTTGTCCATCCTAGTGTACATCCATCTTAACATTCGTATTTCTGCTACTCTCCATTGGGAGATCTTTTGTTCATGTGTATAATTCACTGCCCAATATTCAAACCCATAAAGCATCATTGGCCTAATTGCCGTTCTATAAAATTCACCCTTAACTTGTAAAGAAATTTTGCAGTCACAAAATATTCCCGATGCCATTCTCCATTTAATCCAACCCGCTTGTATCCGATGTGTAACATCTCGATCTATACCACCATCACTCCGAAGAACTGAACCTAAATACTTAAAATTTTCACTTATAGGTATCTCTTGATCTCGGATAATAACCCCTATTCTATTCCTACGCGCATTCTTGCTAAACTTAAATTCCACATATTCTGTTTTTTATCTACTAAGTCTAAACCCTTTTTGCCTCAAGTGCCTCTCTTCAGACCTCGAGTTTAGCATTAACCTCATCTTTTGTTTTATCTACTAAAACAATGTCGTCTGCAAACAACATACACCATGGTATTTCCTCCTATATGTGCCTTGTAAGTTCATCTATGATCAATGCAAATAGATAAGGTATAGACGTATAGATACTTAGAGTTGAACCTTGGTGTATACGTATGTTTATAGGGAACTCTCATGTCAACCCTTCTGGTGTTCCCACACTTGTAATCACATCCCTATACATCTCCTTTATTGATTCTATATATACTTCTCTAACTTCTCTTTTTTCTAAAACTCTCCACATAACTTCTCTAGGGACTCCATCGTATGCCTATTCAAGATCAATTAAAATCATGTGCAAATCCTTTTCTTTATCACGGTATCTCTCAGTAAATCTCCTTTAAGAGATGCATGGCTTCAGTAGTCCATCTCCCTGGCATGAAGCCAAACTGATTATCTAACACCATAGTCTCGTTTCTTAACCTTCTTTCTATCACCCTTTCCGAAAGTTTCATCGTATGGCTCATTAACTTAATACCTCTGTAATTCGCACAATTTTGTATATCCCCTTTGTTTTTTAATATGGATATGAAAGTACTCTTCTTCCAATAATCGGGTATCTTTCTACTCTTTATTTTATTGAAAAGATTGGAATATTACCAAAGTTGTACTTTATGCTTAATTAGGACTTAGTAAGCCAACTTATTCCTTTTTTGCCTAAGCATTTCCGTACCTCAATTGGAATATCATCAGAGCCAACTGTTTTTCCTTTCTTCATCTTCTTCAAAACCTCCTCCACCTCTGATTCCTGAATCTTTTGATAATACATTACATTTCTATACTTCTCAAACTTATCTTAAGTCTCCCAAAATGATACCGTTTCCATTTCCTTCATTGAATAGTTATCTCTCCCACCTTTCCTTAATTTCCTCATCTCTTACTAGCACCTTATTATTTTCATCCTTGATGCACTTGACTTGGGCTAAGTCCTTCATCTTGTGGGCTCTTGCTTTAGCAATTTTATAAATATCTTGCTTCCCCTCCCTAGATTCTAATTTTTGGTAAAAATCTTCAAAAACCCTTTCCCTCACTTCACTTGCAATCTTTTTTGCCTCCTTTTTAGCAAGCTTATATTTCTCAATATTTTCCTCACTTATACAACTATATAGACCCTTATAGTTAGCACTCTTAACTTTGATTTCTTATCGAATCTTGAGTATTTTTTCCAATTGTTCAAGGAAACTAATTGTATCGATAGGGTTCTAGTAGTATTAGTTATGTTTAGGATAGGAATTAGAAATCTTAATCACAATAGGATTCTAATTTTTAGGTATTTTTACAGCTTATAAATAGTTGTGTTACTACTATATTTTAGATAGAGAGAATGATGAATTAAAGATTTGTATTATTTGTTTTTTTGTATTTGTTCTTCTTCTACCTCAGGAATCTGTGAATTCCCTTCTTTCTTAATTTTTCCCCCTTGGTTACTGTTCACAGGCACCGTTCACAGCCCCAAATCCCTTCTTTTCTTCTGCTCGTGCCTGTAGACAAGATACCCCAATCTTGTGCTACATCATAGACAGTGAGCAGAAACCCAGAAATTCTCCTGCTCTTCTTTCATCCGAAGTCCTCCTCATTTTCCTTGAGGGACTACTCATGTTATTTTAGATATATCTAACAATCTTAAAACAATTATGGTTCTGAGAGAATTCTTATCATATTTCCTTAGATATCAAAAACCAAAAACCAGAATTAAATTGAGATGTCCACGGTAGTCGAGTTTGCACACTTCATCTCTTCTTCTTTCTATAAGCATACTAACTGAAATGAACACCATAAAAATTGGTTAAAATATGTACGATGACACTTGACCATTTCAACTACAAGGACTTTTACAAGTTCTTCCTCTAATGTTTGTAACTAACAATAGTCCAATAACCCACCCCAGATCTACGTCACCATTAACTAAAAGGTCATTCTTTACCCTTTCGCATTAGACAATGGAAACAATATGACAAGAAAATCCATTAAATTACATCAAACCATACACGAAAATGACTAAACAAATCGAATACAGAAATAGTCAACCCCTTTTGCCTTGCGCCCTATAAAGACAGTCCTTGATATCTCTATCTAATGCATCTGTCATACCTACCCAATTAAACCGGTCGCACTTGAAAAGTCTCCCAAGCAGTCTACAAACCACCCTAAGCTTCACATGAAAAAGATTCATTCATGGCCCCAAACATCACAAATGCCATCATATGGTTAGAGTAAAAATAACATCAAGGTTATAGAAAATAATACTACTACTGAAGAAACCATATACAATAGTGGCTATACATCCACATCGATGAGAAAACGTAACTCAAAAGACCCAATTTAGGGTCCGCCACAAGGATCCTCTTTTTCCATTTCTGCTACAAACACCCTTGTGCAAGAATAGTTTTGCTCAGACATCCAAATATTGTCTTCAGAAACAATAATGTCTAGTTACACGTCAAAATTCTTCACTATCTATGTACAAAAATGCATGTGAAAAGATATATAAGCTGTGCACATATTTACTATTGTATCAAAATCCAAATAATGAAAACGACAGACCAAATATTTTCCTCAAAATCAACAAATGACGGCACATTACCTTACCAATCAATATTTTAGAAAATAAAGAAAAGTGCATTGTTCATAGTTACCTCTCCAGTATGATGGATTGATTGTTTGCAGCACACTCTCAAGGGCTTTATATTCCATCTTTGTGGCCTTTTGTGTCAGCTGAAATGACCTGATACAAACCACATCCTTCCCCGCTGCAGTCTTGAACCTCAACTTTATCTGCCCCTTTGTTTCCGTCTCTCCCGCCACCTTAACCATTAACCACCCATCAGAATTCTTCAAACATACAGCTAAAACCAATATTAGTACATGAAAGAAAAAACACAAATGGTTAATGAGAGGGACCTTCGGGTCATGAATAAAGCTCTGACCGGACCGAGCATTTGGAGGCAATTCACCACAACAAGCAACCTTCAAGCACTCAATTATAGTCTAAGATGCACAATTGAAACAATTAATTACTGTTAGTAAAAATTAATATACACAGCTATGCATGTATTGCATGTAATATTGCAATTGATGGTACAACTTTTTTATGCATAACGTCCAACCTGGATGCAAAAATTTACGTGAGAATACTGAAGTAGTCTGGTAAACAGACAGACTTCATAATTACATATATACAGAGAAAAAACTTCTCAGGGTACAAGATTCCACGATTCCAATGAGTGGCCATTTAGCCAAAACTGTTGCACATACACAGAAAACTAGCGAAAAGAATGTGGACTCGGAGTACAACTAATTAAGCATAAAGTACAACTACTGGTAATATTGCAATAGGTTCTTCAAAAACTCATCCGACAACCCTTTTGTTAAAAATCATCATTGACTCAAGGAAAAAGTAGTACATGAACAGGGGAAAAAAAAGGGGAAAAGAATACAACTTGCAATGCAAAGTGTGCAAAGAGTACAACTTTCAGTGCACAATGTACAACAGTCTAATGAAATAAAGGCTGCAATTCTCAATGCATTCAGTAATTTACCCGATACTCACTGGATTACTAGTAGTAGTATTGATAACAATAATAATAAAATAAAATTACTGTACAAACAGGAACAAAAGGGTACAACTCGTAATGCAAATTGTACAACAGAATTACTGCAGTGATATGCTCTAGGAATAATTTACAAGAAAAACAAAAATAGCAAACTAGATAAGTAGAGGGTGGTGAAATTACAGTTTTGCCAGCACCGTTGGGGCCGACGATGAGGGTTAAGGGCTTGTAGAAGGTGATGACGTTCTTGTTTTCCGGGTCAAAACTCCGGATTCCCTTTATCAACATTTTATCCACCGTACTCATCTTTTTTTCGGGGGTCTATCTCATGAGTAACTACTGCATGAGATAGATTTACAAATCTTTAATTCATGCAGTACCCGCGCTACTGAGATGCAAAAATGGGTTTGAGAGGGAGATACACATCTAGATTTTTCCCAAGAGACAGAGTAGTAATCTGTATCTTAGACACACTAGGTGGTATAAGAGACAGCGTCTCTTATACACATCTAGATGTTTCAACATATATATATATATATATATATATTCCGTAGCAGTGTTTAAAAAATAAGAATTAAAAAAAAAAAAGGATGAACCAAAAACATGGGTCAAATTTTACTGTGAACTAATTTATTCTAAACCGAAAATAAAGAATAAATAAATCAATTATTTTAGTTAGTTCAAACAACGGTTCGAGTGTTTTCTATATTATATATAAAGTTTGAGGGGATTTTTTTGATATATGTCATCCTTTACATTCTCATTGTTATTATACTCATAAAATATCTAAATTTCTAATAAGGGAAAATCGCCAAATTAGTCCCTAAACTTTTTTATTTTCGCCAATTTGGTCCCTCAACTTTTTATTTAGCCAGGTTAGTCTTTAAACTTTTTTTTTTTTAGCCAAAATACTCCTTTTGTGGCTGAGCCACCGGCAAACTCTTTTTTTTTTTAAGTAGCTCCCAATCTGAAAGGCAAAATAGGAATTTCACCAAAATTTTCTTCATCAAACCGAAGCCGTTGTTGTTTTGGCTGAGCTTCCTGCGATAAGAGAATTGGAGCTCTTTGAAGACCTAGGGCTGCGAAGACTACTGCAAAATTCAAGAGATTCAACCAAAAAAACATCAAATCTTAACAACAACAAAGATTAAAATCTGCCATTAAAATGCGGAAGAGGACGAGTTCGGAGGTTGGAATTTCTTAGACAAATTTTGGTGAGTAAAAACCTCCATATTTAGTTATTATACCATCTAAATTTGCTTTTTCTTGTGATTTTAATGTTTGGTTTTTGTTTTTGATATGTCAGTAGTGTTATGGTTGTGTTTATGACGTGGAAGAAGAGTTCCTGAAGTCAAAAAAATTGGTTAAAAAAACTTAGGGCCTAGCAGAAAATGAGAGAAAAATGCAATTGATTTGTTAAAAGGGAAGGTTGGGAAGGATTTGGATAATTGAGTTAGGGAAATCATCATCAATTTCAGTAAGAAGTTATATATTTAGAGGAAAAGTATATGCATCTTCAACCAAATTTAGAGGAAGAGGAAGAGGAAGAGTTGAGTACTACAATGGAGATGAAATTGTGTTCTACAAGTGTGGTGAACCTTGCGGAATTGTTACATCTTGGACAGAAATCAACCCAGGAAGGAGTAAGAGAGTTTCATGGTTGCCATAAATATGGGGTAATGGTGTTCCTTATTATTAATATTCTTATTAATTTTTTTATTACAATTTTATAGTTAATGACAGTGATATAACATTTTTTTTTATTTATATGCAATTGTGTCAATTCTTCAATTTATTTTTTTTTATGGTATGATCCACCCATGTGCAAGAGGACCAACAATATATTGGCAAAACTATTAAGGAATTTGAGGAATGCTGAAACTGAAAACAAGAACTTGAAATTGGAATTGTCCAAACTTAAAGCTAAAGGAAGAGCATTATGGATTGTACTTGCCTTGAGTTGGATGATGGTGTTTGTGCTGTTATTTGAGATGCAAGAAGGAACCAGGGAGCTCCAAATTTGAGAATGTTAGAATAATATCAGAATGTTAGAATAAGTAGTGTAGGTTAATTAGGTTCCTTTTATGATATTATGTATGAAGTAGTTGAATGAAAGTTGGATTTAATCTGACTAGTTTGTATTTTGAATTATGTATTTGGAACGGTTATTATGGAAGTTGGATTTAATCTGACTAGTTTGTATTTTGAACTATGTATTTAGAAGTTATTATGGTTATAGTTAATGATGGAGTTTGCTAAATAGATGTTTTTTGTTCTATCAAGTTTATTGGTTTTGTAATAGTTTGATTTATGATTTGTAGCAGTGATAATGTTTTGAAATTGTCTGGCAAGTAAAAAAAGTGAAATGGCCAATATATTGGTAGAACATGTGAAGAAAATATGTGTAGAAGTTTCTTGCAAGTTTTTGGACAGCATTGTACATTTTTTTTGGATAGAATTCTGTAATTTTTTGGACAAATTTTTGCAGTTTTATGGACTTCATTCTACAATTTTTTGGATAGAATTTTGCAGTTTTCTAGACAACATTTTGCAATTTTTTGGATAGAATGTTGCAATTTTCTGGACAGCATTCTACAATTTTTTTGATAGATTTCTGCAATTTTCTGGACACCATTTTGCAATTCTTTGGATAGATTTCTGCAGTTATTTGGACACAGAAATCATTATGCAGTTTTTTTAACAGAATTCTGCAATTTTTTGGACAACATTTTGTAATTTTTTTGACAGAATGTTGCAATTTTTTGGACAGCATTCTGCAGTTTTGTGGACAAAATTTTGTAATTTTCTAGACAACATTCTGTAATTTTTTGTATAGAATGTTCCAATTTTCTGGACAGCATTTTACAATTTTTTTGATAGATTTCTGCAATTTTCTGGACACCATTTTACAATTCTTTGGATAGATTTCTGCAATTTTTTGGACACAATTCAGTTTTTTTTAACAGAATTCTGCAGTTTTCTGGACAACATTTTGTAATGTAAAGGAGACATGTAGCAATAAAATCCCCTCAGCACTTTATATGGTTGACAGAATACACATCTATAGTACCATTGGTCAAGATTGCAAATTTTTGGACAAATTTCTGCAATTTTTTGGACGCCATTCTGAAATTTTCTGGACAGATTTTTGCAATTTTCTGACACCATTCTGTAGTTTTCTAGATAGATTTCTACAGTTTTTTGGAAAGAATTTCGCAGTTTTCATGGACAACATTGTGCAATTTTTTAGATGGAATGTTGCAATTTTTTGGACAGATTTCTGCAGTTTTCTGGATAAAATTTTACAGTTTTCTGTCCAACATTATGCGAAATGTCTGGTTCAGAATGTTGAAAAAAATCCTGTCACTATTCTGCAGAATTCTGTTGGACAGATTTCTACAGTTTTTCTGGATACATTTCTGCAATTTTTCTGGACACTATTCTGCAGTTTTTTGGACATAATTCTGCAGTTCTTTGGACAGATTTTTGCAATTTTTCTGGACACTATTCTGCAGTTTTTTGGACAGAATTGTGCAGTTCTTTGGACAGATTTCTGCAGTTTTTCTGGACACTATTCTGCAATTTTTTGGACAGTATTCTGTAGTTCTTTGGACAAATTTTTGCAGTTTTTCAGGACATTATTCTGCAATTTTTTGGACAGAATTGTGCAGTTCTTTGGACATATTTCTGCAGTTTTCTAGACACTATTATGCAATTTTTTGGGCAGAGTTCTACAGTTCTTTGGACAGTATTCTGCAATTAGATTTTGGACAGAATTCTGCAGTTGTTTGGATAGATTTCTGCAGTTTTTGTGGACACTAGTTTGCAATTTTTTGGACAGAATTCTTCAGTTCTTTGGACAGATTTTTGCCATTTTTCTAGACACTATTCTGCAGTTTTTTGGACAGAATTCTGCAGTTCTTTGGACAGATTTCAACCATTTTTCTGGACACTATTCTACAATTTTTTGGACAAAATTTTGCAGTTCTTTGGACAGATTTTTGCAGTTTTTTGGACACTATTCTGTAATTTTCTGGACACTATCCTACAGTTTTTTGGATAGAATTTTGCATTTTTTTGGACAACATTATGTAGTTCTTTGGAAAAATTTCTGTAATTTTTTGGACACTATTCTGTAATTTTTTGGACAAAATTCTGTAATTTTCTGGACACTATTCTGCAATTTTCTATAATAAAATATAACAAGAACATCAATTAACAGTCAATCAAATTTGAAATATACATAACACCAATAACAAGTGACAATCATCCAAATCAAACAAATGTCATCATTCATCAAATAGTCAAGTCTAGCAACCATACACATTTGACATTAAAGCCATTAAACAAAAAGGTCACCAGTTAAGGGTCACTAATTACATTCAAAATAGCATCATTCCAAATACCAAAAATCCAAATATTTGCAATAATTACATCAATAAAAAGCCACTATCAACATAAGGCCATCCATAAAAGATCAAAAAACTAAATTAAACCAAAAAGCTACTGAGTAGCATCATCTTCCCCAAAAAAGCTATTAAGTAGTAGCTACATCATCATCTTCATTTATGAGTCTGTGTGCCTGAAAAAAAATACAAGAAGTAAGGAAATTTTATGAGATATTAAAAAATATAAAAGAATAAGTGTAGGGATTACTGTTTGCTTTGATCTTTTTCCTTGTCCTCTAGATGGTGTGTATGTTGGAAATAACATTTCGGCCTTTCTACTTCTCCAAAATTGTGCTTGTTCTGATTTGCAAGTTTGTTTATTATGACCCAAATTGTGGCAGAAATAGCATCTAAGCAACACTTTTCTTGGGCTGCACATTTGGTTGTGGTAGTGTAATCTCCTCCTGAGTAACTTCAAAAACAGTTGAAAAAAGATATCATTAATGGTTTACCATCAAATATATTATTGTCGAAATTTACTTGGAAAAAATAAATTAATGAATACCTTGCACTTCAGGCAGAATACTTGTCATTTCAGCTTGCATATTGGACTCTTCAGCTTGCACATTAGACTCTCCAGCTTGCATATGTTGCATTTCAGCCTCTTTTGTGAGTCTTTGTGGGCATTTTCAAACTGTATGTCCCTTTTGATGGCATCCTGAGCAAGTCATGTGAGTTATTCCAACCCTTGATAGCTTTTTAATTCCTTTAGGATCACTTATCTGTTCATCTGGCTCCCTTCTTCTAGCCTTCTTGGGTCTACTAGGAAGTTTCAGCTTTTTAGGTGCATGAATAGGGTCTTTTTTGGAATTAGGCCATGCATTAAGTCCATTTATAGGCTCTATAGCTGGCTCATATGCTCTTACATAAGCATCCTTTGAATAACATTGGTTCACAAAACTCTCCGATTCTTCTCCTGTTAGGAACTGCACAAACAAGGCTAGAGAAGGGAGCCAGATGAAGTTCCCATCTTCTTCAATCACAGACCCGCTTCTCCAATTCAACAGCAAATTTTTCCCCATACATATGAGTAACTTCAAATTTGGAATCATTAGAAAATCTAGCAATATTAAAAGCTGCATCTTCTTTTGCCTTTTCCAACTTCTTCTGAATTTTAGGACACAAATTTTCTGTTCTTTTTCTTATCCACTCTCTTTTGGTCCTAAGTCTTTCCATGATATACATTCTAATATTTTCAAGCATGCCCAAAATTGGCTTTTCTCGAGCATCTAATATCACACTGTTAAAATTCTCACACAAGTTGTTCAAGAGTATATCACAGTTAGGTATGGTTCTAAAATGTGATCTTGACCAATGGTATGGAGAAGTATTTTCTGTCAACCATTTGTGTGCTTCCTCATCATATTGCCTTCAAGGACTCCATTTCATTATCAAACCTTTTTCTATATGTTGACCTTGCACAAGCCCAAACTCTTGCTTTTAGAGAATCACCACTTGTCCATAACCATTATGTCAAGTCCTCACATTTTAGAACCATACCTAAGGATGAATCTGTCCTTAGACAGATCTAAAAGCTATTTGAACATGCAGGTACTCAGTTAACTAATCTGTATATGTTATTATTTAGAGGACAAAAAAAAGAAAAAAGAAAAAAAATAGAAATTTACCTTTTGTCTGTCAGAATAAAGGTCCAGCTTTGTTGGTCATAAATCTCCAAATCATACTTTAAGTGCTCAATGAACCACCTCCAAGAATTCTTGTTCTCTATCTCAACAACTGCATAGGCAATTGGATAAATACAATCATTGGGATCTATCCCAACTGCTGTCAACAATATACCAAGATGGGGTCCTCTCAAATGGCAACCATCTACCCCAATTACAGGCTTACATCCTTCTCAAAATGCCCCTTTTTAAGGTTTCAAAGCATATATACATCCTTTGAAATCTCTTTTTTCCAGAAATCTCATCCACAACTGTGACAATATCCACAGTAGAACTAGGATTTTTTTTCAGCAATTCTTCATAATAGTCCCATATCTTAGAGTACTGCTTCTTGTACTTTCCATATATCAATATCTTAGATTTCTGAAAAGTTTTGTACACTTGATGTCTAGTGATGTTTGCATTGAGCTCTCGGTGAACCTTATCTTGAAATGCTCCTACTGTGACCTTTCTATTTAATCTTAAGAACTCCACGTATGTTTTACTTAGAAAGGTTGAAGTCACACGCTTGTGATAAAAAGTCCTACCACATTGGTGTGGTGGACCCATTGTCTTAATGACAAATATATCACTATCTGCCATTTTTGAAGCAAAGACAAACCAAGAACAATTATTGGCTTGACAAACAGCTCTCATCCTGATACTGTCATTCTTTTTCCACCTAAATTCCTTGCCCCATTTGACTGCCATGATTTTCTACTGCTTCCTTGAACTCATTCTTACTACTAAATTGTAACCCAACATACAAATTAGGGTCCTCCATGTCTGTTTCAGGTCTAAATAATACAAACCTTGATGTTGGTCTAACTTCTTCGTCTGAGGAGCTGTAAATGCTATTTAACTCATCAGAATTTAAAAATTCTAATTCCTCATTTACTTGAATTTGCTCTTCATGAAAAATGTTTACATCACATGCATCAGTGGCCTTGACATGTTTATGCTTTTGTCCAGCCTCATGTGGTTCATGTTGCTCAGGTTCGTCAATCCCTTGTTCTTCATGACCAACTTCTTTAATACCTAAAACAATGCTTAAATCCCTACCAGCAGTTGCTACAGATTGATTATATATCACATCATCATCTTTACAAAAATCATAATCACTATCATGGAATTCTTCACCATTGAAGGATCCAGAATCTCCTTTGCTATCCTCATTATCTCCTTCTGCAATTTCTCCTAACCTGTCCCACTTCACTATAGATCTAAGAATGCAATATTATTTGCTTGTGTAATATAAAGCTCAACAAAACTTCCATTTACACAAGCCAATGGCTGCCATGTCTATCATATCATCTTCCATCTCTATTTTTCTTAAACTAAAATCACCATTTACCACTGGAATTTTGTACATAAATCCTACATTTGTTCCATACCCAAGACCATTAGTCATATGAATTAGGACAGAAAGTTTCATGTCAATAGGGTTACAATCATCAAAGTAGTCCAAACAACCCCCAACATACTTTTTCTCTATTTCTCCTGTAAAAACCCCACCATAGTGAACTTTAAGTGTAAAAAGTTCAGAATTTCGTCCATATTCTGTTCTCCAAATAAAACAACAAAAAACTATTGTTAATTAGACAACACATGCTTATAGATAGATACTAATGTCTGCAAATCTTGCAACACGAAAACAACTATAAATTATTTTTTTTCTGCAACTAAGGGACCACATGAGCATAAAAAAGACTTATTAGAATATAACAAATAGTTATTAGTTTTGCAATAATCTATACTACCCCACATCATATATTACCAAAAACTTAAACCCCACATCATAAACACAACCATAACACATATCAAAAACAAAAATGTGTATAAGATCACAAGAAAAGGCAAATTTAGATGGTATAATAACTAAATATGGAGGTTTTTACTCACCAAAATTTGTCTGAGAAATTCCAACCTCCGAACTCGTCCTTTTCCGCATTTTAATGGCAGATTTTAATCTTTGTTGCTGAAGATTTGAAGGTTTTTTGGTTGAATCTCTTGAATTTTGCAGTAATCTTCTCAGCCCTGGGTCTTCAATTTGCTCCAATTCTCTGATCGCAGGAGCAGCTCAGCCAAAACAACAACGGCTTCAGTTTGATGAAGAAAATTTTGGTGAAGTTCCTATTTTGCCCTTCAGATTGGGAGCTACTTTAAAAAAAAAAAAGAGTTTGCCGGTGGCTCAGCCACAAAAGGAGTATTTTGGCTAAAAAAAAAAAAGTTTAAGGACTAACTTGGATTTTCTTCTAAATAAAAAGTTGAGGGACCAAATCGGCGAAAATAAAAAAGTTTAGGGACTAATTTGGCAATTTTCCCATTCTAATAACTTTCATAACTTCCTTTTTTTAACTTCCATCATTTTTTCAGTACATTTTTTCTTTTTATTTTGCACACATAGTGAGTATACATTTCTCATTGGTCTAAATTACTAGTTAAGATATAGGTCACATTTTCCTCGTCCATTTACAAGGACTTTCATGTAATTTTTTCATTAGTTTTGCTGCTCCCTTTCCCTCTAAAGGCTATTTATAGAACCAATAGTTGATTTTTTTCTATTTTGAAATTTTATTTTTTTTTTTCTATTTTGAAAATTTTGAGTTTGAGTACCTGCAATTTCAAATAGCTTTTAGTAGGTAACTGATAAACTGACTACTCTATCAATATAGACGAATAGGATTCAATTTTCTAAAACCAATAAAAAAATGTTGGTTTCTTCTATAAGCGTATGAACTAGTTACTCGATGTATGAACACCCTCTTCAAGAAATATATGACGAATTATAAATCTAATCTTTCAACTATTTTCACTATTTACACTAATTTTTATGAAGTTTTCAACTCATCAATTATTTTGTAATCTCAGCAAAGTCCCTTAAAAATTTGTTTAATATTTATTCCATGTAACTTTTTTTTTATAATCTGAAGAAGGTTCTCATTTTGCTTTTTTAAACCAAAGTAGTAGTAATTTGACTAGAAATTTGATTTTTTTTGTTTTTAACCAATAGAAGATTCATGACTTTTATATGAAATAGTTATAGTAGCAAAACCATTAGTCACCTTTTCATCATACATGCAGAGCATTGAAACTAGTTTTTTCTCTATTTTGCAGATCACCTATAACAAAAATTATTCGAAAAGTAGATTTTTTTTAATGGGAATTTGAAACACCTTCAAATTGGCGCCGAATGAACTTTTTTTAACTGTAAAAACTTGAATATTAAAGAGATGGATGGATGATTTTGATCCTTGGTTTAATCATACGATTTATCTTCACACATGACTTTCTAAGGGCAAAATTGTCATTAAGGCTCCTCTGATATTCTGTCTACAATATTGTACGAGATACTACCGATTGCATAAAGGAGAAACTTGAATAATTGAATGTGCATATTAGGAATGATCAAGAGTAGACTGCCCCAACCCCATCCATTTTTATTCTAAATTTTTGAAAACAAATGTATACATCAAGGCAACCATTTGTAGGGTCTATAGCCCTTTTGGCTCTAGGGGTGTTCATTAGTTGGTTTTTGGTAATTTGATTAAAAAATTTTTATTTTTTCAATTTTTAGTACAAAAAAAAATCAAAACCAAATTCAAACCAAACTTTGTTCGATTTCTCTAACTAACTGAAATTCACTAGTTAATTTAAAAACTAAATATAAAATTAAATACATAACTAATTAAATTAATAAACAAAAACCTAAAACTACTAAAAATAAGACTAGAAACTAAAAGATAACAAAGAAAAATAATATTCAAGTATTGAATATGTGAATGGAAAATGGAATTGAGTTACTAAAAATTTAAAAATAAAAAAGGTAACATACGACAAACCCTCTTAAACTATCGCTCTATCTCACTTTGCCCCCTCCCTTAATTTTGAACTTTAATACTTAACCCCATTTAGTTTTAGATTTGATTCAAATCAGTAGTAGCGTTAAATTGTCTATTCACTAACTAAACAGAATTGGTCACATAATGTACATGTGAGACCACTGAAAGACTAAAATAGACTTAGTTGAAGAGGATTGCTTTTATTCCCAAAATTGCACAACAGCCAAAACTATTTAGTTGATGTTGTCTTCATCCCTTTCTTCATTCAAACCATCTTTTTTTTTTTTTTTTTTTTTTTTGTCTTGGCTATCTACATGTGATTTAGAAACGTGAAATTAATCGAATCCATGAAATGAATTATTCATTGAAGCACTTTTAATCTTTCCCCCTACTTTGAGAAGTGAAGATGTGAAACTAGGATTATATGGCATATAGCAAAATATAAGGCAATATCAAAATCATATCTCCTATCATATGCCGCTTTGGTGACGATATTTTATAAGGTAATTTTTATTGCTTAAATTACAAGATGTAACATTTTATATAGAATTCATAGTTTTATTAGTTCAGTTAATAAATACAGATAAATATTGTAGCGCATTAAACTAAATTTTAATCTACTTTCATTTGTATTATTTTATTGCAATTAGAGGTGATTGCATACTTGGTTTAGGATTGAGGTCACGTAGGATTCTAACCCATTTCTACTTGTTAGTATTAGATGCAAAGTTATCTTGATTAATTTATGTCATATGTTTTACCTTAAAGTTTAATAGCAGCCCTAATGCATCTTGAATTCAATTGAAGCAAAGTTTTGTTTACCATATAAGATTCAATAGTTTCTTTTCCTCAGTCTTTTGTCCCAATGAACTCTCATTTTATTCTTTCACTAAATTGTTTTGCCTTAAAATTTTTAGTTACTTCAATGATGCTTCTAAAATGTTGTCGGGTTTTAAGTGCAAGTGTAGGTTCTTTTTTATTGGATCTATTATTCAACTTGGGCAAGAGGAAAAGAAATTGAGTATAATTGTTGTACACAAAATCAATGGTCTCAAGGGAAAAAAACCAATCATTGGTGAATCACAGTCTTACACTACTGAAATTGAACAAAGATCAATAATAAGAAAAACATGATGAGTTTCATGACATTGTTGAAAAGTTGACGATAGCCAAATTGTTCGTCAAGTTTAAGGAGAAAATATCACTCTTAACAATATTAGTACAAAAAGTGTTTTTGGTTGGAGTTGGGATTATGTAGAAATTCAAAAATTTGAGAAGCATTTTTGTCTATCTTAAAGAACCATACCATTTATGTAATTCATTTAAGTTTAGTTCTATTATATTATAGGAGTTGATTTTAGTTCTATTATATTATAGGAGTTGATTTTAGTTCTATTATATTATAGGAGTTGATTTTTTTAAAGTTTATTCCAAAAAAATGAATTCTTGACTTTGTAGAAGGCTGACCATGAAAATATATATTGTTGAGTTGCTTGTTGTAAGTTTATATACATTGAGTGTACCTTTTTGTTTTTACTGAGGAATGAAAATTATTGCAATGATATATTACTAGGTACTTTTTGGCAGTATATACAATATGAAGTGTATCTTCTGTTATTCTATATTTGAAATTTTAGCACAATAATGAAAGTTTATGTATGAAAGGCAGAAATTTTTTCCTTCAATTTTAAATTCAGTTTGACAATTATGTAGGCATTTCTATAATAGCTATAACTTGCAAAGAAATCAAGTGAAATGAGGAGGAAAATGTAGTTTTTATCTCAACTAATAAAAAAATTCTCTTTCACTATACTTCTAAAAATTGTGTCTTAATTTTTACTACCATATTTCCAGTGATCTGACAAACATGCCACAGTTGCTACACCTAAGTGTTTGATATTATGTCCAAACATGCCAAAGTTGTTACTAGGGGTATTCATCCTAACTCGCTTACCCAAAAAGATCTGCTGAACTGATCTTTCCCGAACCGAAAAAATAAGGTACCCGAACCGCATTTTAACCCGTCAAGTAGAGGGTCAGGTAGAGGTTACAGTTTAGTGACCCGCTGAGTATCCAACCTGGTTCGTTTCAGGGATATATTTGTAGATTTTTTTAATAGAGTTTCCTCATATGTAGAAGTTAATAGGATTATTACTACATTTAGTATCATTTCGGCAGGCTCTTACAGATCTGACATCTTCTTCTCATTCTCTTTCTCACGTTCTCTTCATTTTTTTCAATTCCTCAATCACCTCTTCGTCTTCTCTTGTTGAGGTGTAAGCTTGTTTGTTAGGATGAAAATATTTCTATATGTTTTGTCTAACATTTGAAAACTTAATTGTTATGGTTGAGTGTATGTTAGGATATAAGCATGGTGGCATAAAAGCAAAACGTATGAAATTAGATAGCATTATTTTTAGATTTCATGTTTTGTTGTATATAGGATCGGGTAGTCTGGTCTACGAGATACAGTCTTTTGCAGGTACCTGGTTGTTCGGTTACTCGCTTTGCATGGACTAAGTAGAAAATTAAAATTTTCTTGATCCGGTCAGAGAGGGTTGAGTACAATTTTTGACTCATGAATCAGATATTCAATCCATGGACACCCCTAGTTGCTATACCTAAGTATTTGATATACCCTTCTCACGACACTTTTGTTTCGCTGCTCATCAGCAGCCTCTAGTTACTATACCTAAGTATTTGATATACCCTTCTCACGACATTTTTGTTTCGCGGCTCATCGGCAGCTTTCTTTCTTACCTTCTTTGGCCCTCCAAGTGGTCTTCTCAAAGGTGGGGGCATTGTTGGATCCGTTTGTGAGTGGCTCTATTGACTTTCATTAGGAATTGGCCTAATCATTCCTTGATATGACCTACATTGTTTTTAAATTTTGTTAACGTAGTATTGAAAGAATTATGAGATGTAAATTACTTTCTGATGACATTACCTGAGATATGCTTCTTTTTTGTAGTACTCGTGCATAAAGATTAACAATGTTCCTTTGAGAATATATAATTGTCACAATGGCATGGAGGCAAATTATTCACTCAAATCTTTTTTTCTGCATATGCATATTCTATTGTCAAGATCTACAATGAAGTTCCTTGCACCGGTCACCACTTCAAACACAAAACCTCCTGCAAGTGTTACCTCTTATTTGGTAGCCTCACTTTTCAAATGCTCAACTTTGTTTACAATTTTAGGACATACAAAGCCATTACGCTTCTCAATCATTTCCTTTTGCTTTTGAAACTTGGTCATTAATTGCCTTCTAATCATTTCTAGCATTGTAAGAATAGGTTTATCTCTTACGTGCTTAATCCATTTTGTTGAATGATCAAGATTTGTTTTTGCTTGCCATACCATATTTGGATCTCGTTGAGAAATGACAACTTGTCATGTGCTAGTAGATTCTTGCATCAACCAATCATGTGCAGGTTCATTAATAGCCTTGAGTGCAATCATATGATCATTAAACTCTTCTACTGTACATATGCAAATGTAGTTCCCCATACTAAACCTTTTAGATCTTATCCCTTATATAATTGTTTAAAGTTGGCATATAGATGCCTAACACAAAACCTGTGCTGTATTCCTGGCTTTAACAAGTTAAATTCATTTAAATCTTACAAAATTTGGGAAAATATTCAATATTAAAATATTAAGTGGCAAAAGTATTCAAACAAAATTAAGTTACTATGTAATAAACTGATAAAATATTACCTTCTATCTATTTGAAATAAACACCCACCCCACTTCTTCAAGTCTGCCTATTAAACAAATTAGCGTTTGTAAGAATCAAGCCTATTAATCCTTAAGTTCAGCCTCAACAATTGCTATGCTATTGAATACATTTGATTGTTTCCATCCATGCCAATAGCATGTATCAACTAACCACCAAAAGGTCCTTTCAAGTGGCATGCATCAAGACCAATTATCGGTCTACAACCTAACAAGAACCTCTTCTTTGAGCATCAAATATAAGGAACATCCAAATAATTGCCATTTGACAAATAGCACATGAATCTGGTAGAGGCCTATTAACACTAACAAATGCAATACTACCCTATTTTGCTGCAATACCATTTGGAATAGTCTCTAACTTGAGTATAATGTTCCCTGTGATTTCCTTCAATAGCCTCTAATGCTTTTCTTTTTGCTCGATGGGCCTGACTTCTTAGAACAAATACACTATGCCCCCTTTGGCAGCACTTTTAAGTGCTTCAACCTTCCATGTTGGATCATATGTTAATCTAAACATATATTTCTTTGCAACCAAGATGAAGTAGCATTCTTATTCTTGTATCTGCATGACATGCTTTCTTAAACTCTTAATTTGAAATGTATTGGTACCATGTAGTTTTGAAACATGGATCCTTCATGAGTATTCATCAATGCATAAAGCAGTAACCTATCATCCTCATTTTTTATGTACTTGAACTCATAATCATTTTGTTCGAGTTTTCTTTAAGTGCAGTTCTAAAGATGCTAGCACTTTTGAAAATCAGAGCTTCCCTAATTGTAGAATTGAAGTTGATATGCCACTTTCTTTGTTGAAGATAGGAAAATCAACATGATTCCCCTATCCTCAAAATTTACAAGACTATCTTGTCTATCGCTGTCACTTGATACGACATGTACCATACTTCCCGACGTTGCTAGTGTAGCAGGTAGTAATTTTTGTTTGCAAGAAGCAACCAAATCACCATCAGAATGTGTAGTGACCTAAATACTACTGTTTATGAGATTATCTTCATCATCAGAATAAATAAGTCTAACATAGAAGTTAATGTGCCACTATTATTTCCTTCACTTCCAATATTAAATTTATCATCTTCACTTGACAATTGATTATTAGCTAGGAGAGTTCATTTGATCAGTGTTTGACATTTCAACTTATTCGACTTGATTTTTTTGACTTTTCACTCGAAAATTTCAAAGTCAAAGTTAAGTCATATAAATCCAACGTCGATTAAAGTCGAATAGTTTAAATTTAACTTGTTCGAGTGGTAAGTTGATCCATTAACAAGTCGAATAAGTTGAATATTTAATCTTCTTCTATTCCATATTCTAATACCAAAATTTAATATATTATCCCACAAATTCTACAAAATTAAAATATCACATAATAGAAGTACAAGATAATACAAATTTCACGAATTCAAAATACAAGTTCGTAAATAATAAAAAAATATAATAAAACTATAATAAAATTATTCAACAAAAGCAAGTTTCATGAGCAGTGATTGGTCAATTCTTCACGATATTAATTTACAAAATTACAAATTCAGAACCACTTACCAAAATTAATTCTTATAGAAAAATTTTATTGAATCACCAGCCCCTGTTAAGTTATATCCTATAATATATAGGAATATATATGATTACTTAATTTTATCTATACTAATAGAAAATTAGTAATGCATTTTATATACTTGTTGATATAAAAATGTCATACTAATAAATTACGTAGTATAATTGTATAAGTATATAAGTTAGACGTTATGTAAAGAATATTTTTATTACAATTATACCGAGTATAAGTTATACAATTTTTAGCATATGAATATAAGAACGTGTATGTATAGATATATTACATATAGATGTTTTATTATATATATATATATATATATAAGTATAATTATATAAGTATATAAATTAGACATTATGTATCTTAATATTTTTATTACAATTATAAGTCATACAATTTTTAGTATATGAATGTAAGAACGTGTATGTATAGACATATTATATATAGATGTTTTATTAAATATATAAGTATATAAATTAGACGTTATGTAAAGAATATTTTTATTACAATTATAAGTCATACAATTTTTAGTATATGAATATAAGAACGTGTATGTATAGATATATTTTTCCCCTCGGATAGATTAGTCTTGGTCTTGGGACCAAATTTAACCTAGGCACAAATTTTTCTAGGTAAACTTATTTTCGTTCTTGGAAAGGTAAGCCTTGATACTGGGACTAAATTTAAGCTAGGCACAACTTCTCCTAAGCAAGCTTATTTTCACCTCCAGGTTAAGTAAGACTTGGTTTTTCCTCCTCAGAAAGGTTAAGTTTAATCCCTAGGATGATCTTGTTTTTACTCTTAGAAGGTTAAACCAAGACCATAGAAAGACTTTGTTTTTTACCCTCATAAGGGTTACGCCTATTTTGGAGAGTAGTCTTTGGCTTTATTCCCTAGAAGGAGAAGGTGATCCCAGAAGATGAGATTTTTGACCTTCGAAAGGATAGGCATCCCTCATGGGTGAGACTTAACTTGTAGAAACTTTTACTTGGAAAGACTTAGGAGTATCTCTAGAGGGGTGAGGTAATCCCAAAGATTAAGATTTTTGAGTCATAGAAGAGTAAGCCTTACTTTTGAGGTTAGACTTAACATGCAGAACTCTTCACTTGCATCGAATGGGTGAGGTAATCTCGAAGGATGAGATTTTCGACCCTCAGAAAAGTGAACCTCACTCTTGGGGTGAGACTTAGCATGTAGAATTCTTCACTTGGAAGGACTTAGACTTGACTTTAGATGGTTGTGAGGTGATCTCAGAGGATGATATTTTTGACCTTCGGAAGGGTAAGCCTCACTCTTGGGGTGGGATTTAGCATGTAGAATCCTTTACTTAGAAAGACTTAGATTGGCCCTAGAGGGGTGAGGTGATCCCAGGAGGTGCTTGAATCATGGAAGATGTGTGCATGTGAACTGTTTGGGTATGTGGTATTGTTCTTGTTAAATCTCATTCATGCTGAACTACTTATTATAGAGAGTCAATTGCACTATTCAAATGATAAAAAGACATAGAATATTTTCCTAATTAAATATTTGCAGGTGCACAAGTGAATTTTACCTCAAACGGGTATAGCTTGGCCTAGGAAAATTCATGAAAAAATTAAATAAAATAGGAAACTAAGTGAAACACTCCTTAAGACTTAACTAGTTCCAGCTTCCCTACTTTGCCTTTGCCTTTCCTTGAGACAGACCTTGATCTTATCTAGCGGGACACCTTGCTTGACATGGAGGTGTCATTCCTATTTTATAGAGTCTCTTGGATAAATTGCTTCAAGTAACCCTTTATGATGAGTTCTTCAATTGCATTTTTCATGGTATCATGTTAATGGTTTTTATAGAAATAATACCACTTGTTATTTTTTCGATGCTCGGGGTTACTTTTCATTTGAGTTGACCATTTTAGAAAGGGTTCTTTCTCAATCACAGCTAAAATATGAGCTGGGTTGAAATTCAATGGAGTATAAAACCTCAAGAGTATCCAGACTCTTTCTATGGGGTATAGTTACAGATAATCTATCCTTAATATTGCTTTTTCCTCACATATTCTGCTTCATTAGTCTTTCTTTTATTCTAATCACTTCCTCTTGACTCCTTCCTTTCTCCCTCATCAACTTGGAAAAATTTCTCTACTCTAAGAAAGATATTATTGAGAATGGTAGGACGTTTCAAGTTAAGGTTGAAAAAAATTTTCCCCAACTTAATCCCGACTTGGAAAGTCATAATCTATATGTCATTCCTTACCCCTTGGATTCTAATGAAAAGTCTCATTGTTAAAGCTATTCACATAGTCCATGAGTGGTTTCTTCAACTTTTGCTTAAAAAGCAGAAGAGTTTTTCTTTGGGATTCTATTTTGAATTCTAAACTTATTTGAAAACAAGTCTACCAGCTGATCAAAGTTCTTGATGTTCATTTTCTTATATCCTTTGAAATAGTCTGAGGTAACGCCTTTGACGATTCTAAGGAACCCTCGGTAAAGGATGACATTAGACACTTTTTGGAGGCACATTTTAGAGCTATAGGTGTCTAGGTGCTCTCATTTATTGGTACTCCAATCATAAGGTCAAGTTGAGAAGCCTGCCACCTTCTAGGAAGAGCCTCTTATATGATATCATTAGCGAAAGGAAGAGATAATTGAATCTAGTACTATTTCTTTCCCTTTCATCCATTTTGTCTACTCTGGCTTGCAACTCTTCCAACTTCTTCCTTAGGCCCTCCTTCCTTTTTAGGACTAGTACCACGGTACGATCCCTCTCATTGAGTTATCATATGCTGCTTTATTTGGACTCCTTTTCCTATTACCACTCGACCTTAATGAGTCCATTCTTCTTGATTCGTGTCGTGTGGATTGACATTCATGCTCCCGTCGGCCAGACCCAGCTAAGTTGAGCTTATGTGTTCTTTGCTCTTTTCAGCTCTTTTCCCCTTGGGTACTATTGTATCACTTGCTGGCATGAGGTTGGGGATGGACAATCTGGGGATTGCCACCTGAGTCTTGTGAGATCTCTTTATCTTGGAAGAAGTGATGCTCTAGGTTTTGCCTTATGAACATCTTCTTCAGTAAAGCATTTAGTTACCTCAACAAGTGAATCGCTTCATCCTTGTCCACAATCTAAGGATCAAAATCCTCGTCATATTCTCTATGGCAGTCCAACTCCCTGTGGAATCACTTGGAATGTTGCTGGATTGTAATATTTTTGCCCTTGTCGGTGTTGCTCCTGTGAGTGTTATGCATGCTAGGTGTCATATTAGAGTATGACTTTTAGTACAATATGCCTGTCTATTCTCATAGGCGGTACCAAATATTGATAAAAAAATTTGAGGTAGAGTTAATCCGTGTACAGTATCGTCCAAAGTAAAGGTTGAGCACTGAGTGTAGTACCCGCGTCTAGAACATTTGGAAGAAAAAAGGTAGGACTTGGTCCCTTGGAATAGGTTCCAAAACTCAAGTCAGTACTTAAACCAGAGAGTAAAATTCAATAAGAATTTAGAGTTTAGAAAATTAGGAAAGTGATTAATTAACCTAACTTGTCGTTTTGATATTTATACCTATGGTTGATGGCCAGATCAATTCATGGGTTAAATACTTAATACTTGATCCATTTAAAGCTATTTAGACCACGAGGTAAAATTATTAAATTACTCTGGTGGTCTCGGGCCCAAAGCCACTTGTATTATTTTATTATTTTGGCATCATCATTCTCCAAGGGTTTCAAAAATATATTATTTTTCTTGATTTTTTTTTTAAAATTTCAATAACATCCTTAAAAAGAAAATAACTTTATCCCTTAAATTCTGTGTAAAAGATATGAAATTGTCTTTCCAATGGTATGTACCTGTAATTTTTGTCTTTCAAAATTCAATTCCTTCGTCAATCCCTGTGACTAAGGTTCTTCTTCCTGGAAACATTTTTCCTCAATTGTTAAGATTATTTAAATTCGTATAGATAGGTTGGCAATAAGATAGACAACAACCTTAACTTAGAGTTTTATAGAGATCTAATGAAGATTAGACGATAAGTCGTGTCTAAATTTTTTATTGTTTGCATGAATGAAGGATACAAATTATCTCTACATAATCCAATTTATTGTCTGCAACTTATTTGCATTGCAAAAGAGAAAGAAATGAACACTTGTTTGTCAACATTTTTGCTAGATTCTCAAATAGTTTGACCAACTAACATATCTACCAACTATATAAGAAAAGAGTGCCATTACTGTAGCAGCTTCTTGGTTTGCCAAATGGACAATTTTTGCTGATTGGCCCTGATGTGGAGGGCATTGGAATGTAGGGTCTTTGATTTGCCATGCTATTTCACGGTAAAAGATGATTAGTTTTCTTATTTTCATTATATGACTCCAATTTCACAAAAGGAAAAACCTAAAGATTCTCTTCTAATCTTTAATATTCCTCACCTTTGGTTCTTTGATTTCTGTTTCATCGTTGTTTCTCGATTCATTTTTACCTTTTTTGTTCTCATTCATTTTTTTTATCTGTAATGATTTTTTCATTTTCATTTCCTAATATGTAATTTTTTACCCTTTTTTATTTTATTTATTTATTTATTTATTTGCAGGATGAAAGATGATGATTAGTCTTCTCAAATTTTCAAGTTCTTTATTACCAAGTATGAAAGGATATGAGAATTCTTTATATTTTTTTCTTCCTCAACTCTATTTCAGATTTCTTAAATTAAACTATTGCATCTATTGTTTGCTCCTAATTAAAGCATTGATTTATGGTTGCTAAAAAAAAATTTATTTTTTTGTTTAGTACATGATCTTCAACAAAGGTATTCCCCGCCTTTTATACATTAGTGTATATTGTTATTTATTTCTTTGTTATTGAATTGGAACTTTTTGATAGATGATTAAAGTAGCAATCTTTAGGGGATTTAAAGTAACAATCTTTGTATATCTACAGTCAGTTTCGGGATTTTTTTTTTTGAAATATTTTAAAATTTTCTTGATGACATTTTTGTTCTAAAAGTTTTGTTTGTTTCTTTTATAGATTTTGCAGATTACCTATAGAGGTTTGCCATTTTTATTGATGGGTTCAATTTTGATTTTTTTTTTTTTTGTGGCCATTTATGATTCTGTAGTTTGGAGAAGTTCATTTGGTTCTTTAAAATCAGTTATTCTTCTCAGGCTTTGGGCTTAATTTTGTAGTTGGATTATGCTAATTTCTTTAATTAATTAATTAATTAATTTTTATGTTTCTCTTTTGTAGGGTAGCTATTCTACTTCATAGCCTTCACTGGTTTGGCGAAACATTATGTCCTTATTTTCTCTATTTGCTTCATTTAATTATCTTGATTGTTATATATATATATTCTTTAAAGATGTTCATGATGTTATATGCCCATATTATGTTACCTATTTTGTTTTCTTATTTTATTTAATGCCTAATTCTTTTCATCTACTTTTTAACATATTTAGTGTTAGAAATGAGGAAGAGTATGATTCTTTAATAGTTTAAATTTTTAATGGATGTGCAAACTTTCGGGTTTAAAGCGATTTTTTTCTATTTGTTATGTGCATAATTCTTTTACTGATTGATGTTAAATGCCTTGCATATTGAAGGATATAAGGATGTTAGCAGTTACATATATTCAAACCTCTTACACAATTAGAATTGTTTTTATGTTTGATTTTTCATTCTCTTAAAATGTTTTTGTTTGTTAGACATTTTGAAGTTTTATGATATATATGATACAATTGCAGTACATAGTGATGGGAAATTGCCAAAGTTTACTCTTAGTTTCACATCTTGTGATTTGAAAGTATCACTTTTTTTCTATGAATTTTAATTTGATGTCTTAAACTTTTTTCCTAATTGTATATACCATCCATCCTGATTATCATCCATTATCATCCATTGTCATCATTGTTTCATTTTTACTATTTGGTAAGCTTTTCATGTGTTTCTTCTTCTTTTTTTTCCAATTACATTTGCAACCATTGGTGATGCTATTCATTATTTGCTCTTTTTTTTTTTTTGACAAATCTGGGTCTTTTGTTGTAGTTATGTATGTGTTTGGAGAGAAATTATTTTGTTCCTTTTTTCGAGTAGTTTAAAATTAATGTGTAATGAAAGGTACTATATTATTCCTTTTATAGTACTTCAACATTTTCATAACACTTTTTTGTTGACTTGATTTTTTTTTTCCATTGAAGCAAAATATACTAGTTAAAATCATACAGATTGGATTAGTAAAGATGTGCATGAATATTAGATTTTAAAAACGGTATGAACATGTATACCTATGAACCTTTTCACAAATTTATTTTGCTATGCTTGGATCACTTTAAAATTTGTTCTTTCTTGACATGCAACTTTATAATATGTTATAGAATCTATTTGCACTAAAAAAAATTGTTTATCATTATATTAATACAAGGATTAAGGTGGGTCGTGGCTATGTATAGTTATATCAATTAAAACAGAATTGTTGCAAGGTATTACTAAGTTTCTTTCATAAGGATTAAGGTAAAATAGAATTGCTACAAGATAAATTTTAATTTTTTTTTTTTTTTAACTTTTGGAACGTACATAATCCATGTTGTCCTAGGTCTTTAGTCTTCTATATTTTTAGCTTGATAATTTATTTGCCTTATATTCTTTCATTTTGTTTATTTGGAGGAGATGTTAGTTGGAGTTGCTAGAGATAAAAAATTTTGGCCTTTTGCTACGACGTGTCATTTTTTGTCCTGATGTGGAATGACTTGGAAGAGGCCTTTCGATGCTGAACTTCTACTCCTGCTGTTTCGTGGGGGAAAATGCTAGGCTTTTGTTTTTCTGGGGTAAAAATTTAATAAAATCTTTTTATACCCAATGATTTTTACAACTTGGCAGCCCACTGATTCTTTTTACAGTCTGCCAGCCTATCAATTCTTATCTCACACTTCCATATTCTCTTTTCTGTCCATAAATCAGCATAAGAATTTGGATAGTACATAATATATCCACCGAAAAATGGGATTTTCTCTAAATAATCACAAAGAGCAATACATCTCTCACCGACACAAACCATGCTAAAGAATAGAATGTTTTATCTAGAGAAGGAATCTCTTGAGAAAATCTGAACAAAGAGAATCCTTCTTGTCTCTCTACACATCTAGATTCCTTTTATCACCCATACAAACATATTTCTTTACATTTTATTACCTTTTTTTTGCAGGTTCAATTAGGAAAGCAAAAATTCCCGATTTCACACTCTCTAAAATTTTTTTTTCCCCTTAAGTCTGGAAATGAACTATTTTTGCTTTAATGTTATAAAGATTAGATTTTTGTGATGGTTTCTTTTTTATTTGTTGTGAAAGGGGCGGACAATCTAGGGTTAGTTTTTTATGCAGAAAATTGACGGTATTTTTGAAAATTTTGAGTTTGCGGATGGTGAAACAAGGAAAGAATTCCATGGCTTTTTGTCAACTTTACAAATAGGTAGTTTTGTTAGTTCTTTTTTTCCCTCTTTGTTCTGATCTTGCTTTCATTTCCTAAAACATAATTTGAAAATCACAATAAGGTCTCTTAACCAAAATAATAACAGGTATATAAAAAAATCTTTTACTTCATTCGAGAACCCTATATTTTCTTCATATATTTCAAGAACCTTTGCATGTTAATTTCATGAAAGTGCTTGATTTTGAGTTGGAAGTTGAAATTTTGAGATGAGATCTGAATTTTATTTTATTTTTATCCATAGTAAATTTATCGGCACAAAATAATGGGAATGGGAGTTACAAAGAGAGAAAGATGCATACGAAAAGGAGCTTCTCAATAGGAAGATGGCAAAGAAGTCCCTTAATCTGTCTTCATTAAACACAACAAATAGTCCTCCAAAAAGTCCATTTTTTTACCCTATATCTTTCTTCTCGAACATACATTTTTGTTGTTTTATTCGTATAATAAATTTACTTTTCGCTTAATAGTTGTAGATGTGTGTATTTTCCAATATTATTATTTAATTTGGATTTTGTTTAGTTGTTGTGCTTGATTTCTCATATAAATTACATTTTTATGCCAACTTTATGTAAAAAACGGTTTTAGTTTGGGTCATAAATCAGTAAGTTTGAATACATGTACTTTTTGTTGAGTTTAGAGTGCTGCTAGACATGACTTTCTAATTTTTAACATTCTATTTGAAATAATGATCACTATTAGTTGTGCTTCCAGAGGCAATGAAATGGAAGCAATGAAACTAGAAGGAGAGCAGTAGAGCATTAGGGCCAAGGGAAGTTATTCTTCTCTGTGTAAGTTTCATGATTAATAGCTTCTCTTTGTTCACAGGTTAGCAAATAAAAACGTGAAACTAAAGATTTTTTAAAAAACTCCAGTACCTATCATTCATTGTTAAAATGTTTATCCTGCTGTCAAAATAGTCTCAAATGTTAAATAAGCAAACACGGAAGGGTGGTAGGTGGTAACTATATAGACCAAAAGTTGATTAATGATAGTTTTAGTTTCTAGTTTATTAACTCAATACCAAATGCCATTGAACCATGTAATTTGTGTAAATTAACGAGCACATATGTTTAATTTCTATAAAAAGGTACTGAAATTATTTTCATGTACAGGCCTTTTGCTTTGGAATTTGAAAGACATTGTTTTTCTATATTAGTATGGGGATTGCAATAAATTCTAGATACATGTTATTATAATTCGTTATTCTAAAAAATGGTCCAGCTATTAATTCTTGAGCAATTACCAGCCGAATTTCATGATTGGCCTTCATATTTTTTACATATATTTTCTTATGTAACTTGAAATCGTATTAAACCTTACTGGTTCATTCTCATTCTGGTTATGCTACTTTGAGGGTAGATTCAATTGAGTATTGTTCTTTGTGTCATTACATGAGTTGTCCCTACTTCAAGGTCAAGTTACAACATGCATCTTAATCAATATCACGTATGGTGTATTTATTTAGCTTTCGTTCTAATTTTGAACAGACAAACAAATGATTCATTTTACCTTTTGAAAGATTAACCTTATTGTGATGGTAATATATTTTGAAATGAAACTGAAGAAATATTCATAGCTTGACATAAACACTCTAACTGAAGTAAACTTGACATTAATAGCTTATTAAGCAAAATATGACTACTTGAAAAAGGCATGTTACTTGTTTACTTTTTTATTTTAGGGGATAAGATAATGGTATTTTAACTGCTCTATTAGTTAAAAATACAATTGTTCTTCTCAAAAGGGAATGCCCATCACTACCAGGAAAAGGTTATTCTCGATTTGCATATTGATAAGATCTAATAATTCTTAATCATGCAAGTACTTTTTAAAATTTTTTTGGTTTAAAACTTTTGTCAAATAGGTGGAAACAACGAATTGGGATGTATGTTGCGTGGGAAAATATTTATTAGAGAAATGCATTTTGAGTTCCATGGACATTGAAGATTTTCACTTATATTTTCTCCTGGTTGGGGTTTAAATGTTTGATAGTTAATAAATTGGAACTCTATTATATGTCATTTGAAAGTTACAAATTAGTTTTACGTGCTATTTATTTTGGTTGACATTTCTTGACTAATATTTGACTTGTTTAGTTCCAGGTTGAAATGTGCATGTTATGTTGATGTAGAGCTTTAGCATTGATTCCGTGAGAATTAGATGGTTTCAAAGATTTTTTGCTCAATTCAATAGTTATAAAGCTGAAAAGGTGGTGGTCTTAGTTATTATTTGGAATTTTGCTCCAATAAACTTGATAATTGGAGAGGATTAAGATTTATTGTCCTAAATATGAATGCAAATATTGACTACAAATTCATGCATAATTTAAAAGAACAAAATAGCGGGCCTTGATCATGCCTTGCACGGTCAGGGATTACTAGTGCTATTAGAAGATGAGAATCTATACTAATTAGTGAACAAGTTTTGCGAATGAAATACTTAAGAGTTTCTCAGTTAAACTTTGTATGCTTTTTCTGATTAGTTAATCAAATAAAAAATTAACAAAAAATTCATTTTGGTTTGTCATGAAAGAAAAATACTTTTGGTGTTGTTTGTGTTTTAGTTCGTTTAAAGGATAAATTGCACCATCCGTTGTCATTTGTCAAAATGAACTAATCACTAAACCACTATGTTTTGTTTTTATCTTTTGGTGCACATAAAACCAAAAGAATACTGGGTAAATTACACTAAATCCCTTAAATATTAGCATAAGTTGCACTTTGTCTTCTTAACCTTTTAAGTAAACACTAAACCTTCACCTAAGAAGAGAGAGTTTTTGAAAAAAAAAAAAGGCCCTACCATTTTAGACTTTCCTTTTCTCTAGTCTTTTTCATTTTTCTCTTTTACTGTTATGTTTTGTGTCCAAAGAATAGCAGTCTAAAATGGTGGAGTTATTTGCATCCAAAAATTCTCTCATTGTCGAAGGTCAATAAGTGCTTATTAAAAAAGGACACGGAATAGAAAGAAGTGTGTTTGTTAAATTCAGTCCATACTATTTTCCATTGTAAAAACCAAAAAATACTAGAAATTGTCAATATAATTTAAATTAGTTGCTTAATATTAACGCTAAGGGAAGGCATATAATAATAGAGACACGACAGGAATAAAAGGCAAACCATATGCCCTATGGGCCTCCACGCCCCAAACTCCAAGTCCAAACCCCACTAAACGAACTCAATCCATTAAGGAAACGACACAAATAGTTTTTCATTTTTTTTTTTATCTGTACGTCCATGATTGTGTTATAAGAACATAAGGTCTTTGTTTGCTTAAATAAAGTGAAATTAACTGTTTTAAGCAGAGCTACATTCATTTAAAAAAAAAAAAATTTGGGAAAGCTAATTTGAAAATTTAACAATTTTAAATTTCAGTACACATGTTTGATAACAGAAACATTATTATGAGCTAATAGGAAAGACACACTCTATAGGAATGAAATTTATAAAACTTTTGATTAAAAAAAAAAAGAAATATAGATGGTAAAAATAAGAGAGGAGTTAAGAGTTTGTAAAGGAATTAGTAGGTGGGTAGTGGATAATTAGTGGTTTTGACTTGAAATTATTTATGAAAATAAGGGTAAATTAGGCAAAACAAATAATAACATTACACCAAACTCTTGTTCATACTTTATATATAGTATAAATAGATGCTTAATTGTTGTATTTGGATGAAAAGATTTGGAAGGGTTTCAAATTCACCTATTTATTGGAGAGATTTATTAAGCCAAAATAGATGAATTTCAAATTCACCCAAATTAAAAAAATTACTTGAAACTCTTCATTTCACACTTTTTTTTTTTTTTTTAAAATTTGGATAGATTTAAAATTCATCCATTTTAGTCTTACAAATACCTCCAAAAATGAATAAGTTTCAAATTGTTCTCTAAATTCATAGATCCAAACACAACCATTTAGTCCTTGTGATAATTTTCCAAATTCAGGAAATAGGAGTTTCAACAATTGAGACTTATGGTTAAAATGCGTTGTGAGTCCCCCTGAATTCTAAATTTCAAAGTATTTGAAGTCAAGGAAAGTTGTTCAAACAATAAGTAGAGTGATTTAATTATATGAAAAGTTTAAATTTAATTCTCGTTTTCTTCATACCCTTATTGATAGATAATGAGTAAGAAACGTTATCAGTAATTGAAATATACATCAATAACCTGTTGTGATGTGAAAAGACTGATAATTAAATAAATAGCAGTATGGTTGAACATCCTGATCATCAAGTATCGATTCACTGTCACCATCTCTCATCCATAAAATATGATTTTGGGTAGTCTAACCCAGCCGTTTCGTGCAGTTCCCTATATCTGTTGTCTCTTTTAAGTATACTGCATGTGCAAATGCATACCCCAATTGAAGTGACCAATTAATGGCAACTTTGTGGGTTTGTGAGGCCAATTATATGACCAAGAAAAGAAATAATGAAATTACAAAAGAAACAAAGAAAGGTGAAAGGTGATGTCTTATCTCGAAAGACTTATGAGGGTCTTTGCATGTGCGTGGGGCCTTATTTAGCCATGCATGAAAATGAAACTTTTATTCAATGCCTTTGATTCCCACCCCTCGAGTTTTCTGGCTGATTATGGCCTCCATGTGAGGAGGGTGAGGGGTTATGGGAATGAGATTCCTTCTGGAAATAGACAGCAAAAACTGAATTCATGAATGGGATCAAATTGTGATTATGATTTATGGGTGATGTGAATGTGTTATTGTTTGTTAGGGAATTCATTGTTGTTCTCTTGTTTGTGTCGATGATGCATAGAACATGCCAAACAACAAAATAGGTGATGCAAAGAAATAATTTTCATAGTAACACTACAGCAAATTACAGATTAGGAGGTAAGACACTTACTTAATAATGATCTATTAATCACGAGTTCGAATAACTAAAAAGATAGAGAGAGGTGAGTTTGAAAAAAAAATAAAATTCATAGTTACTCTACTAGAAAATAAGGAAAAGGTTCATGTACAAATTAAGATGATGGTATTCATTTGCCTCTTCAACAATAATCATATTAGTAGAAAATTTCACGGTACCGTAATGAAATTATTAATTCCGTTGTATTTTAAATACTTGTACAGTATAATATACGAGTATTTAAAAGTTTATACTGTGTAAGTATTTAAAATAAATAATAAAAAAAAAAACTCATGTCTCTTTCTTATTCTCCAATAATTCGAACTCATATCATTAAGTCATGGTGAAACTATTTTATTACTTAAGTTACACTTCGTTATTGTACTCCACAAGTATTTGATCAAAGCACATTAGTATTATTATAGTTATTATAAGTATAGTTATTCTAATATCGATTCCCATATATTGTTATTGTTACTTCAGTTTTAAGCACATGCATGAGAAATGTTTACAAATATAGAAAATGTAAACAGTTCAATTAGGACTAGTATATAGAGTCACCAGTTCTTTCTTTTTCTTTTTTATGATATATAGTTTAAGATAAGAAAAAACATTGTATTTGGCTGACGAGATTTTAATTACGTAAGTGAATTTAATCCAGTTTCAGTTCTTCTTTTCATTTTTAATTTAATTTTGCATTAAGATTTTCAATTAAACTTTAATTTAATAAATTTTATTTTGGGGAATTTATGAAACAAAAGTAATGGCTTCCTTTTTATTTGAATATGATGGTAATTCTATTATATAAATATATATTGCATGTTGTTCAGCCCAATAATTGACTATTGGCTCGTTCTACAAATGGGCTATGTTAAGGAATTGGTTGATGGATTTAGTAAATGAGCTAAAAAGTCGGTCACAAAAGATATTTAAAATATAGAGTACTGAATACTGATAAGTCGGAACAATTTTAGAACGCACAGAAAACTACACAAAAATCTTAAAATTACAAAATTTGGGGATTCATAAATCGCCTGTCAAAGAATTTCTATAAGGACACACCCTTAAAAACAATCTTAATTTCCGCAAACAATCTTACTGGTTGGTTCAAGCACCATTACATCCGTGTTACGGTGTGTCTAGTATTATATTGTCTTACAACAAAGATCGGTGAAAATTTATTTTGCAAAAGAAAATCTCACAAAATGTTTCCTCCGTCTTATTTATATTGCCATCATGACTTCTTTTGTCAGTACATCAAATTTTTAAAACTCAATTTTGATATAATTTTATTTTTGTTGAACAAAAATTTATTAAAAATAAATAAATTTATATGAATTATTTATTATAAAATTGATCACTTTGATCACAATGGATAGTTTTATTTCTCAATTGTTATAAATTTCAGAACTGAAGCTTTTTGAAGTAAAAAAATTCTATTAAAAAAGTCATGTTTTGTTTCCGTGTTTAACTAAGTTGGAAAAGGATCTCATTTACTTTATTTTTGTGACATGAATATGTAATATATATATATATATATATATATATATATATAAGAGTAGAAAAGAGTGTGTGATCAAAGATGCACTAAATAGTTATTGAAATTAGGTGCTATAAAAGAATGGACAATTAAAAGACACATCCTATAAGAGGTTCTATCCTATCCATAGTTGTTAGAATCCCGATCCTACCCTTACGATCCCATGATTCTACGATCCAAATTTATAAAATCGATCCCGATCCTAGAGGTAGGATCGCTATTATAGATAAACTCTAGTTGATGCCATTAGTCATGTAATTTATGTATATATTTACTGAAGTTAAGTTAGTATTTTGATAATTTTTCATTCAAATGTTATATTTTATTAGTTTATACTATTCATAATTTTTTAGTTTTTAATTAAAGAACAGTATTAAATTTGCGATAACGCATAACTTTTTACAATACGAGTATATAATGTCAAATACTATAAATTTTAGTTAAAAAAACTTATTTCATGATGAATATTAAAATTTTATATTTATTTGTATAAGTTTTTATTGAATATTAACTTTAAAAATAAATAAAAGTTATATTTTTATCCTTATGATAGGATCGTACGATCCTACGATTCTATCTACGATCTGATCCTGTAACTTTCAAAACAATCCTACGTTTGAGATACCGATTCTACAAACCTTGATCCCATCTAATCATTAATAGAAAAAGCAAACAATGACATGAGATTAAACATTGAAGTCCCATAAGGGCACAATTGAGGGTATGTGTCAATCATCTAGGGGAGAATTGGCCTTTTTGTGGGATCCCCTAAATATGATTTAAAAAAATTTATTGAAATTTGTTATTTATTAAAAATTGCCAAACTTAATGCAATAAGAACCCTTAAATTTATCCGTTTGGATTGATATTTTTTACAAGTGCGTAATATTTTCTGATCAATATTCAATTATTTTTTAATTTCATATTTATCACACCTAAATAAAATTTTATTCTAAATAGTGGCTGTTTAATAGGCAGTATTAGAAATTAAGAACCCTTTAGAAGGTTCTTGTGGGACTGTTCTGCCGACATTTTTGGTAGCGTGTGCAAACGGCAAAGAGAAGAAGAGGAGGGGTTTGCGCGTATCAATTTGGTTGAATTAGGCAACTTCATCTGTCGTTTATTCCAGCTTTTACTAATAGAAAACGACATTTCTCACTGCGGTTTTTAAGGGAGTTGCTCTATTTTTCTTTTTGGTATCTTTTGTCAGCTTTTCATTTTTTGTTTTTGCGGCTTACTCTTGATTAGTTCCCCGAATACCGCGTCGAAATTTCTCTTATCATTGTAAGGGAAGGTGGAAACAATTTATTCTATCACATTTTATATTTATATTTTTTTAATTTTATATATTTAAAATAATATATTTTAATTTCTTATAAATTTATAACACACTATTTTAACCCTTCAACACAATTATAAATATATTTTATCTTAAAATATTCACATGAATATTGCATATTACATTTTTGATAAGTAAAATTGTCAATACAATAATCCAAATATTAAACGACACTATCTAAAACATACACCACCACCACCACCTCAAAATTCATACATACCATCACCATCCCTATTCCCCTCCCTTGCCGCTTCTCTTCCACTACCCTTACTTCAACAGTCTCAACCATGTTATCTTCTTTTTTAGATAATTTATGTTTAAAGTTATTTATTATCGATTTTGCCCTTAAAAATGTTATATGTAATATGCATATAATTATTTCAAATCAAAATATAGCCGTAATTATATCAAGGGATCAAAATAGCACGTTTTAAATTTATAATGAACTAAAATGCATTGTTTTACATGTGATGGATTAAATAAGTTCAAATACGAAATGTGAGAAACTATTAAAATCATTTTCCCTTGTATGATTAAATTTTAAATTTTTGTTGGGTTTAAATTCATACATCTACATTTATAAAAAAATTTCACACATTATAATTAATCTGATTGTATTGATCTTATCAGTGAGTAATTATGATGTTTTTAAAAAATCATATAAAAAGTTTAAATACTAGTAAAAATTTAAAAAATTTGGGGTGAATTTTGCCCTTTTTTATGTTACTTACATAATTTAATATTTCTTCCACAAACAGGTTTATATTTGTATCAAATTACTGGAAATTTGGTAACATTGACGTTACATATATAAGCTTATATAAGTAAAACTACATATTATATTGACAACTAGGTAAATCATATATTTAATTAATTATGTCATAGTCCTTATTCATTAACACATTAACCCATATTATCGTTTTATTTAAAATGTACAAGGTAATCGAACGAATAACTGATCTCTTTATTTATTTATTTATTTATTTTTGTCTTTTGTTTGACTATAGTACAATGATAATTCAACAAGAAGTAAGAATATAGTTTAATTAAAGTAAAAGTGTTACTGATTTTCTCTATATTTTGGAGGAGTCATTGAAAAAATCATCAATTATTGAAGCACATATAAGCATAATAAGTTTAATTCTTTTAAAGAAGAAAGAAGCTTAGATCAACTACATTCCTTTTTTTTTTTTTTCTCAAAGATCAACTTCGTAATTCCTCTAGAGAAATTATGCTAATACCCACCTTCATTCCCTTCACAAAATTTCAGTAGTTAGGATACTAATTATATCTAAGTTATGGTTAATTAAGAATATATCTTTGTAGTATAAATCTTGGAAATTTTCATTTCATATATAATATAAACAAATATTTATTTGCGTTCTATTAAAATAGATTGAGAATCTAGTGCTTAAGAAGGGGAAAAAATGTAAAATTAAATATATTTGTACTATATAAATATATAAAGTTTTGTCTGCCTTAAGAATTAATTTGGAGAAGGTGGGTACGAGACCAATATGGCAACGGCATCTTTTGTCTAGAATTGACCAAAATACAAATATCTCAATTTATATTTCTTTAATTTTGAAGTTTGAAAATATTACCTAAGTTGAACAAACGTTGTGGATAATTAGAATTTAGGTTGGTAGGGCCGTAGAGATTAACGACTTAGCTATGGTGGTTTGGTTCTTTCTTTAATTGCCACCATCATAGGGAAAGGGGAAAAAAAATCTTAAGTAATTGCTATAACTATATAAAAATTAAAAGCAAAGGGTAATTTGAAATAAAAAGAAATAATGTATATGAAGCATGAAAATTTTGGAGAAAATCAAATATTACATAGGAATATGGATTTTTTTTTTTTTTTTTTTTTTTGTGAATACCGAATATATACTTAGTTTAAAGGTAGAGTTACATAAGTCAAATTTTTCGACAAAATGAGCAATTGAACTCTGTAGAATAGAAAACTTTAATGAACAATACAAGTACTTGAACAGAACCTGGAGAAGAAAAATATCTCCATGTTGTAGAGGAGAAACTTCTGAAAATGATTATGAGATAGTAATAAAAAATCTAAATAATTCTGCCACAATATTAAGCTATATATTAGATTTTAAAATAAATAGATGAGAAAATTGTAGTATATTGAAAGTCCTCCAAAATTTTATTTAAAAGTTAGTAATAAAGTTGCTTCCATTCATTTATCCTTTACATGCTCCAATCAAAATGTATGTGTTTCATTGGATCCACACTATTATTTGTTGCCTTTTTTTATTGTATGTTTTATTTATGTTTTTGATAACGAAATACAACTTATATGGTATAGACTTTTTTCCTATAATTATTGATTATGATTTCGGGTCATTAGAGGATAAGTAGGAGGATTTAAAAAAAAAAAAAGAAAACCAAAGTAAACTTAATAAATCAACTTACTTTTAGCCTTAAATTAAGGATAGAATTAAATCACCCGTACCCAATAAAAAAAAGATTTATATCATCCATGTAAAATACTATTGGGAAAGAAATACGGTGCAGGCACACAATTATCAGTGTTAATCACATTTCAAGTGATTAATGCCTTAACCGTTAAGAGACAGATTTTTTGGTTGCTAAGCTGCATAAATTGAACATAGGCAACGACATTTTGTGCTCTTTCATTCTTGATCATTCAGGTACAATCAAAGTGGGTTCAAGTTGCCCATCGAAGGCTTAATAATATCCTTTAAAGAAAAACTTAGGTAGATCTGGTCTTTGACTCCACTTGTAGACCTTTTAGTATGGATTAAAGTTATGGAATCTATGAAATAAGCTGATGTAAGTTAGATTTTATAAGATTTAAGATCTTGATCGCATGGTCTACAGGTGGAACAAAAAATCGGATCTATATAAATATTTTTATATCCTTGGTACGTAGGGTACCCATCATTCAATAGTATACATTGCATTTCGCTAGAGATACAAAACAAAGTCAAAAGTGAGGCTCCATGGTCCATATTTTGCTGCTGGCTATGAAAAACCAAGAGGCTCCATGCCCTAAACCTGTGGGCATACTGTACTTTCCGCGTCAATTAAAAGGAGTAATATGCAATGCACCATATAAAAGCATGGTAGTTTTTTTTTTTTTTTTTTGGTAAATAAAAAAGCTATGTCGGAAGAATTTGATGTGACTACCTCAACTAAGAGAATTTAGTCGCCACGTAATATTTCTTTCGGTATAGCTCGTTGGAGCAAAACCCAACTTGATCACTGCAGCCCCACCAAAACACTAATAGGCCAAGCCCCACCCTCACTGGACCAAAGCATAATAGGCCGGCCACTGCCAATTTATAATACCCTAAATAATTGGTTAAATCTACATTAGATTTTAATAAAGTTCAAACCTTAGATATTCAAATAGAGGTGATGAATCTTAACCGGTGAACCACCGCGCTAGTGGTAAAAGCATGGTGGTTTAATTTTTTTGACTGTAGCAGCACATTGCATGTGGAAATTGAACAATATAATATCTCATTGGACATATCAAAACTTTTTCAGTCGGGTGATTTTTCATGAACTGTGGCCTCTTTTTCTATTTTGGCAAATACTTAGATATATTCGATTTTTTATTCTATTTAAAAATCCTGTAGTGTGGATTAAATTTTAGAAAATCTATAACAACAGTTTATGTAAACAAAATTCTTTAAGATTTAATCTTGACCATAGGATTTACAGGTAGGGCCAAAGATCGAGTTTACTTAACTATTTTTCTTCTATCTATCAATCTTGCCCTTATACTTGATTTGCACATGTCAGGAGTTCAAATCTCCACATTCCATTGTTAAAGATAGAAATTAAGTTTTTTATTTTTTTACATAGTTGGACTTTTCTTTTTCTCGCTTAGTAGTAAGTATAATTAGATAGAAATAGTTTAGATTATTGTCGTGAAAAAAAAATTATATTTGTTTTGCACCCCTCATTTCCAAATGGCCAAACTCTTGAACCCAACAAAGCCAATCAAACAAGGATTCAAAGAAGAAAGAGCATGTTTTCATTTGTTTTGGCTGTGTTTGGCCTGAGATTTTTTTTTTTTTTTTTTCATAATTCTTCAAATATTAGTATGCGATCATTATTTAAAAACCCTTTCAATCACTTTAGAAAATGATTATATAAATAATATTTAAAATAATAACCGTCGAAACATAATTCAAATCTTTGTTTTGGAATAACGATCTATTAGAGACATTATTGTTTATTTTTATTTAACTTATTTTCAACCACAAATATAATTTTGAAAATTATCCTAGAAATGCTTGTGCAAAATTACTTTTGCCTTTGATTACGTTTAGTCAAAAAATACCTTCAATATCTTGAACAGATTTTGTCATGAATTACACTTTCTAATCAGTTCTAAAAAGTTGAAACACACAAGTCCAAACTCCAAACAAAGAATTTGATAAAATAAGCAGTAAACAATCTAAGTTAGAGACACCCAATTAATTATAAGGTGTAGTACAATCCAAATCACCCATTTAACTATCACTGTCGATCTATTTACATCTTCAAATGCCACTGGCCATCTGTCTACGTCTAGCTGGCTTTCTGGAGTGGAAGATCGTGGTTCAAACTCTGGGACATTCTTGGATGAATTCAGTCAAAAAAACAATTTATTATTTTACAAAAAATTCACGATATATTGTCGTGAATCGAATTCATTTAATAATTTTTCATTCCGACTCTTACCTCTGGAATCTTCAACTTCACGAATTGTAGATAGGTCTATGGTCCCCCAATATTGCCGACCATATAAATGAAAAGATGTGCGATGTGGAGCCAAACTAGATTCAAATTATTGATAAATCTTGACAAAAAAAATTGAAATTTATAATTAATCTTTGGTCGATTATCATTAAATTTAATTTTGTTCAGCTTAAAAACGGACTTGATTGAACGTAATTTGATTTCATAACGAGCTTGAAAATATTAAAATCTTTGACATAGGCTTCATCTACTCGAGTATGACAATTCAATCGTTTGAACTTTCTATAGTTTATCAAGTTAAATTTTAAGTCTAATTGTGTAATGTCTCGTTCTATATCGAAAGTAGGAGAGAATCGTGTATTATTTATAATACTTTAATTTTTGAATTACTAACAATTTGGTTTAAATATTTTGAATCCGTTATTTTTGTTTAAAAGTTACTAGACTAGTTTAGACCCCGTATTACTGTTGGTATCAAAACAAATATCGTGAAATTGAGCTAGCAATATTAGGCCGTGTTATACGGTGTGTTACATGTATTGATATTATTATGCTCTGATTTGGACTTTGCAAAGACATAAAATTTAAAAGAGGATAAATGTGATTCCTTAACAATTTAGTTTAAACATTTTAAACTTGGGTGTCGCAGATCGTTTAATTGATTTAATTTCGAATGATTTGGAGAATCTTGCAGAGTGATGGTCTTATGGTCGGCTAGAGGACTTTAAAAAAAAAATAGAATTTAAAAAAATTATTATTTTTTAAATAATATTTTATAATGATTTTATTTACTTTTTTCAATTATTTTTTTTATCTCACATATATTTAATAAAAAAATTATTACAGTACTAATCTAAATAAATTTTACTAATAATACTGTCTAGACGGAGCCCTAATTTTATACTTAGATAGTGCCATTTGTAAATTGAAAAATGGAAAATCCAAGTACAAGGAGAACCCAAAGTAAATCCAAATTTGTCTTTCATGGCCGACAAACAAGAGCCCACTAATTCGCCGGTGCCCAAATTCACGATATCGACTGATATCGACGAAATGAAACATAGTTGCAGAAAGATCCACATGCACTGAAATGCACATTCTTCGCATTGGTAGAAAGTACAACAATATTATTGGAAGTACAAGGATGAAGATCATCGTAGTTAAAAAAGTTCAAAAAAAATAGTTGTTTGGATTGCCGACTCATTTTTCATAATTTGAACTATCCATTCCAATTAATACTTTAATTTGCACTATTCATTACTTTTTTAAGAGAGAAAAATTATATCACAATTTCAAAATTAATGAAAGATAGTGAACCCCAAAATAATAGAGCAGAACAGAAGCTGGATATCATCTAATTGAAGATTGTAATTTTGGTTTGGACAACCATTATTTAGAGTATGATTTGTAATACAAAAAAATAATTAAAAAATGTGTTTGAGTAATGATTAAAAAATATTATTAAAAGAATAATTAAAAAACGCTATCCAAACAAAGCTGTGACATAATACATTTATTGTCCATTTAAACTGGGAAAAAAAAAAAAACATATACATATAAACTAAAAATATTGAGAATTGAAGTTCGTTTCTCTATAAGATCATGGAACAACATACATACATTAATGAATTGGAGCTTCCAGACTCATCTCAACATTAATTAAACAAATATGATTCACAACTAATTAAATTGAATAAATAAAATAATTAAGCTCACAAGACCTCCTAAAATCAGATTGAATAACATTAGGCGTTGTCGTTTCTGTCTCTTCCATGTGAATAGAGAGAGAGGGCATGAAAAAACGTAGAAAGAAACAAAGGGAAACTTCCCATGCAATTCCCATTTCCCATCGGGCATATATCTCCGTCAACGACACCGACGCAAGAGGACAATAATTTGGTCCCACATCCAAAAGAATCCTATCAATATATAAAATAAATATCATGTCATTTTAGAATTTTCTATTTCTTATATAGTTAAACACTTTTTTTTTTTTTTAATGTAGATTGAAAAGTAAACAACTTGTATATATGTTGATAATATGTAGTAGTACAAATGTTAAGTGAGTGCGTATATAATAATTTCGAAAGGTTATCTTTCTAGAAATTCTAATGAGATTGTATAATATTTAAACAAATCAATAATTATTGTTTTACTAACACTTTCTTCTTTCAGGCACAATGTTAAAAAAAACAAAAAAATCCATACATTGGAAAACAAGTTACTTATAAAATAAAAAACAGATATACTATATTGGGGTGAGAACACAGAGAATAAATGAGGCTGCAGTTTTCCACCAACCAATACTTGAGAAAAACACATTATCCCCTTCATGTTAATGCTATAATTAACATGTTTGGTTAATTAGCTAGTTTGATCAATTACGTTATGGATTTTGTGTCTTACTTTTTGTACAAATTATTTATTTTACGTACTCTCTGAATGCTTGACATATATGCTCGACTTATAAATACTATTATACTAGAGTTTAAAACAAAAATTTAGCAGAAGAAGTGAAATAGAAAATTTAATGCACGTTAATATGTTCTACCATTTCTGTAAAGAAGTAAAGGGCCGATAAGAAAGATGTATTATTGCACAACAACACAATAAAGGAAACTGGTCGGTCAAGAAGTTACATGGTAATTGATGGGGACATGCTTAATTAAATCAATGCAAAAATTAATACTATTGACACATTGCACTAAATAAAATTTGAGAGGTTAAAGCAAATTAATTGATTAATGTACCTTTGGAAGAGGAAATGCAATCTCATACACACCTAAAAGAATGAGAAAATCACATCCTAAAAGAAGATATTGTTTATATACATATACAACCTAGGGAAAGAAACACATGAATATCAAACTTCACCAATCCTAAAATCTAAATTTAGCAGGTTAGTTGAAGTGGTACAAGGTATCAAAGAATTGATGAATAACCAAAATGTTAACAACAATAATTCCCTTAAGAAAAGAAGCAAAGTAAAAATTTTAAAATTGTTTCCATGTCGAGATGATTGACACTAAGTTTGGTGTTCTTTTATTTTTATAGATATTATAAATGAAGATGATGCACCAAAAAGAAGATACAGATTCAATGAAGAAGTATAATTGAATCCGAGGCAATCACAATCATATCAATTTATTACATTGAGTCATTATTCAAAAAAAAAAAAAAAAATCAAAAGCAAATTAAATGCTGTGGCCAAAAGCCACCACCACATGCCCGCTCCCCTCCCCCATCCAAAGAAAAAAAAGGAACAAGAAAAAAAAAATGAACAGATCTAAATTGGTTGCACAGGTTACTTAGTTGCTCCCTTCATTTCATTTTATTATGTCGTCTTACACAATTTGCTTTGATCCAAATTATCAGTTATTTTAAATAAATTAAGAAAGTATTAAATAGTTTTTTATAACTTTAATTCAACATAAAAGTAAATAATTTTACTCTTTTAATGCAGTATTTATGGAGAGAGGATTAAATAGTTAGTGAATGTTAGTATTTAGTTACTTTAAAATATATTTTTTTATAAAATTGATGTAATTTAATAATTATTATACAATAATTTTAATATATATATATATATATATATGTATGTTCATTTTGCTGTGAAATTTCGCAATTAGAATCATGCATGAGTCAGATAATTATGATGACGGTGTTAAGTAGTACTAGTACTACTATTTTTATACAGTGAATGCAGCAATTTCCAATTAGGAAAATTGCAAGTGAGAAAACCAAGTTCTAATCTAATCTGACAGAACTAAGATATACTAAAATAAATACCCTATTCCCAAGCTGAATTCAGTTTGCTATTGGTTGAAAACACATTAAAAAGTTACTTGACACCAAAAACGCATTACTTAAAACAAAAGAAAATAGCTACCTTAAAATTCTATGTACTCTGTCGGTGACAAACGACCATAAATGAACAGCCAAAGAATTATGAGTTGAAAAAAAAACATTTTTCTAACTTTTAAGATTCCATCATCCTTCAATTCAAAGACTCCTTTGACAATGTAGAGAACAGTCAAGATTTAGTATCAATCAATTCCATGTGAAGTTTCCTCTATTTTCTCCATTTTAAATCTAGATTTCTTGATCTTTGTAACTACCTTTATGCAATTTGCAATTTTTTTTGGTTTTTAATTTATATCCTTTCAACTAAATAAGCTAATGGGATCCTGATGATTTTATTTTTATGTATTTGTATGTCTATCCAGATTGGCTAAAAATAAGAAACATCGACTCAAAAGCATGTTCAGAGGGGATATGAATAACAAGATTTCTAGATCACACCAACCTCTAGTTTTAACCATATTTTAGATTAGGGGCAATAATTACAACTTAAACCAAGTTTAATGGCTAACAAAAATACAAGCTTTTAATGCATAAAAACTATAATTTTATCCCAAAGTTCAATTCAGAGTCTTTTTATTGAAAAAAGAAGAACTGTATATATAGGTAAAACTAAAATAACAAGGAAAATATTTAGGTAGACTCGATATTTGACTCCACCTGTAAACTCTGTGGTCAGAATTAAATTTTAAAGAATCTTACTTACATTAGCTGATGTCATAAATTTTTTAATATTTAATTCACACCATAAAATTTATAAATGAAGTTAAAAATCGGATCTATCTACATATTTACCGAACAACAAAATCCTTTTGAACGAGGACAACCCATCAATTTGTAGTACGGGGAAACTCACCAATTTTACTTGGTTGTTAGCCGTGGGTTTTGAACAAGATATCAAACTGTTCCCATTAATACACTTACTTGTGTGTCACATGATTTTGATATTTTTTATTTTCTTACACACCGAAATATAGCTGGCATTTTCATTACATGAAATAAATGCATGGACCAATCCGTAATAATTTAAAATACCAGGGTCATTGATTCAATTCCCCACCCCTCTCTTTCCTCTTTCCATCTGTAAACGAGTGAAGCTAGCCAGCTAGCTAAATACACAAAAGAAGAAAGTGGTCTCCAACCAACACCAACCCATTTTGTTCTTTGTCCCTCTGAATTATAAATCTCCCATTACACTTTTTCTGTTATACTTTTTTGATACATTAATCAATTTTTATTACATATTAAATAATAAATAAAAAAAGAGGTGAGTGGATTCAGAGATTTTTTATTTTTTTTTTCATTTCAGGCAAATGGATTTAAAGATCTGGTATAATAATTAAATCTGCATTGACATAAATCAATTGATAAAAAGAAAGAATAGAGCTGGTGCCCTCACAACAAAGCTCCATCCCCCCCTCTCTTTATATTCAACCTTTTCTCCAGACTTACAATTAGAGGGTCTCAAAAAAACACACACACCCTCTACTCTTCCAAACAAAAAACCTCATTTCATATCACCCATTTTCCACTCTACACACACACACTCTGTCTCTCAAGTCTTCCAAAAATACCAAAATTTTCTTGGTTTCTTTTAGCTCATTTCTTGCAAGAATTCTCCTCCTCCAATGCAGTACTACACAACAACAGCAGCAACAACAATGGGTTCTTCATCACCACCAGATTTAAGCAAAACAACAAAGCTAGAACGCTACAACAGCTACATCAGAAGAGTTAACAGCACAAAACTCCTAGCTGCCTCCTCCAAACTTCTTTTCAGAGTAACTCTTCTTGTTGCTTTAATTCTCATCCTCTTTTTCACCCTAAACTACCCACCACTCTCTGAAAATCCCAAACACATCCACACCACAACCCACAACTTCCTCTCCTCTGCCTTCTACGGCAGCGGGGCGGCTTGGGAGAAGCATGTCCGTCACTCCTCAACACCCCGTCGCCCCAACGGGCTATCCGTCCTCGTGACGGGTGCAGCCGGCTTTGTCGGCATGCACTGCTCGTTAGCGTTAAAAAAACGGGGCGACGGGGTGTTGGGATTGGACAACTTCAATTCCTACTACGACCCTTCTCTGAAAAAGGCCAGACAAAATTTATTAACCAAACATCAAATATTCGTCGTCCAAGGCGATTTAAACGACGAAGAATTACTCAAGAAACTCTTCGACATTGTCCCTTTCACTCACATTCTACACTTGGCTGCGCAAGCCGGAGTTCGTTATGCAATGCAAAATCCAATCTCATACATCCATTCGAATATTGCGGGATTCGTTACTTTGTTGGAAGTTGCAAAACAAGCTGATCCGCAGCCGGCAATTGTTTGGGCTTCGTCTAGTTCGGTTTATGGGCTGAATACAAAGGTCCCATTTTCCGAGGAGGATCCGAACGGACCAACCGGCAAGCCTGTATGCAGCTACAAAAAAATCTGGTGAAGAAATTGCTCATACTTATAATAATATTTATGGGCTGTCTTTAACTGGGCTGAGGTTTTTCACCGTTTATGGACCTTGGGGTCGGCCTGATATGGCATACTTTTTTTTCACCAAGGATATTTTGCAAGGCAAGTCTATAAATGTTTATGTCACGCAAGATAATAAGGAGGTGGCGCGTGACTTCACGTACATCGACGATGTGGTGAAGGGGTGTTTAGGGGCTGTCGACACGGCGGAGAAGAGTACAGGGAGCGGCGGGAAGAAACGTGGGCCGGCCCAATTGAGGGTGTACAATTTGGGAAACACGTCGCCAGTGTCGGTGGTGAATTTGGTGTCTATATTGGAAGGTTTGCTCAATATTAAGGCTAAAAAGCATGTTATTAAGATGCCTCGAAACGGCGACGTTCCCTTCACACATGCTAACGTTAGCTTGGCCTACAAGGATTTTGGTTACAATTTTTCACATAACAAGCCCACCACAGATTTGTCTACTGGATTGAGGAAATTTGTCAAGTGGTATTTAAGTTATTATGGGATCCAATCAAAGGTAAAAAAGGAAATAGAAAAACCCAATGAGCATAGTGATGGTTCTTGATTAGCATAATCTCAATCATCACATGTGATGGTACTTTTCCTTTTTTTTACATAATAATTTTCATCCCACTTTTTTTTTTTTTTTTACCTTGTTGATGCTGTATTTGAATTAATTGGTGTTAATGTTATAGTAGTAAAATAGGCATAGATTTTATGTATACAACATCATAAAACAGTAAAATTAAATATATGAGGAAGGACAAATTGTAGATCTTGAAAATGTACGTGTTGTAATAAAATGTTTTTGGGTGTAGGGTTAATTATAAAGTTGTTTTTCTGTACAAAAAAGTGGTACAGATCAACCTGTGTATCATCATCAAGAATTGTAATTTGCTGGACAACAATGATGACATCGTGATTCTTCATAATTATTTGCTTTGTTTATTTGCAGTATTTTATATAGATGTTTGTCTTTTGTTATTTTTTTCTACGAGTTTATATTTAGTTTTGCCCCTTTTTTTTTTTTCTTGCAAGTGGACGATCATCATTTACTTCTATAGATGCTTTCCATGATTGAACATTTCGAGAACTATTCATGAAACTTTAGCGGTACACTGTAGCAGTATGTGTGGTTTCCTCTTTTTCTTGAATTGGCAAAAGTACAACGTTGTGTGATTGTCTTAAAAATTGAACGCGTAATAATCAGTTTAAAATACTTTCAAGAATGAGCTGAATAAATTACTCTTCTTAACAACCCCCTCCCCCAACCCAAACCCCAAAAAAAAAAAACTAGAATAATCTATCAGGGCGGAGAGTCTATTCACTTCTCAAGTGTGAACTCTGAATTGAAATCTTTTACTTCCTTCTAGAAAAGATCTTTTCAAAGCTTCGTCATAGATATACATGTAATACAAGGGTTAATACAAAAGTTGAATTTTGAGGGAGTCAAAAATTATAGATATTTTTTTAGAGAGATAATTTTATAATTTTTGTAAAATTTTACGAGGTAAAGTCTACATTTTTTAAAGGGAGTTATTGAAATTTTTAAAAATAAAAAAATATATATATATATTTTTGAAACTCTTGGAGAATAGTATTGCATAAATACATGTATAGAGAACACTTTTTTATATTTTTTAAAATTTTTGGGACGATAAAATCTAATTTTTATAATAGTATAATAATAATTTAAAAATTTTAAAGGTAAAAAAATATAATTTTAAAAATCATGGGGTGGCTGCCCTCCCCCACTCCCATGTGATCCACACCTGATGTAATATGTAGTTCAATTTAGCTTTGGATCCTCTGTTATACATTTAATATTCATATCATACTACTTAATGAGACGATAGGTATTTCTCATTTCATATTTATCTATAATGACAATATATATGATATTCTATCACATAGTGTAATACAAATATGTGTAACAGATGATCCATATCCATCGGGCTTGCTGATTATGATGGTTTTGTTTTTCTTTTTCTGTTTTTTTGGTTCATTTTGGGGAGGGTTGAAGAGAGCTTATATAGATGTTTAGGATTATTACTAAATCCGACGTTCGATTCCATGCCAAATAGTTTAGCAGAAAACGAATATCCCCTGCAAATAGAGTCCACTCTTGAATACATTCTGCTCTTTCATCTTGGCCAAGTATGTATTATACGTATAGCAATTTTCGAGATGATTTTTTTTTTTTTTTTAAATTTTCTTTCGCGAGGAATAATTAAGTAGGAAGTTCAGTGATTAACTCTTAAATCTTAATAATCGTATGTCAAAGTCTTTAAATAACATATGTGAAGATGCTTAGTCGACATTAGATCTTTCAGACAACCTACCAAGTTGTTGAATTGATCTTTCAATAGGAAAACTTTTTTTTATTTTTTTATTTTAAATATATATATAGGAAAACTTATTTAAGGGTTTTTTTTTTAATTTTTTAATAAGACCAATTTATGTAAAATATGACTACAGGAGTTTGGAGGGCGTTTGTGGACTACGTTTAACCATGATTAACTTTTTATTCTTTGTTAGGCTAATTTTTCCACAAGTATGTCTAGCTTCTTGTAACATGATTTTTATAATAATGATTAGGAAGAATTTTAATAAAGATATGAAAAACTCCTCTTCTAGATGTAACCCGTATATATGTAACTTGGGTAGCTTGTGTGTAAAAAAATTTACATGGTCCGCAAAGAAAATCAATTATTTTTTGAGTAAAAGGATGTATTTAAATTTTTATTCAATTGATGTAATCAAAATATATATTAAATGATGGAATAGCTCACTCAAGAATTAGATTTAGATGAACGTATTTATAAACCAACTACTATTTAGATTTGGAAGCCCCAATACAAATTCAAATGTGGCATTAATCACCCTAAATTTTTCAAACTATATATTTTTTTTCCCGTCAAATTGTGTCTTAAACTAAAATCCAACACTTGCTAGATTAACTCATATTTGTATGATCATACCTTATCTGACTGTCAATAGGAAGGACAAATTGATATGAGACCTTATATATGTGATTAAATTTGCTTCTAATTTAGTGTCTTAAGAATGACGACGTATTTAAGCATATTTTTACGAATTATTTTTATCATAATTTATCTAAAGTTAAAAAAAATGATAGGATAATTAAAAATAATATTATTAACTAGAATCTAGTGATAGGTTGGAATATTAAGATTCACAGTTTAAAATATTGAAATTTAGTGGGGGAAAATAAATTTCTATGAAAAACATTTTTAGTTTGGTTTTCAAGGAAAAATACCAAAAAATGAATTATTGAAGAAAATATGAACCAATAATTGACTATTGGCAATCATTATCTTCTTTATTGTAAGCTTCAAATAAAGTACGATAAGAAACGTGAAAAAAATCCTTAAGATACCTCCTCCATTTTATAAATAATTTTCGTTAATTTCTCTGTTTTTAATACTGCTGTCATCATGAACTTTTCCTCCACATTAGAACTGGACTTTGCCTACTAAATTGAATATCATGCTATTCTAGGGGAGACATCGAATATTAAGAAATTCTATGTATACATATAATAAATCCCCTTGTTTACTATTTTTGTTCCCTTTTTTTTCACTATTTTTGAGCCGAAATATTCTATTTTCCTACCGAAAACAAGGAATATGGAGTATATTAACGCAGTTTCGTAGGTTTTCAACTCACAAATTACGAGTAAAACAAAAGATTAGCTATAAGTGATGATCAATTACTTAATTAATAACATGTTAATGTCAATGGATAGTAGAAAATGCTTTAACTATGCTAAACTTCCATCTTATTCTTATGAGCATTTCACCATATTATTTCGTCCAATTAGTTAAAGAATTTAAATCAGACAAGGAAAGTCACATTTTCCAATTAACCTCTTTAAATTCCTATATATATATGTCTCTAAGACATAAAAGGCAAGGCAATGTGTTTTGAGTACTTCATGGGAAAAAAAGATTATGTTGAGACTGCTCTAGACAATATATCATCTTGAAGAAATTACACATGCTAATATGGTCCTAACCTATTCTATTATGGTCCCAACACTAGAAAATATTCACAAGTTTGTTTTGGAGTTGTTGGTACTAACTAAAGGAATGTTGTCTGCCACTCTCACCATGGAGAGGTTTGATTTTTTTTTTTCTATTTGTTTTTTATAATGTGAATGATTTTAAATCAAAAAATCTATAATATTTACTATAATTAGATTTAGTTCAATTAAAAAATTTTCCCATCTTTTAATACGATAGATCAAATTTTAGGTTATTTATATGAGCGAATACAATAACAAATTTTGAACAATTAATGTGAAGTAGTCCATTTTAAAATTTTTCTAGGTATTGATGTCAATAAACCAAAAGGCATGGTCGTTCCTATTAACATATTTAACATACAAAGTTACAAACTCTCACATGATTACAATTCACAACGATACAATATGGATGAAAACATAATACTTGATTGTTTTTTTTCCACGTTGCAACAAAAAACAAAAAAGTACCTTTTGTGACCATCAAATTTCCAGTATCAATAATGTGTGTACGTGTTTGAAAATATGTCACTGAATTGCTTTGAAAATACTTCATATCATGTACAACAAAATTGCAGCTTTCCCTTTTGCTACCCAATTATAAGGAATCGAAAAGAAAACAAAGAAAAAGGCCAATCGTATATTTCGCTTTGCAACAAATTTCAATTGAAAAGCTGACATTTATTATACCGCAAATATTATTGTCACAACAACTGTTATTAATATAGCATATACTATTTGGATTTCTATTCTATTCATATCTTCGGATCCAGCAAGCTTTTCAAACTTCTCCTCAGGAGGGTCGAAGTCGCCATTTATCGAGGGCCTCTCCTACAGCGGCATAGCACCCAGCTTCTTGGGCCCGCTGATATCACGCATAGCTGCTTACATCACATCCTGAAACATGGCCCATTTTCGGTCACCCTTCCTGAGCAGCGGCCTCTTGCCCTGATCTATTTTTATTTGGCATAGTCAATTCGGTACATAATTTAGGAGGAGTGGATATTTGACCAACCAATAATACACTTTTTTTCATTACTGTTCCTATATTCAAATTCAAATTTGTTTGTTGGTGTTAGAGTTTCAAAATTTGAAATAATTTGTGAAAGTAATTAATGTTCTAATATGACTTTAATGCCATTTTTAGGGATTTGTACGAAGAGTAAAATAGGTAAATTAGCCTTTATTTAATTACCTTTTTAAAAAGTGACAAATAATTTGAAACAAATAATTATAAAAAAATAACTAATAAAATAGAACGGAAGGAGTAAATAACTAAGATATCCTTCTTCTTATGAAGGAAGACCGACAGAAATAATTTAGTCATTTTATTACATTTTTGTTATGACATTAACAAATACGATGTGACAATAACATTGTCTTATTATATTTGCCTAGTGATTTTGACTCATTCAAGGTATGCAAGGAAGGTAAATAATTCTTTCACCTTTTTCACATGTGAAAAATTAAATCTCAATTACCAAAAAAAAATAAAAAATTAAAACTCATATTTCTCTTAATTTGGCAATGTTTTTTTCCTACTAATTGTGCTATTCTCTTGATTATGCATAATTATTTTACTGGAAATTTCAGTGATAGATTAAATATACGTGTCCTATATTTTGAAATTTTAAATTCATGTATCCATGAAATCCTTGATTTTTAGGATTGTTTCACTTCGACAGCTTAGAAGTGAGGTTTAATGTTCCTAGTTAATAAAATTTTTCTACGTACAATTTATCAATCTTAAACTTACAAAGGAAAATAAGGACAAAAAAAAAAAAAAGATGTCACATGAATAAATAATTAAATTATGAGAAATACAAATTTACGTCAAATTAACACATATGAACCAATAACTGTAATTATAATATATCAAATTAAACTTCTATTATCGTGAAGCAAACTAATTATGTTTTCTGGATCATGACCACTAATCACCTTCTCTATTGGAGATGAAAAGGAAAGAAATGATAATTTAATTAACAATCATTAAGCGTGTACACAACAATTTATTTATTTGAAGTTTATTTAGCTTATGTATACTTTCATGATACTATATAGCACATTGAAAAAGTCTATGGATGGAAATTTTCGAGCCTACATGAAAAAGAACATTCTTAATTTGAAAGGGAGAAAAAAAAAAAAAAAGTTCTATTTAAATCCTTTATTTATGCTACTCCACTATTTTGATACTTTGATGAACATTCAAAATCAAAAGGAATTATTCTTGATATAATATATAAAGATGAAATAATTAGTAGTTCGTATACCGAAAGAACCAATCACATAAGATTGACTACTTAATACCAAGTTTTCGTGTCATACTAAATTAATACGCAAAAGAATATTTAAGTTATACTAAGAAATTATTTATATGTAAAATAAATAAATAAATAAATAAGTAAAAACCAAAACATTCTTGGAATAACATTTTTTTTTTTTTGGGTTGGGATGGTGGTGGTAAGGAATCTACAAATAAGTATTGTCAAAATGCCATTATATGTGAACGTCAAGCTTCATAACTTAAGGATGACTTCTATATAATAATGTTGTCAATAGAGTAGATTATCTAACTATTGAAATCGTGTTTGCTTTTACATATTAATTAGTCTAAATAATTAATATTATAAGCATACAATTACTTATTTACACGGAAAAAAAATTTAGAAGAATTAACTTCACCTTTGGTTGTAAAAGTGAGTGATATAAAGCGCTCAGTTTCAGAATGAATGTCTGAATTATTAAAATAACAAAATAGAATTATATAGGGGATTTCTCTGCTCATGAGTAGAATTTTCCTCAAAACTTTTTGGGCAACAACTAATATAATTTGACATGAAAGAAAGATAAAAAGTTGATTTTGAAATAGGGGATAAATAATTAGAGCATGGGTTGTTTCCTGTTTTGTGGAGTCTCTCATATTCTATGCACTATTATTACAAATATTTACATTAATTTTTTTTTTTCTATTTTTCTTTTACCTCTGGCCCAATAGAAAAAGTAGCGGAAATTAGCTCTTTGACTTTGGGTATTTTGTTGAGTAAACACTACTTTCTTGAGAACATATATAATCTATTCTAATATATTTCAAGTAATTGCACTATGAAATGTCACAGATTTTCCATACGAGACAAAATTTTTTGTTCCTAATTTCCATCTTGCAATAATGCTTATTTTGAATAATTGGATAGAGAGACAAAAAAAAAGTTCTTTTTCTTGTCAAGTTAGTGTATTACTATCATAAAGAGACAGATTTTCAACTCAAATGTCATGTACAGATTTCTTGTAAATTTCATTCATTAGAAAAAGTGCTGGAATTAATTTAGGGACGACCAAAGATTTTCATAAGCTTCTTTTTTTTTAAATATTTACGTAGTTTTCATTAGCTTTATTCAGGATTGTCGCTAACTATCTTAATAGTCTAAAATATGTGATAAAATTCGATTCTTTTGCTACTCTATTTTGTTATATATATATATTCCAATTTACTTGTTTTTCTCCACCATAATTTAGTTCCCATCCAAGGCATAAAAGTTCAACTATTTTGGTACTAGCCATCATGGGCGTTCCGATTGGAAATAGGTAGGTTAATTGGAAGCCTTCAAAGTTCAAATGATTCAAATTTTATTCATTATCAATTTGTGAACTTCTCGGAAATCCATTTTGAAAACAAATATTTGACCTTCCAAAGTCTATTAGAAATCCTGTATTATACTCTTTAATTATGTCAACTAGTGGGAAAGGCATACTTTATAGGTGTGACGCTAAAATAAAATTACACAAAATTTCAAAAAAAAAAAAAAACATAATAAGTAGTGAAAATGTTAACAAAAAATAAATTATACGAAAAATTTTAAAATTAACATAAAGAGTAAAGTGTGAAGAGTATAAAGGAAATTATGAGTAGTTACTCATATATAATAAGGAAAAAAAAGAAGTATATAAAATGACAGGGGAATTTTACAGTCCCTTTTAGGGAATCATTTCTTTGGCTTTAAAAATTTGTACAGTACAAGTTTACATTAAAACACATGATATTGTACTGTATAAGTATTTAAAATATAATAAAATAGTTTTTTAAATGGGAATGTAGAATTTTTTAGAATGGCATTATACCAAATTGAAATTTTTACTTTATATATAGTATAGATAATATTAGTAGGTCCCAAAGGAAAAACTATTGTGCTTGCCACGACTATTTGGCATCACTTTACTAAAAGTCAAAAGAATATTTTTTTTATCAATTACATGAGTCGCATAACCTTTAGGGATAAAGAGAGAAAAAAAGGAAAAAAAAAAAAAAAAACTGAGAAATATCTACCTTTTGACATCTTTTAAAATATGCACTTTTTAAATTGATCTCAACACGTTAGGTTATCGATAAATCTTCATATATAAATACTTACGTTTAAGAGTAATCTTAAAATTATGACTTACAAAAAAAAAAAAAAAATTATTAAATTATGAGTCTCCAGTCCATGAATAATTCAGCCGTTAGATTAAGATTTAAGAGAAAGCTACATATTGATCCTTCTAATCTTATCCTTAGTGGAAATTACACAAAATGTCAGTTTATATTTCATTTTCTGGGGACAAAGTACAAACATTTTACAACGTACGACCTCACTACCTTTTAAATTAATCCTATGTAACATTCATGAAAAATACCTATCTGTAAAGAATATGACTGCACTAATTTCGAAAGCAAAGAAAGAAAGAGTGTGACTGTGCCTACTTAATTACTCTATTGTGTAATTAGTAATCGTATTAATAGTCTCATTAGTAGTATCAAATTTTTAGATTATCTTTTGTTGTAAAAGTGAGCAGTTGGTAATATGAATTCCCACTGACACGTAATCAATTAAGTGAAGACAAATTACATCCCAACACTGGTTTCGTCCAATAAGAATAGGGATAATTTCAGAAATTAGATAATATACATACTTTTGTTTATGGCTTTATCAAAGAGGATTGATTAGGTCAAATAGATAAATCTGAGGAACTAATTTATAACTTAGGAAGGGTCATTTTCTTTTGCATCACCATAAGGGCATATTTGATGCAATATGTCACTTAATAGTACCTAATTATCAAAGGAAAATTAATAGATTACCTACGGTAATCTTTTAATAGGTTACAAATTCATTTAAATACTTATATCTCATTTTTAGATTTTTGGTTGATCTCACTCTTAATTTTTACATATTTGTCCGTCGAAAAGAAAAACTTCCCCTTTAGGGTTATAAGTAGCATCTTTTGTTCTAAGAATTACAGCGCCTATCACGCTACGTACTACTACTGTTATCAAAATTCCATCCTTTTTTCCCCTAATTCAAACAAATCATGTTTATGAAAAGTTTTGTATGGATAACTTTTGCTAAACATGAATTTTAGTTCTTGGAATGTTAAAACTCTATTCTTGTTGACTTTAGAAAATAGTAATAAATTATTTGTCATAGTGTCAAATTCATCAAAATTAATGCTCTACCAAGTAACATCTAATTATTGAATCCAAAATATCTGTCCAATAGATTATACGACACAATTGGCTTGATTTATTTCTTCAGCATACTTTTATTATTTCGAAAGGCATTAATGTGTGAGATGGGGAGTTGGTGATGACCACTTTACAATCAATCAATAGTACATTAAAAGTAGCTTATCCTTAATTATGATAAGTGGAGTCCCACTGCTAACGGATTAATCATCACGGTCCATTCATGCTGATCTAAGATTAATATGAGATTTATATTAGTGTCATTTTCCTCCAAAGGGAAAAAAAATTACGTACTCTCTCTATCCTTACAATCCCAATCTGCAGATAACTGCTTCTAGCAAATGCCTCTTTAAATAAAATTTTCAATTTACGGCTTCAACTTTTATTTTTGATCTAGTAAGTCCCTTAACGATGTGAATTTAAATAAATGCTTTTTTAACAAAAACTAAGAAATTCTATAAACGTAATGTCTTGAAAAAGAGAGCCATATACAATAACTCTGAACTATTACCGTTTTGGTTGAGTCAAATTGTAGATTTTTTAAACCTAAAATATATGTTGAAAATTTTCCTTTTAATTCAAATAGATAAATTTGCAAATAATCATTATTCAATTAGTACTATGTTGTGGTAATAAAATATAGTAGGTTTGAAATAAAAATTGATGGTGCGTACTGAAGTTTTAAAAAAAAAAAAAAAAAAACACACACACACACACACACACACATAAACAAACACATATTCAAGGGTATATAATGGAATAAATCCTAAAATGAAAGCAGATTATTTTGTATACCTTGATTTATTAAATGCTTATTCACTTAAAATGAAAGAGATCGAAACACTTCCCAATATATGAAAAAGAACTAATTATTATAGGACAAACAATTGCTGCGTAAATCTCTAAAGAATTTTTAGAATTCATTTTCATTATGTTTGGATGGAGGGATTTAGGTGGATTTGATTTGAAATCTAAATCTATAATAAGTTATATAAATAAGTTAATTAATTTAGTTGTGAATTTGAAATCCATCAATAAGTGGGAGTGAAGATATTTTAATAGTTAAATGAGTGAATTTAAAATTCACTCAAATTTCATGTCATTTAAAATTTATTTTTTGAATTCTAATCCACACATCTATACACAACCTTTGTGGCTTTCATTTTTTAGAGCTAAAGGTCACCAATTTTTTTTTTTTTTTTTGGTAATAAAAAAATTCACCAAGTAAAACATGCATTATTAAGGATGCGATATGATGGTGCAAATGACATTTAACGTTAGGCCATTTTTCATTGATTTTGGCAAATCACTGTCATTTATAGATAGCTGTTGGAAGCATTATGGATCTAAATTGCAAATACTTTTCCAGCACAAAGTTAAACATAGCATTATTAAGCATGGGATTTGACGTTGGAAATGACATCCAACGTTATGCCATCTAACGTTGAATACAATTTTTTTTTCTTTTCTTTTAATAACGAAAAAGTTTAGAATAAAAATAAGTTATTTTTATTAATATTTTATTTAATATTTTGATAAGAAATTTTTTTATTTTCTTCCACTGATTTTATTAATATTTTGATACAGAATCAACCACGTCAATTGCTCCCGACATTGAGTTAGCTTTTCTTACATAAAGCCTATCGCCGGACATTGCACTAATTTGACTCTTCTGTCCTTGAATTAAGGATACTTGTTAAATGTGGGGCCTGTTTATTTCTTTGTCCTTGACACAAATTTTAGCTAGAAATTTGTCTAAACATTCCTAGGGCAGCATGATGCCCAATCCTAGGCAAATGGAGCAGCATTTACACGTACTCGAGAGATTTGCCCAACTGATTTTCAGAGCAGACAGCCGTAGTAGTAGTACTTGGTGGTGTAAATTTCTTATCATTTGTGCATGCAATGCTTTGAAATTTCTCTGACAAAAACCGACATTCATTATCAACTTATGTACTACCATTCTCTTTTATTTCTGATTAATGAAAAAAGAATTGAAGCTCAAATTGGAATAGAACACAACATGGTAATTAAAAAATTATTTAATTAATTATAAAATGTCATTATCACTTATTTATTCACCATGTCATTAGCTAGTAACAACATTAATTAATTGGTAGCCTAGAAAAATAGATTGATTGATTGGTTTACGAATTTTGGCAGCATATATTGACAATTATGTTGTGCATCCACGTATATACCAGATAAAGACATTTGAACTAACAAAATACACAGATTTCTTAATATTCTTGAACCATACATAAGTGTAGGAAAGTCCACTTGGAAGACCTGCCGACACTGGAGTTGCTCCACAGGATTATAACGTTTGAATTCGTACTACACTAAACACAGGCCATATGTCGGCCTTCTTTCTTATTATTAAGTTTAGTCTCCAAATAATCGAAGAGGTATCTTTTTCAACTAAATGTGTATAATTCATGTGTTGAGCCAATAGACGTTAGATTAGACATCAAAAATTCTTGGTGTCTTTAATTCTTTATTTCGTAGGCGATATATATACGTTTAGGAGTCTGTTTTAACCCTGTAAAGGGTTGAGTAATTTACTATCTGTTCCTAAACTCATTTTTGTAAAATAATAAAAAAAAAATGTTTGTGCTTGCGAGGATATATGAGAATTAATATATTTGCATAACTTTGATAATCATTTTGATAGTGAGAACGATGTAAAACAAAATTATGCATTGGGAGCCAAAATTTCACACAACATGAGATGTCGAATGATCGAATCCATTGTTATGTAGATCAGGCCAGTACGGTAGCACTAGCAGGCACAGGGTTGAATAGACCAATAATGTGTTGCAAAGAATATGTGATTGTGACCCCTAAATTGCCTCACATACGTAATGAAATAATAAATTCAAGTATATATATATATATATATATATATATATATATATATATATATATATATATATATATGTAATTTAGCAAACAACCTGTCAAATGAAGATAAATGCCAAATCAAATTCTACTAGTGGATAAGGCAATCTTATCTTGTGCCAATTGGCCATGTTAGCTTGGGGCATGACAACCTCAACCTCTAAACGTCTACTCAGAACGAAAAAATGGGTATAGATGCATACTACATGTATAATTATTTTTTCAAAATTTATTATATTTGTCATTTTAATTTTTAATTCTAGTTTTGTATCAATTAATTTATTTTAGTCATTAATCAATATAAAAATATTATCAAAATAATTAAAAATATAATAATATCCACCAACACCAGTGGTTTTTTTAAAATATTTGTGAAAAAAAAATTAAAGGGATAATTTCATAAATTTTAAAAGATCTTTATACTAATATCACTTAGTACCCCTGAACTTTTAAAAATATCACTTACCTCTTCTCTCTTGCTAATGGGTCCCTTTATGGTATTAAAATGCATGAAATGATATTTATACCCCATATACCTTAACCATATTACGAAAGGGTAGTTTCAAAAATCACCACTGAGTTTTTTCATAATTTTCACTTATCGCCCTTTTAGTTTCTAATAATTTTTTTATCTACTTATTTTTTTTTTTAAATATGTGCATGCATTAATTTGATTACTTCTATATGTTTTAATAAAAATCTTCACCACGTAAAAACACATAATTAGTATTTTGTTTGGGGAATCATAAACTTGTAAATAAAAAAATATTCTCGCGATAAATTTTTTGGCTAATAAATTTATGAAAATATTGCGCATATTAATGTATTTTTTGGCATTGATTTGAGTAAAAATTTTGAATACGTAAAACACATCATATGATATAATAAATAAATATAACTAGTACTATTTTGTTTGTAAATCAAAATTCAAAATTGAAATATGTATTTTCTTAAAAAAATTAATAAATTTATTTACAAAAAAATATGGTTATGTAATGTGCTAGTGTGTATTGATTCAAACAAAAATTTGAACGCATAAAAAAATTACCATATATTATAAAAAAACAAATATGATTCGAATTTGTTTGAGAAATCACAAACTCTTAAAAAAAATAAATGAATTTTTGATAAACTTTTTAGCCAACTTAGTTACTAATAATTAGGAATGTATTAATGTGTTTGTATGTGTCATGTTTTGAACAAAATTTAGAATACGTAAGTATACATAATATATAAAAATAAAAAAAGTTATTGGTGTTTTATTTTGGAAATCATCAACTTGTAAAATAAAAAATAATTTAAGTATATTTTTTGACATTAATTAATAAGGGATATGAAAGGTTACAACCTATTATTATTTGTTAATAATTATTTTATATCTTTTTTCCTTTTCTTCCTATCATTTTAATCAATGAAAGCTTTGAACTAAGGGTAAAATTAGGAAAAAATATTCTCTCTCCACTTAAATTAATTTTTTAAAATAATGGGCTGAAAAGGTTACAAAAAGTTTGAAATAAGGGAGGTAAGTAATATTTTTTAAAGTTCAAGGGTGCTAAGTGAAATTGGCTTAAACCTCAGGGGAGGCTTTTGAAATTATCCCAAATTGAAATATAAAAATTCCCTAACACTATTGATAAATTTCGGTATTTTCACTATATTTTATTTTCATGTAAAAGTAAATTTTTAAGTATATGAGATCCATAATCATCTATTAAAGTTATATAATTCAACTATTACCTAAATTGTACGAAGTAACTTTATACATATAAATCAAAACTGAAATTAAAATAATTTAGATGAAACAAATTTAATAATTCATCAAAAATTTTAAAATTAATTATTTCATCGTATTTTTAGCTTTTAAATTTGAGGAAAGCATAATTCGAGAATTAGAATATTAATTAATTTAGAGTATATTTATATTTTTAACAATATTGACAACATTATTGCTTTTATTTATCCTAAAAGATTAAATGATACAAAACTTAATTTAGAGTATATTTATATTTTTAACAATATTGACAACATTATTGCTTTTATTTATCCTAAAAGATTAAATGATACAAAACTTAATTTAGAGTATATTTATATTTTTAACAATATTGACAACATTATTCCTTTTATTTATCCTAAAACATTAAATGATACAAAACTTACACAAGGAAAGTGAAATCTCGTTTAAACCTTAAGAGGGTTTACTGAGAGTTAACTTTTACGGTTAAATTTGTTTTTTTGAAAAAACTAATGGCAAAATCACATTTGACTGTTAGTCAAAAGAGCAAAGTAAAAAAAAAAAAAATAAGATTAGGATATTTAATGCAAAACAGGCCAAACCTTAAAGAATTTATTGTATTTAACTCTCATATAATTTTAAAATTTGAATACGAATTATGTGTTGTAAATCTAATCCGGCCCACAGTGCACAGAATTTTTAAACGTTGTGATGCGTACAAAGATGCGAATCGCATTCAACCTCAGTCGTCATGCTTTAAGAACCAAACTTTACCTTCTTCTAGCTAGTTGGACCATTTATGTAGTTAGGACCAATCTTTTTTGGATACTTGTTCTTCATTAGCAACTTGTAGTCCAAGAAACAAATATTCATTGGATTTTTGTAGATAAATTCAGCAATCTATATAGTGGATGAAAAATCACCTTATATCTTAATTTGTATATATCCACCATGGACTTTTTGCTTTCGCATTACCCAGCTCATGAAAAAAAAAAACAATCAAACCATGCTTACTTTTTATTGAACTTGAGGCATGCTTAGACTCCCTTAAAGAATTTTGAAACTCCAAAACATCCGATAAAAATATAGCCAAAAGGATGCACAAATAATTAACAAATAATCTTTTTATTAATTTCTTCCTTCATGCCAAAAAAAATAAATTAAAAAAATGTAATGTTGTTTGTAACCAAGAAACTCTTTTTTTTTTTGGTTAAAAAAAAAAATGTAGTAATCAAGAAACTCTTAGAACTAAGTATTAGGTGATATGAGAAATTGATCAAGAACAATCTTAAAATACCTAGCACAAACAGGCTTAATCATTCCATGGGAGGAATAACATTAATTTCGATGGGCTCGGCTTCAGAGTTTTGAAGCTTTAGTCTATGTAATATTAGTCCAATCAAGTGTACAAATAGCCCAGTTTTTAGCCCAGCCTGAACACATCGACTATTTGGTATAGTTGCAGAATTCCATTAAAAGTTATATTTACCCCTGTCAACAATTGGTATTCGATTTCCTAAAGTATCACAGCTTTGGTCATCTCTTTGCCCATATACTTATCTTGCAGTTAAATATATATATATATGTTCTAAAAATAGTATTTTTAATGAGAATAAATTATTTTAAAACGGAGAGAGTAATATTTTAAGAAAAAATCCCTACATTGATCAAAGCCGATACACCCACAAAACACAAAATGTGTATATATCACGTAGACCCCACAGTCGATCTCAGTAGGGCCACTATACAAAGTGGTACAAAAAGGAAACAAGTTTTCCATTGCAATGCAGAACTTTGACAACCAATTTTTGTCCAACACTGAGAACTGCTAAATGGAGTTAAATGACCCCTCTTTGTGCAATTAAATAAAATAGAAACAACTTTACCTTAGCAGTTTTGTCTCACAAATTTCTACAAAGTTTTGACACACCTGTTACTTTGCAAAGAAAGGTGAAAACAGCCTTATTTGGAACATACAAGAGCCACACAAAATTTGATGGAGGCTAGAAATATATATCCACAGGCAGGAAGACATCTATCTACAATGGTGGATTAAGCATTATCATCTTGCACCTACATAAAGATAATCTGAAACCATGATGACAGACAGCGCAACTCCAATAGGTACACACCCACACGATACATATATATATCCATCAGGATTAGCACTAAATACATTCTTGTATCGAAAACAAAAGCACACAGACATCAAGTTCACTTAAATCCACATAATCCATCTAAAAGGACAAATGTGCAACTTCAGTTCCTACTGAAATAAAAGCTGTCATGCATCTATAATCAATAGAGCAAACTAACAGTGACTTAATATCAAAGCATCGTCACAGCCTCAAAAGCCTCCAGAATTTTCGAAATTTCTTCCAAAATTTCCTCGGGGTCCAGACCTCTCCTCGGCATAACTCACATGGATGTTCCTTCCCTGCAACGCCTGCAGAAACAGAAGTTTAAATGGGTGCCACAAAAAATGTGCATATCAAACTGCACTTCTGAATGTTTTTAAGGAAGCTCCAACTCTCACCTGGCCATCCATTGCTGACAATGCTGAGCTTGCTGATTCACGGCTGGAGAAGCTTATAAATCCAAAACCCTTTGATTTCCCAGATGCTCTGTCGGTGATAACTTTTGCTGTTCCCCAAAAATAAATAAATAAATAAAAATAAAAAAAATTCAATCATGTGTAAGTTCGAAAATGCTACTCCAGATGAAACAAATGTGCACATGTATAAAGATAATACCAATCTCTACATGGTCTAGAAATGTTATGTAGGAATTTTGGTATGCAAATTCATATTTCACATTAGTCTATGATAATTTCCATGCATGATGCATGTATAGGGATGCACCTAACTCTCAAAAAACAAACAACTTGGAACAAACAGAGCATCCCTGAGACCAGCAAGTCGATTAAAAAATAACAGACTTGCTAATGATGAAAAGAGGATACGAGTGGCAAAGGCGAAGTCTTTTGGAACTTACCCCTCACCAAAACTACTAATACCCCGCCTAGCACGTCAAATCTAAGCTCTTATCTAAGAGATACAACTTACACAATTAAGAGACAGAGTTCCTTAAAGAAAGAAAAATAACTCAATATCCCACTTCAAGCACTGCACCAAACCCATTATTTTGCATCAGTAACTCGGTCAATCCTGAAAGACCTCAAAAGCACAGTATATAACGAGCAGCTGCTTTTCAATGGAAAAAAAGGTGGGAAATATATTCTAAAGCAACAGATCAACAAAAGACAAGGAAATTCAATCAAGATTTAAAATAAACTGAAAAAAACCAAGCCCTCTGCATTAATAAACACCATAGCAACAGGTGAGGCAATATCACAGTTTCCAAGGAAAATGGTTTGGTTATGAAAGTTGCTGAATATGACACAATGCTAGAGCCATAAGCAGCCAAATGAAAAGTAAGAAAAGGCATCCAACTACAAAACAAGGAAAGGAAAAAATTACCTAAGCCCTAAACATGCAAGAATGAATAAATGTGTATCTCGCAAGGGTGTGTAAAAATACCCAGGAGGGTAATTGTCTGCCATAAGAGTGTGTAACTCATGGGTGTACATAAATAATCAGAAGGGCAAGTGTCTGCCATCTAATATTCTCATACAAAAAGCCTATCAAATTTTTATTCTTCACCAGATAGAATAACTATCAAATCACTGCCCACCCTAATAAAGACAAAAGCCACATTCCTCAGATCAAGTTGCAAGTCACAAAAAATAGGAGCAAATATCCAAAGGTATGCAGTTTGCTCCTAAGTTACCCGGACTTGGATACGGGTGTCAAGTAAGGTTCTAGGCACATGTCTAGGTGTCGGATTCGTTAATTTCATAAATTGAAGATATGTGAACACTCTAAAAGAGCCGGTTACGGGTGCAGGGGTGCGTCTTGCATGCTTATACATGTTAGTGTAGTTAGTGTAGTAGTAATGCAATTTGATGACATAAAGTAATTTAACATTAGTTTATAACTCATTTTTCAAAAAATAAATGTTTATACGTAGTATTAAAGAATAGTGCTGAATTGAGAAAAAGAAGATATTAGAAGGATATAACTATAATAAGATTTAGTGACGTGACATACAATTCTAATATGTTTCTCCCTCATATTTAATCATCCTCCCTATCTTATTGGTTCTTTATGTGATGAAGTCACAACCATGTTGAAGTCAATATAATTTTTGGTTTGGTAAAAAAGTCAAAGTACTTAATTAAAAGTTGACAATACGGACACGGATCCCACACCCACGTGGACACGGCAGGACACGGGTACTCTGGGGGTGAGAGGAGAGTCCATGCAACATAGGTTTGCTCATATAGTGCTGAAAAATTTTCCTACACTACAAGCTTATGTGGCCAAGCTTCACATTAAAATATTGACTTGCTCTGCATTCATTAACATTTGGGCCATAGAATGCAATTACATCTCACCATCTATGACCTCACCAAAGCCAGAAAAGGCTTCCTTCAAAGAGCTGTCATCAGTTCCCCATGGCAGACTTGTCTGTTAGACAAATAAAGATAAGTAAAAAAATATCAAAAAGGTTGCTAACAGAAGCATTAGTTAACTAAAAACTCCACTCATATCAGTAGAAAACACTGTAAAGGCATGTACCCCCAACAAAAAGCCTCGATGATGACATGCAGCGGATGGAATTAAACATTGATGACATAGGAAGTGGTGCTAGCAATGCATTATTGTTCAAGCTCTGCCTGAGAAGGCTCCCAACTCTGTTGAAGAATGCCATTCCACGGATGTATTAAAGAATCTGCAATAAACTGAAGCAGCATGTCCACCATGTCAAAGCCAATGCCCAAAGTATCAATGTCAGTAAAGATTCATACATGAAGAAGAAAGCAAGGTAACAGATGTAGACAAGGGAAAAGGTGATGGTCACAGGTTACACAAAACATCAATTAGGTTTTCAATCGAATCAGAATCAGGCAGCTATAGCCTGCCAAGAAGTTTGACCTAGAAGATAATATACTGGTCCATTACTGAAGCAGTTGGCTCATTTGTTAATTGGAGAAAGGTGATTTTTCAGGAAGAACATAACATTGATTTAATACTATAAACAGCACATGGCCAGTCTAAATAAAAAAGGAAAGATGCAGGGCCATTTCGACTGTTGAATGTGATAAATTTTTTAAAAGCATTAGAATATTTTTCAAGCATTTTTCGGTACAAGAGCTTATCTGGATTTATGACAGGAATTAGACACCATCAAGGAGTCATTACTACAGCAACAAGAACCAATTTTCAGATATACATTTCTACTATATTGGTTCTTTAGATACTCTACAAAAAAAAAAAAAAGTCAATTGTTAACTCTTTCTGAAATAGAATACACAAATAATTCATATATATTTCTTCTGAACCACTAAAGTGTTAGCATTACAAATCAATTTGCTGTTACACAGCAAGCAAGTGGAACTACAGAGAAGCAAAAGGATATGGCAAGATGGTCAACGTATCAGAAGTTACTTTCACTTCAAACAAAAACATACTACAAAGTGTGATACAAACTTCTCATACATATAAAAGAAACATGACGAAAAGTACTGTCCTGAATGCAAAACTACAGAGAAAATCAGCAAACTATGACATATGCAGACCTAAAAAATAGATAAACAATGCATATTTCTTGGACTAAATTGCAAAACTAAACACACAAGACAGGCTACAAAATTTTACAGGCCATCGAAGACAAAATGAAACTGAAACTTACCCTCCATTAGTAGTAGTCAATACTGTTTTAACAGATTCATCACAAAAATTAACCATGCTTTGCATAAATCTACAACTAAAATTTCAGAAAATCTTGAAAAAGATTGCATTTATAACAATTTGTTGTCAACCCCATTTGCCTACCCACACAAAAAACACAAAAATCCAAGAAAACTTCATAAAAACAAATTAAAAACTTCAATAATAAACAAACAACATATATAGAAAACAAAAAAAGGACCAATTATTTACATAAAAAAAAAGGGGAAAAGAAAGGTTCTTTTTTGCAAATTTTTAGTTTTTCTGGGCTTAATATCCCATCAAGAATCAAGAAAGAATCCACAAAATCCATGTAAGAAACAGTTATTGATGAAAGGGACATACCTGAAAATGGAGGTTTAGGGTTTAAGGAGAGAAGAAATGAGGGGAGAGTGGCTAGGGTTTAAGCCACTTGAGTGGAAAAGAATACAAATGCTCTGCTGTTTAAGAAATTTGGTGGCTCTTTTGGATTATTATTATAAGGTTAAATACACCCACATGCTTGTTTTGTATTAAATTCTTTATTATTTTTTTTTCACTTTATTTTTTGACTAACAGTTAAATATAATTCTGTTGTTAGTTTTTCAAAAAAATAAATTTACCCTTAATATTTATTTGGGGTAAACTAGCTTAAGGTTTAAGTTAAATTTAATTTTACATTCTCGTATAAGTTTTGTATCATGTAATATAGGGTTAAATACATTAAACCCCCTTAAGATTTAGCATATTTTGCACTAAATTTTTTAACGTTATTTTTTTCTCACTTTGACTCCTTTCTATCAGTAATTTGACTATTTAAAAGTCAAAAAAGACATTTTTATCCCTACACACTACAAGAATATAATAAATTAACCCTTTAAAGTTCATTATATTTGTCATTTTAGTCTTTAATTCAAGTTTTGTATCAATTAACCTACTTTAGTCATTAATCAATATAAAAATATTGTTAAAACAACTAAAAATATAATTATGTCTAAGTTATACCAGTGATTCTTTAAAAATACTTGTGAAATAAATTTAAATATAAAAATTTTCTAACACTGTTGGTATTTTTTTGTCTTTTATTATATTTTATTTTCATGTAAATTTTTTTTTAAATATACGAGATTTATAACCATCTATTAATGTTATATCATTCTATTTTCCTTTTACTTTTTTTTAATGTTTATTTAAAATGATTTTCTTCTTACTTTTTACTTTTGTTAATATAATTTAACTAATAGATAAATTACATGAAGGAATTTTTCATACAATTAAAAATTAAATTAAAATAATTTTTAGACGAAATACCTTTAATAATTTATCAAAAATTTTAAAATTAATTATTTCATCGTATTTTTAAACTTTAAATATTAAAGAAAGTATAATTTGAGAATTAGAATATTAGTAATTAATTTGAAACATATTTATATTTTTAACAATATTGATAACATTATTGAATTTTATTTTTATCCTAATGTATTAAATGCTACAAAACTTACCTAGAGGGGTAAAGTGAAATTTCGGTTAAACCTTAAGGGGGTTTACTGTATTTGATCTTTAGGGGTAAATTTTTTTTTGAAAAAATTAACAGCAGAGTTAAATTTGACCTTTAGTCAAAGGGGCAAAGTGAGAAAAAAAATAACCTTAGGGGGTTTAGTACAAAACAGCCCAAATCTTAAGGGGGTTTAATGTATTTAACTCTTTAATAGATTGGGACAAAAATTAAATTCAATAATATTGTAAATATTGTTAAAAATATAAATATACTCCGAATTAATTAATATTCTAATTCTTGAATTATACTTTGGACCTTCTTCAATATTAAAAATTTAAAAATACGGTGAAATAATTAATTTTGAAATTTTTGATGAATTATTAAAGGTATTTCATCTGAATTATTTTAATTTGAATTTTTGTTTATATGTATAAAGTTACTTCGAATAATTTATGTGATAGTTGAATTATATTAATAAAGGAAAAAAAAGTAAGAAGAAAATCATTTTAAATAAACATAAAGAAAAGAAAAAAAAATAGACTGATATAACTTTAATAGATGGTTATGTGTCTCGTCTATTTAAAAATTTATTTTTACATGAAAATAAAATATAATGAAAAGACCAAAAAATATCGATAATATTAGGAAATTTTTGTATTTAATTTTTTTTCACAAGTATTTTTAAAGAACCACTGGTATTAGTAGGCATCATTATATTTTTAGTTGTTTTGACAATACTTTTGTATTGATTAATGACTAAAGTAGGTTAATTGACACAAAACTAAAATTAGGGTCTAAAAAGACAAATATAATAAATTTTAAGTCGATGTAGGGTTAATTTTATATTTTCCTGTATTATCTAGGGGTAGAAATATAGTTTTGATTTTTAATAGTCAAATTGCTGATGTGTGCTAACAGAATGAGCAAAGTGAGAAAACAATAATATTAGGGGGTTTAGTGCAAAACAATCCAAGCCTTAAGGGGGTTTACTGTATTTAACCGTTTTTACTATTATTAGGGTTAATTGCAATGTACGTTCCTCAACTATTACATAATTAAATTTTACCATCTAAACTATCAATTTCAAAATTTTAGTACCTCGCTGTTGATTTTTTATAGGTTGTTCAAATTGGTTGAAAATCAATCAATTTTCAAACTATTTTTTTGTAAAAATATTTCAATATATTATACATGTAATTTACATTTAATTACTCAAATACTCTTATTCATTTATTGGTATTAAAATATTTTTATTAAAATGTAGCTATTAAAATTCACTAATTTTCAACTAATTGAAGCAATGTATCATAATTAATAGTATAAAATACTTAAGTGCTTCTTGAACCTATAGTTTATAGGGCAAAGTTCAAGTCTTGACCCTTTAATTAATTGCAAAATATCCCTTGGACTATGTCGTTTGCAAAATACCCCTAAACTATCAATTTCAGTGATTAGCAATCTTCAACTTTTAATTTTTTTGTAACATGATTATTTTTAATGGATACATAAACTATCAATTCTATATTTTTTAATATCAAGTAATATGATTGTTTTCGTGTTTTTTTCCTCCTAATGTAGAAGAGAGAGTACATTTCAAGATGGTATTTTTTTTTTAACGTAAAATTTAGAAGGATGCTAAGTTACCTTATAAGTAAGGGAAATTCTACAGTTCTCTTGAGGGAATCATTCTCCTGGCTTTAAAAATTTGTACAGTATAAGTTTTTAAAACACGTAGTGTTATATTACACAAGCCCTTAAAGTATAAGGAAATAGTTTCCTAAAAGAAATTGTAGAATTTCCCTATAAGTTATATTTTTTTCTATATTTGAAAATACCATCCTAAATTGTTGAGAGCAATCTTTGAGTATCATAGTAAGCTATTAAAATATATGTAATAACTTAATAAATTTTAATAGTTTAGTCACCTTACTTCGTTTGATCCCGATTGGCCTAAAGTCAACGAGTGATCAAACTCATTGTTTTGTTCCACTCTTATCTTTTTTTTTTTGTCAAACGACAACAATCTCACCTACTCATATCTATCTACTTTTGTGTTCCACTCTTATCCATCTACATAGTTTCTTAATAAGTTAGCACCAAAAAAAAAAAAAAAAAAAAAAAATCTTAATAAGCAGCACATGTGGCTTCCAACCCTTTCCTTTTCTTTTTCTTTTTTTTAATAATTTGAAATTCTTTGAACAATTATTGAAGACTAAATATAATTAATCCCAAATTAGTAGACGTCTATTTCATTGCCTATGCCATTAAAAAAAATTAGGAGGAACCTAATTTATTTAATAAATTGAACACTTTTATAATGTCAAGAATGCATAACATGCATAAATCCACAAATGTACCAGTTTTCTGAATTAAATCCCACCAATATTTTTTAATTGGAGTCCTTTTCATTATCTTATGCACCCAACCAATAAACGAAAGATAAAATCCCCAAGCATGGCCCTAATGCCTAAAAATCTTCTAAATTAGTACCATATCCATATGCCACTTTCACCTTCTATCTTCTCAGCATATCTTAAACGCTTTATTTATGTATTTTAAGATATGTCTACATAAGCAATTAAGCACATCTATAAGTGTATCATATCTCATTAATATTCTTTAAATTTTAATCCACTCGTAAATTTTGTTGTTACTTTTACGAATTAATTATATCATACGATGAAATTATTCTTTGTTAGTCATTCTATATTATGAAGTGACTGATACAAGCATTCGATTATCCATATATTAAATATTATGAAGCGACTAATACAAGCATTCGATTATCTATACAGTAGAGGTCATGTAAAAAGTACGGATCCTTGCAAAGAATTTTCCCATACACTGATAGAATAAAGGTTAGACATGGTATGTTACTTGAATTTCTTGGCAGCTAGATAGCTAGTTAAGTACTATATAAACTACTTTGATCCGTTTAATTCCAACAAAAGATTGTAAGTTTGTAACTATTACTAAAATAATTTTCCTGAGTACATTATTCTCGAAAAGGCAGCAAAATGATAGTTTTCTTCTTTTATTTTTCTTGAAATTTCAAGTTCATTGAAATTCATAATTCTCAATAATCTTCAAACTGTAAAACATGGACTAATTGGTTTCAAGTGCTTAGTCGCTATAAACGCATTACTTCTGAGATCCAAAGATACCCCAAGACTTCATAAACATTTTTCATATATGATAGAACAAAAGCATGATTTTCATTTTTCCTTCTTTTACATCACCTTCTGAAAAGACTCTTCAAAACAAAACCACGTTTGTCATACAAATTAGCCTTTTTTGCATGATGTAGTACATTATTTAATAACTTATGGGATCATTTGGATTGTTATTTTTTAATAGTCTACAAATATGAATATATCAAAATAATCATTCTTTAAATACGTTTTTTAATTACCTTTCATTTCATATATTGCATCTCAAAAGATAATACAATATTTATTTTAAATAATATTTTGAATAATACTATATATAATAAAATGTTTTCACGTATTAATATCCCATTCGTTCCATTTTACTTGTTTTTCTTTTTATTTTAATTTATCACAAATTACTAATTAATATATTCTTTCGAAGTACTGGGCATAGTGCTCAAAACTCTAATATTTGTTTGATAAAGTATAGAGGACAAAGTCAATGATCCTTTAAATTGATTTAAATTGATAGTACATTAGTAATAGTACTACACGTAGGTTGGGTTGAGAGGTTAGAATTTGAGTGGATTTGGATTTTAAATTTAAATTTATTATAAGTTAACTAAATAAGGTACAGGATTTAGTTTGGAATTTGAAATTCATAATAAATTTTAATGATTAAATGAGTGAATTTTAAATTAATTCAAATTTTATGTTATTTTAATCAATTTAACTAATTTAAAACCATTCATTTTAAATCTATCTTACAATTCGGGTCCACCCATCTAAATACAACAATAAAGACTAAATAAAAATTTTCATTTATTTTGGCCTCTAAGGGTGCGTTTGGTTCACAAATTAGATGAGATAGGATATCTCATTATCAAATTATTAGTCCTGAAATGAATCATCCTAGATGAATAGGCATAATGATTATTATGTTTAACACATTCCATACATGTTATCCAGTAATTGGTTGATATTGAGTTGTATGGGATATATTAAACATAATAATCATCATGCATTTTATTGGATATTAGATTAAATCGAATTATTATTTTACTAACCGAAATACCTATAAAATTAAACTTCATATTTTATAATCCAACAAATAATATTCAAATCATGTTATAGTAATTATAATATGTTAAAAAATAAACGTGAGAATTAAATAAATTATTATTAGATAAAATAATAAAGGGTGTTCATCCCGAACCACTAATTCAAAAAAACTTATTAATTTAATCTATTTCGAATAACAAAAAATTAAATATCTAAACCGATTAATATTACTGTCTCAAATATTAAGATTAGCAATTCAATCATTTATGACTAAGTACGATCCTACCCAATGCATACATATTTTACTCCTCCTATGTGTAATTAGCAAATTTTTATTCTATTTTTGAAATCAATTTTGTAAGGCCAATGGAATAAATGAAATTGTCTATATATAGTAACCTTCACTTGAGAAAACCTCTACTTGAAAAACTCACAATTCTCTCAATATTTTGTGTCCCAAAAAAAAAAATGATGTTTTCTTCCAAAAAAGAAGATGGGGGACTTATCTACAACATCAAATTGTCCTCCGTCCGGCCAACAGCTACGGGAAACGACGTCGTTTACAAGCCTAATGACATGGATTTGGCCATGAAGCTACACTACTTAAGAGGCATATATTATTTTCCAAGCCAAGCTTTTGAAGGATTAACCATTAAGGAAATGAAGGAGCCAATTGTTTACTTGGTTGAACCATTTCTCAGTGACTTGTGGCCGGTTTCGGCGGTCGGAATCCGGCCGGCCGATCATCAAATGTAATGACTCTGGTGTAAGGTTCATCGAGGCAGAGTGTGATAAGAGCTTGGTTGAATGGCTTGAGATGAAGGATGCTGATCTTGAGAAGTTGCTTGTTTCCGATAATATTATTGGTCCTGAGTTGGTATTTTCTCCCCTTGTTATCTTACAGGTACGTGAGTTATATATGATTCTAAATTTATTGGAAAACGTGTACTAAGTAGTCTTACTATATTGTTGTATAATTTCAGTCATTCTTATTTCGCGTTACAAAACTTATTCAAAATAATTTATGATCATGTTATAAATGGAAAATTAAGGAGAAGATTAAGGAGGTGTTTGGTTTATGGGTATGAGAGGGGAGAATGAGAATCAAAATTAATGATACTCATAGATGGTATTTTGTTGAACACTATTGGAATCATTCTATGGGAATGAAAGTGTATAGAAAATACCTACTTTCATTCCCTACTTGTGACATGGGTTTCAAGTTGAATAACTTATTAATATAATGAAAACCATTCCTATGTTAAACCACATCCATACCAATAATGGAGTTTATAATTCTCATTCTGATTTCGATTTCCGAATGTGAACCAAACACCTCCTAATTAAATCTTTTTGAAATTATTTTGACGAAGGATTTAATCTTTGTTATTAAAATAGCGCACCCGTCTCCTATAGTGGTGGGATTCTCTCCCTCCATAATAAGTATTTCTTTAAAAAAAATATTTAAATAGATCCGATATTAAATTTTACTTATAAAATTTATAATTAAGATTAAATCTTACTAAGTATTGTGGATATTGTTATTTGAAGAAAAAAAGGGACTGATTAATTGTTGAAGTCTGTCCGGATGGATATATTCAATTATATTCTGCATTAAATTTTGATGTTCCCTTATGCAATTATATTCTGCATGCACTATATTTAAATATTTCCCTCGCGTGACTTCTTATGGTTCAATTTAATTAGATCTTGCCATAATGAAAGTAAAATCGTTTTGTATTTTAATTTGGGAAAACGATTGTAATAGTATTTTTTTTGTTAGTTTCTCATATTCATAATAATGTATTTTTTATTTTTTATCTCTTATAAATTCAAAATGTATTATATTTATCTCTTGACAAATTTTCAGGTAAATTTTGATATGAAATATTCATATACATATAACATGTTATATTTTTAAAGACAAAATTGACAATACACAATTCTAAATACTACATAAAATCTCATCCATCTACCACCTCGAAGTCCTTACCCACCATCACCATAAGATTCCCTTCTGTCGTTACTTTTTCACCATCATCCCCTATTCCACAAGCCCCAACTCTTTTCCTTATGAAACAAGTAAATGTTTTGGGTTATGTGCTTTTTATTTTACCCCTAAAAAATGTGACATGTACACATATTAATTTTTTGGGTTAAAATATGTCAGTAATTATGTTAATGGACCAGTAAAATAATATGTTTTAAATTTGTAAGCAATAAAAATACATTATTTTAAATGTAATGAATTAAATAAATAAAAATATAAAATGACTATAAGAATAATTTTGCGTTTAAGTTTTTAGAGGCAAACTGTCAATTGATTCTCATGTGTTAAAAGACTTCCAATTCTATTATAAAAACTTGCACAAATATGGACTAACATTTTTCTCTTGGGCTTTCTTGACAGTACACAAAATTCAAATGTGGCGGAATGTCAATTGGGTTGAGCTGGGCCCATGTTGTTGGAGATGTTTTTTCAGCTACGGAGTTTATGAACACCTTGGGCAAAGTCCTAACTGGATATGAGCCATACTGGCCACTTCACATAGGCAGATCACTACCGATCAGTCAAAATCCACAAAGTACCAAAAAAGTTGTGGAGGATCCACTTTCCATAAAACGGATTGGCCCAGTTGAAGATAAATGGATTACTGTCAACAACTGTAAAATGGAAACGTTTTCCTTCCATATAATCACCCCTACACAACTGAGCCATATTCAATCAAAAATAAGTAGCAAAAATGACTCTAAAATTGTTATTTTTGAGTCCCTTTGTGCTGTGGTTTGGAAATGTATGGCAAAAATTAGGCAAGAAAATGAACCAAAAGTTGTGACAATTTGCCAAAAGAATTCAAGAAAAAAGGTCCATGGTACATTGAGCAACAGTCAATTATTAAGTGTAGTGAAAGCAGACTTTTCCATTACAAAAGCCAACCATGTTGAGCTAGTAGAAATGATCAAGAATCGGGCGATAAACGAGCTAAGAAAGATCGAAGAAGCTATGGAAAGAGATCAAGGGTTGGCAGATTTTGTGCTGTATGGAGCAAATTTGACATTTGTGGATTTTGAAGAAACCAATTTTTATGGGTTTCAATACAATGGACATAAACCTGTTAGTGTGAGTTATACTATCGATGGAGTTGGCGATGAAGGTGCTGTTTTGGTGATTCCAGGGCTAAAAAATGGTGCTATTCAGGGATGATGGTTGTGGGAGGCTTCTGACTGTGATTTTGCCAAAGAATGAGGTTTTGGAGTTGAAATCAGAATTGAAAAGGGAGTGGTCTATTTCTTAAAGTTATTGAACAACTCTTATATGTAACTGTTTGATTTAAAAATAAATAAAAAACTGAAGTACTAATGTTATAATTCATGTGTTAATTCCAGTATTATAGGATTCGTGATTTTTGGGATCGTTAAAAAATTGTGTGTTGCTTTTTTTGTTTCACTATGTGTTGAAAGAGTTTTTATATATATCCAACATAAATTGTAAGATTGGACATCTCTAGATTGATAGAAATCACGTGACAAAAAAGTCCCTTCTCGAATCAAAAATTTTATGGTATTTTAGCATTGTGCTTAGACTTGAGTGTATTACTATGTGGAATATGCAGTGTGTTTACTTTTTTAGTCTTGGTGGTTGAGTTTGTGAGTGACAAGCAGAGCCGAAAAATTGATTAAAAATATGGGAGATCCCTCTATTTTGTACACAATCTTGCAACTCTTGTTAGGGACACTACATTATGGAGTTCCTAGCTAAGAATCACTCAAGTTTAGACTTGTCAAAGCTTGAATAACAAGGTTTGTAGATCGGGATCTAGCTATAATCATTTTGACGGCTGTAGGATCAAATTATAGATAGGATCGTACCATCATATTTATTTATAAAGATTATATTCAATAAAAACTTGTATAAATAAACATAAAATTTTAATATTCATCACAAAATAAGTTTTCTTTAAATTAAATTTAGAATATTCAACATTATATACTTATGATATAAAAAGTTCTGCATCATCATAAATTTAATATTGTTCTTTGATTAAATTTTTTTTGAAAAATAACATGAATAGTTTAAACTCATAAAATATAGAATTTGAATGAAAAATTAGTAAAACATTAACTTAACTTAGTAAATATAGACACTATAACAAGCTTCTATTGACCCAACTAACATTTATCTATATGGCAATCCTATCTCTAATCGCATTTACTTCTAGATACCAAAATACAAGTTTTATAATAACCAACACATGTGATGCAAAACCCTCTCATTTTTTTATACTAAATTCTTTTAACAATCATTGAAGAGTAAATGTAATTAATCCTAAATTAATAGGCATCTATTTCATTAATGCTTATGTCATTAAAAAAATAGAAGTAGGAACCTAATATATTTATTAAATTTAACACTTTTGTAACATAAAAAATGCATAACCTGCATCAAAGCTTAAATGGACCAGTTTCTGAATTAAATCCCACCAATCTTTTTTAATTGGGAGTACTTTTCATCATCTCATGCATTCAACCAATAAACGAAAGATAAAATCTCCAAGCATGGCCCTAAGGCCTAAACTTCCTCTAAATTAGTACTATATCACTATGCCACTTCCACCTCCTATCCCCTAAGCATATCTTATACGCTTTACTTGTGTATTTAAAGATATGTTTGCATAAGCAATTACGCACATCCATAAGTGTATCATATCTTATTAATATTCTTTGATTATTCTGCTCTATCCCTAAATTTTGTTATTTATTGCATATTAGGATTTATCATACTATGGAGCTCGCGAGCTTGACCAAAGCTTAGTTTGAGGTCGGTGTTGACCGAGCCAAAACTGAGCTCGAGCAACTTGATTGACTATTCATCTCAAACTCAAGCCTTTATATGTGAGGCTCGAGTGTTCGCGAACTGCTCGCAAGCCGAAATATATATTAACTAGTGTGAAATATTAATTATATCCCTTATTTAATAATATATAATTTTATTAATTTATATTACTTAAGCCCGTTTATGCTCAAATAGGCTCAAGCTTAAACTCAATTAGTACTTGCCGAACTTACTTGAACTTGCTAAAAGTTGTCGAACTCGAGCTTGAACTCACCTTTCATGAGCTCAGCAAGGACAAGCCTAAGATTTTTACTCGTGTCGAGTTCGAACAAAGGGATGTGAAATGTCATAATTAGTGGTGGTAGTAAATTTCAAGAAGGAGGCAGATCGTAGGAGAGAGAGAACTGGTGGATTTTGGTTTGTGGTTAAAGAATATTCACCATATGAAGAATAAAGATTGCAGGGAGGAGGGGATTTGGCAGCCAAAAGAAGAGGTGGTTGAAGGAGGAAGAGGATGAAGAAGAGGAAGGCTTGGATCAAAGAGGAGATGAAGAAAAAGAAGGAGAGGAAGATGAAGATAAGGAGGGAGGGAAAGAAAATAGGTCTGATCAATAGTTTGGAGGAGGGGGTTGATGAGGGCACAGGAGGAAAGATGGAGGGTTACAGTTTGGGTTTGGATTTAGGTATGGGTTTGAGTATTGGATTTGGGTCTAAAAAACAGAAGGGTTTGAAATCGGATTTGGGTTTGGGTTTAGGTTTAGGTTTTGATATGAGCTTGGATCTAGGTTTTCTTGGAGAAAAATGGAGATAATGGAAAAAATAAATATGGATCGATAAGAGTATTTTGGGGATAAATAAATAAATATATATATATATATATATATTTTTGGCAGACGTCATCATTTCCAGTAGTGCCTAACTATTGTTAACGTTAGACGGATTTTTTAAACGTCTGGCCATTCATAGGAATTTACTGTAATTTCTTCAAACCATAAGGTTTGATTGGTAATATGATCAAAATTCATGAGAGGTATATATAATTATGTTTTTAATATAATTTTAAACCAATCAAAATTTTACCCTACAAAAACTTCTTTGTAAATTAATCAAACCCATTACTTAGTACCTACCCATTACCTTATCCACTTCATCTACTTAACCCATCAGTTCATTACACCTATCATCCACTTCACAACAAAATTAACCTTACCCTATTACTACTCATTATTTACACTCCAATAAAATTAACCGCCACCCTATTACTCATTATTTACACTCCATTAAAATTAACTGCCACCAATTGCTACTCATTGTGGACATGCACCCCGAGTATACAACTGCAGTAATTTTGGTGGACTGGTCCCATTTGTATGTAGAAATACGTTTTATCCTAATATAACCTAACATATACCACTAGTACGTTAATTACTTGGTTTTAACTGTTATTCAGCAGGATAACATTAAATATACTACTAGTATTACTCATATCTCACTCATGTTTAACCCAAAACTTTTTGTCTAGCAAGCTGCATATACACTGTCTATGTGGACCTACCTAGTTTTTACCACCACTTTCGTATAGCTGCTAGACTTGATCTTTTGTCCAGCATCTCGTGGATCATATCCCAACGACGTTCCGCTTATGGATCAGCCACACAAAAATTTAGATGTTTTTGGAGTTTATGCAATTCATTTTGAGGAACTTTTTGTGTGTTTCACTACGTTTGGTGTTGCATGCAAGGTGGATTATCCTTCCTATGGACCAAGAAATCCAAACCCTCTATTTCACCTTTTAATCAGTGTTAAAAGTAGGGTACCCTAACAAAATAACAAAAATTACCTACTTTTAATATAAAAACTTGTACAACACATAGATTAATATTTTTCTCTTGGGCTTTCTTGACAGTATACGAAGTTCAAATGCAGATCTAGGAATGTCAATTGGGTTGAGCTAGGCCCATGTTCTTGAGGATGCCTTTTCGGCTACAGAGTTTATGAACACATTGGGAGGAGTCCTTGTTGGAAATGAGCCATATTGGCCACTTAACACAGTGTTCAACTAAGATTGGATAGGTGAAAACTATAAACTCAAACAAGTAATAAAATAACCCTAATCATCACCTAATCAACACCCGTACTTCGCGAGTATATGAGGTAGGTTTGTAAGTTAGCGGTGAGTGGGTATCGTTCCCACGAGGACTGGGCCGATGATTACTAGGCTTGTCAGGTTGTTTACGATTTAGACAATTCTAAAGGAAGTGATTTTTCTACACAACTCAAGAAAATAGTAGTTCACAAGTAGGGAAGCACTAAATTAATCTAGAAAGTGATTAAAGTTATCGCTAAATTAAACTAGAAAACCATTAAAAGACATAAACACAAATTAAGGCATTCTAGACTAAATGGCAACATAAAGTCCAAGAATAATTAAAAGATCAGGAGATAAGTTAAAGATTAGAGCTATTTTTACTAAAACAAGAAAATTACGCAAAGATATTTGAATCGACTACCACACTAAAAGAGTAAGCAATAAGATAAGTAATTAAAGTCCTAAACTAAAAAGCAAGTTAAGTTTAAACAAGTGAACAATTACACTAAAACTAGCACTAGATTATTCTACCAAATAAGAAAGCAATTAAAGAACTAAACTAAGCAAGCAACGAAATAAATGAGACTAAGATAACAACATTAAATACTACCCTAAACAAGTATTTAAAATATAACTAGTAAATGATTCAGAAATGATTGAAAAATATGAAGGAATTTACCATAAATAGAAAATCCTACACTAGATGCCATAATGTTCTTCATTATATTTCTATCCCATTAAAATTGTCATACTTTCCTTTTTAATCTGTCTCAAAATGTATGTCACTTACCCAAAATGAAAAAGAGTTTTATTCTAACTTTCCAGTTTTACCCTTCAATTCAATGGCAAACTAGTAACGTCTATGTAAATGAGTGGACCCATTCAAATTTTTAAACAAATGTAATCAACATTTAAGTGTTAGCACGTGACATTAACGAAAGGAAAGAAGTGGCCAATAGTGCCCTCGTGTACTTACAGACAATATATGTGCGTGAAATGTTAAGAAGCAACTAAAATTATCTTGGCCCCACATCCTACTACCCAAGAAGCATAGTCAGTTCTCTCCAATTAATCTCCTGACTATTCAAAATTTTGAACTCCGCCAAAAAAGACAAAATTGGAAACAATGCAAATTAAACAACTTGCAAAGTTACCACTGTTAAATGCACTTATCCCAAAATGTGACAATTTTTTTGAGACAGAGGGAGTATACTATTTTAGAAAAGAAATTGAAATGCAAGATTTCTAAGATTAAGCTAATGATTGAGCTAGGAAAACTAGATTCAAAGAAAACCCATAACTAAATAAGGTTTAGAAACTAAGAAAAACAGGATTTAAAGCAAGATTATCCACTAGAATCAAAACTAAGATTTACGCTAAAGCTAGGAAATAGTAGAAACTTGACTAAGCTAAGAATGCAAGAAAAAGAAAAAAGAAAGTAGGTAAAATTGGTATCAAATGAAAGGTAATTAAAAGCCCAACAAATTAAAAGTGAAAGATATAATTTTACAACTAGATTAAAGTTAAGATTAGAGTTTTTAAAGAGAAGGAGAAAGTAGCACAATAAAAAGACTGGACTACTAATCTAAAGGAGGCTAAACTAAAACTATACCTACTATTATGTGTTTCGAGGTGCATTCCCTAAGGTAAAATCTCATAGTCAATGGGTTGATTTTTTGTCATTAACTGCGGTCACTATTTTTCCTATACAAATTCAGTGACCGCCATTCTTGAAGGTTTCTCGTTTCTACTTGGAAATCACGATTGTTGAATTTGCTCATTGGATTTCTTGACAGCGGTCATTGCACTTTGAAGTTGAAGCAGTGGAAACTGCAGTTGTGAATTTCTTGATTCGGATTCCTTGACCGTAATAGTACGGTTGTGAAGCCGTTGACCAGACTTTGACTTTGATTTCTATTTCCAACTAATTACACTCTAGTCCCTGTTTCTTCCATCTTTTCAATTAACAGTAGATTTTCAAAATTACTAGAAAATATACTACAAACCATAAATTAAAATACACCTAATATTATAAATACTAGTTAAGTCCAATTTGGTGCATATTTCTACAAAAAATCCTAATATTAACTTAAATTCCTAAAATTCACTACTAGGCACGAATTATGTACCAAAATACACAAAACTAATCCGATTAGATTAACATGGTCAAAATTGCATAGGAATTAAAGGTAAAATAACTCTATTAATAGAGTTATCACACCCCCAAATCTAGCATGTTGCTAGTCTCAAACAAAACAAGAAAGAAAAAGAACTAAACACACCACCAATAGAAATGAAAGCAAATTGACAAGGGGAGCTAGAAAGCATTAAAGCATGTACAAATGGCGATTTAACTCAACAAACTAAATATGTTCAATCACTGTGCTGCTAAATTTGAAAAATAAGACTAGTTCTAAATGCACGTCTCACGTTGACAAGTGAAGTATTAAGAGAATACCAATTTGATTCCAAGGTAATTTAAAGTAAACAAATCGAATTTCTCAAAAATCAGCTTTAAGTGTAGAAAGATCACTAAGACTTGTCTTAAGAAGTACTACGATGCAAGTGAACATGCAAGGATGTTTATGGACACCATAAAACTTAGCTAAGAACACTAATCAAAGAAATGCTTTACCCCATATATCTCTAAGATCTTATAGCCAAAATAAGGTTCTCATAGGACTTTCCAAACTTGTAATGTAGGCCAAGTGTGAAGATAGGATAAAATTTAGATAAAAATGGCTCAATTTCACCTCAGTCAATCATGAAAAACTTTAGGACCTTAACCCTTGAACAAAAATCCCCACAAATGTCACACGTAGATCAATATCTACTTGAAATACAAGAACACTATCTATGTCGAAAGAGATAATTAATTTTGGAATCCACTCCTTATTACAAAAATTGTATCTTGAATCTCCTTTATTACAAAAATTATATCCAACAATACAAAAATTAAGATACAAAGAAAAAAAAATTAATATCAAGAAATACAATGAAATTTAACTTTATTGTATCCAAGTACATAAAGGAAAGTGAGAAAATATTAAGCAATGAACTTCAATTCCTAATAATTGTGCAAAAGTCTTCTTCATTCCATTATATCACTTGAACTTCAAAACTTGGGTCCTAATTTGACTAAAGTGATGGGACGAGAAGATGGTAAATCAAGAAAAGATAATGGCTGAATTGTGTGTTTGTCAAAGAATTAAGGTTTAAAGGCTCAAAAGAGAATACTAGGGATATAAAAATTTCCTGGTAGGCTTGGCTCAAACCGTCCAAAGAACGCCTAATTTATTTCCAAATTCTAGCTATATGGAAAGTGGGAGATTCACACTACCTTAATTAATGTCTTACATCAAACCTTACAAGCCTACAAAATATCCTACAATAGCAAGTTATGCAAAATAACCAAAGATGCTTACATCATTTCTTTTTACATTATCTACCAAATTCCAAGAACTTCAACAAATTTAGACTCAATCAGCTAAGAAATGAATGTGGCATTCAACCAATACTTGCAGTCAAGATAGAAGTTATCATCTAAACTAGCCAAGAACAACATTTTGCATACAAGTGGTCGAACACTTGGTAAAGCTTGAAGAGTTAAAGGCTATTTTGCACAAGTACGACAATCAAGTTCACCAATTTAATCCATTCATTCCAAACACACAAACCATAAAATATGCACAAAAGAACACTATCACACTTCCCATCTTATTGAAGTGATGAGTGCTACTCATCTTACCGCTCACCATTGAGTACAAGAAAGTAAAATAAGAACAACTAAATACAAGCATAAAAACAATACTAACTTGGATTATGCCGATAAGGCTTCAAGAATCAAACATTCAAACAAACAAAATCAATAAAAACTAAGGGTTTACCGTACCAAGTTTAATGGCCCAACGATCACCCTTTAATCTAAGTACTAGCTTCCTTAAGGGGTTAAAAACAACAATGATCCATAAACTGGATCTTTTAACTAAAAACATTATTCAAGCATCATAAAACTAAAACTACTAGGAAATACTAAAAATCCATAAATAAAAGGAATGTAAGGGAATGTATCTCTCTCTCTCTCTCTTAATCAAAGCATGAGTAAATAAAAGAGTAATGGGGTAAAGCAATAAAGTAAGTGAGGGAAACGTGTCGTCTCAAGGTCATATGGGGGCCAGTCAGGCTCAATCAAAGTCCTCATCTTCCTCTTCTTCGCTACTGTAGGTTGTATCCATTCTATCACTCGAGTCCTCTGATTGGCCGCCGCTTCTACCTTTTCGTCTCCATGTAGTGATGCTTGTGGTTCACCATGTAGGTAGAAGAAAGACGCATCCTGAGGTGGTCCAAAGTGCCACAGTGGAGAAGGACGAGGATGGACCCATGTCTCAAGAATGGTGGTCTAGAGGGTCTCTTTGCTGATGAGCGTTATGTTATGATGAAGGGCCATTTGACTGTAGGTCCAGTAAGCATGCAGCTTTTCTAGCTCCTAATGTGTCTGGGAAGGGTTACATATACGTCGTTGGTTAAGTAACATTGTGTGCTTGAGACGGTGCTTGAGAAGGTTTGCCAGGTGCCACTCCCATCGGGTTGTGCCTTCGGTACTCATTCAGCATATTGCACACATATGCACTATTAATTTTTCCCTTGGGATGCACTTCCTCATCTCCATCTATTGTGGGAATACCTGCATCAATACACAACTACGTAACAAGACCAAGTAAAGGAAATTAAGATTTTCCTGAATTATCATTCCTTAGGAAATCATAGTAAAATTTCCTACCCAAGTCTATGATCAGGTTCTCTAAAATCCCAAAAACCAAGTATACCTTGTCCCGCTGCACAACACTGAAAGTGGAGGTCTCACTAAGGCCTTCACCCGTGTCTTACTTGAACAATGTAATGTCATTATGAACTTTGTAGTTTAACTCAGTTCTTGAGGGGGAAAGTGCCTAGCTAAGAACTCTTGGGCCAATTGATTCCATGAGGTAAATATTTCTTGCTCAAATGATTGTAACCACCATTTTGCCCTATTCTTCGAAGAGAATGGGAACGCCCTCATACGGATGCAATCCAAAAGAACACCATTGTATTTGAATGTGTCTAGCACAGCTTCAAAATTCATCAAGTGAGTATATGGGCCCTCATTAGGGCCACACCCAAACATGGCATGAGTTTGTAGCATTAGGAAAAGGATGGGCTTGATTTCGAAATTGTTAACTTGAACGGGTATAAGGGCAATGTTAGAGTTTTCTCCTTCAAAGTTCAGTGTTGCATAATCCCTAAGAGGACAAGCATTTGCATTGCCCCCATTACAATTGTTTCCAAATTCACCATGAAAGTTCTCATTGCCATTACTATGTCCATTGTTCTCCGTTACCTCTTCTTCATCATCTAGTCTTAAATTCTCATCAAATTCACTAGCATTAAGTTGCCATGAGTTTGCCATTTGACTATCATTTTGGTCCTATTGTTGTGTCCTTTCCTTTCAGAGTCTAGTCAAGGTATGTTCAATCTTATGATCTAAAGGTTTCAATGAATGTCTCCTCGTGACCATAAACTACACAACAAGCCAAAGCAAGTGGTGAAGCCAAATGACAAGCAACAAGTAAGAAATAACAAAAATTAAAGAAACTACAATTAATTTAAATTACCATTGATTACTAAAGAAAAGAAAATGTCTAATCTACTATAGTTCGGTAGTTTCTAATATCACCAATACAAATCAATTCCGGTCAACAACGTCAAAAACTTGTCCGGCTGGGATTGGATAGGCGAAAACAAAGTCAAATAAGCAATAATATAACCCTAATCATTGCCTAATCAACACCCGCACTCTCGCAAGTATACAAATTAGGTTTGTAAGTTAGCAGTGAGTAGTTATCGTTTCCATAAGGATTAGGCTAATGATTCCCTGGCTTGTTTGGTTGTTTATTATTTCAGACGATTTTAAAGAAACTGATTTTTCTACACTATTCAAGCAAATAAAATTTCACAAGTAGAGAAACACTAAATTAATCTAGAAAGCGATTAATCACTAAATTAAATTAGAAAATCATAAAAAGACATAAACACAAATGAAGGCATTCTAGACTAAATGACAACATAAAGTGCAAAAGTAATTAAAAGATGGAATTAAGCTAAAGATTGGAGCTATTTTGGCTAAAATAAGAAAATTACACTAAGATATTTGACTAGACTACTACACTAAAAGAGTAACCAATATGATAAGCAATTAAAGTCCTAAACTAAGAAGCAAGTTAAGTTTAAACAAGTGAACAATTACACTAAAACTAGCGCTAGACTACTCTACCAACTAAGAAAGCAATTAAAGACCAAAGTAAGCAAGCAAGGAAATAAATGAGACTAGGATAATAGCATTAAATACGACCCTAAGCAAGCATTTAAATCATAATAGCAAATGATTGAGTAATGATTGAACAGAAATACGGAGGAATTTATCAAAAATAGAAAATCCTACTTTAGATGTCATAGTGTTCTTCATCATATACTATTTTGGGAAAGAAATTGAAATGTAAAATTTCTAGGGTTAAGCTAATGACTGAGCTAGGAAAACTAGATTTAATGAAAACCCATAACTAAATAAGGCTTAGAAACTAAGAAAAACAAGATTTAAAGCAAAATTATATGTTAGAAACTAAGATTTATACTTAAGCTAGGAAATAGTAGAAAAATGACTAAGCTAAGAATGCAAGAAAGAGAAAATGAAAGTAGGTAGAATTCGTATCAAATGAAAGATAATTAAAAGCACAATAAATTAAAAGTGAAAGGTAGAATTTTTACAAGAAGATTAAAGCTAAGATTAGAGTTTTTAAATAGAAAGAGAAAGTAGTATAATGAGAAGACTAGACTAATAATCTAAAGAAGGCTAAACTAAAATTACACCTACTATTATATGTTTTGAGGTGTATTCCCTAGGGTATTTTCAAAAAATCTCCTAGTCAAAGTGCTGACTTTTTATCATTAACTACGGTTAACATTTTTCCTATACAAATTCAATGACCACGGTTCTTGAGGGATTCTCATTTCTACTTGGAGACCACAGTTGTTGAAATTGCTACTTGGATTTCTTAACCGCGGTCATTGCACCTTGAAGTTGAAGTGGTGAAAACTGCGGTTATGAATTTCTTGATTTGGATTCCTTGATCGAGGCTATGACCAGATTTTGACTTTGTCTTCTATTTCGAAGTAATTGTACTCTAGTCTCTAGCTTCTTCCATCTTTTCAATTGATAGTACATTTCCAAAATTACCTATAAAAATACACCACAAACCATAAATTAAAATAGACCTAATATTATAAATTCCACTTAAGTTCAATTTAGTGCATAATTCTATCAAAACTCCTAGTATTAGCCTAAATTCCTAAAATTCACTATTAGGCATGAGTTATGTACAAAAATACACAAAACTAAATCGAATTAGACTGCTGTTAACATGGTCAAAATTACATAGGAATTAAAGGTAAAATAACTCTATGTAATAGAGTAATCACATACGCCCAATCACTCACCAACAACCAAAATCCACAAAGTACCAAAAAAGTTGTAGAATATCCACATTCCCTAAAACGGGTCAATCCAGTTGAAGATAAATGGATAACTGTCAGTAACTGTAAAATGAAAACGTTTGCATTCCACGTCACCCCTATATAATTGTGCCATATTAAATAAAAAAATAAGTGGCAAAAATAATGACTCCAAAATTGTTATTTTTTAGTACTTTTGTGCTATAATCGACTTGGAAGTGTATGGCCAAAATTAGGCAAGAAAATGAACCAAAATTTGTGACAATTTGCCAAAAGAGTTCGAGAAACAAGGCAGATGGTACATTGACTAACAGGCAATTAATTAGTGTAGTGAAAGCAAACTTTTCCATTACAAAAGCCAACCATGTTGAGCTAGCAGGAATGATCAAGAATCAAACGATAAATACGCGCAAAAAAATATCAAAGAATCTATGAAAAGAGATTAAGAGATTGCTAATTTTGTAGTGTATGGAGCAAATTTGATGTTTGTGAATTTGAAGAAGCCAATTTTTATGAATTTGAATACAATGCACATAAACTTGTTAGTGTGAGTTATACAATTGATGGATTTTGATGACACAAAATAAAACACTCAATACAGTTATGTCATTTGTCAAACCGATTAAAGGCATGAATGTAAATTATACACATGAATAGCTTAAGCGATGTTAGCTGACGTCCACGTAAAATGTCTAAAACTCATTTGACATGTATAAATAATGGGTTATCCCTGGCAATTGCCAACTTTTGCCGACAAAATTTATTATGGTCATTGAGCAATTATTTGACATTTTAATAGTACGTGTGTATACTTATTAATACATTATATCCATCAAAGTAATACATGTGTTGTTCACCGTGAATAATTAAATATATAAAACTTTCCAATTCAAATATAATTTTCTTCATGGTGTCCAACTGAAGAAGTTTGCTAAATTTTTGGTGTGCCAAAGCTAATTTATTATTTGTATTTGTTAGAAGGTGGGGTTAAGATGCATTGAAAAGATCAACATCCAAGTAGTTTGATCAAAATTCAAGCAGAGCCTAACCAAGGGAATAAATGTTATGACGAAGTCATATCATTTTAAGCATAAGCAAATTAGAAGCACCTCTGAGCTCAAAGAATGAGGATGAAGCTAATCAAAGTGAAAAATAGGCTCTTTTGAGCTCAAAAAGTGAAACTAAAGCTTAAGTTGAGACAAGTTTAAAGCTGCTCGAAAGAATAAACCTGAAACAACGGATCAACTGAAAAGCCTCGAAGTAACGCTGTTGCCACTAGTCAATCAAAAATTAAGGTGTGACTGAAGCAAAAAATAATGGCTTGAGTTAACCTTAATGTCCATAACAACTGAGTTGAAGTTGAACTCCAAAATAAGTTGATCGAAGCTGCTCCTCGGAAATCGTGAGCACCTAGTTGATGAGCACCAATAATAGTTGGGTCGCAATCCGAACTAAAAAGATGACATACGGATAAGATACGGAGTGCTTTCACAACTTTAACGAGTTTGAAAGTCAAAGCCTAGTAGAATAATATTCTCACCTTGGTTAACAAAGGTTGAAGCTGAGCCAATTCCATCCAAAGGATGGAGAAACAAATATCAAAATAAAAATCCGGAACAAAAAGCAACATAGCAAGTTCGGCTACACCTAAAACTATGAACTACGAAAGCTAAGTTTTTAGCTACTGATTTTGAGATTAATATTTATATTCATGAGTTCAAATAGTGCAAATGTTATATTATAACTAAATAATATTTTACTATGTCCATTTGTGGACTTGGATTTGGAGTGCATGACTTCAATAGTCATCCTGGAATTAAAATGACTTTTATAATTTTCGTGGCAGGATCCACGTTGGCACAAAGCTAAGGCATTGAAGGCCAAGGACAAGGGAGATGATATTTCCCCTCGTCAGCAATAAAGAAAGAAGGCGGTCAGGCTTCTCAGCCCCTCCAAAAAAAAAAAAGAAAAGAAAAAAGGGATGAGACATATGGCTCCCCTTAAAATGAAAAGATGGTTTTTCTGATCAGCCCAAGTGTTCAAGAGATCAAAAGCAAGTTCAAAACAAATGAAAAAAAGAAAAAAAGGGATGAATCCTATGTGTCTCCCTAAAATGAAAAAATGACGGCTTTGATTCGCCTAAATATTCAAGACGTTAGAATCAAGCTTAGAAAAAAAGAAAAAGAAGAAAGAAAAAAAAATTAGGAAGAGATTTAGGGGTCCTCTCTAGAAAAGAGGGTTATTCTAATTCGCCTAAGTGTTCAAAAGATCAGAATCAAATTTAAAAAAAAAAGAGTTTGAAGACCCGCCTAAATGTTCAAGAGGTCGGATAGTTCAAGCAAGGCTTATGAGTCCACGAACCCAAAATGATGTAAAAGAAACCTGTGAACCCTAAAGTGAATAAAAGAGTCACATGAACCTAAGAAAACGGTAAAAGAGACTGCAACGCCCAAAGTGAAAAAAGAAGCCTATGAGCTCAAATATTAAATGAAAGAGCCTTGTGAGCCCATGAAATAAATAAAATAAAAAAAATAAAAAAAATCTCTAAAGCAAAACACATCGACAGAAGCTGAGGCAACGTAATATGGTTGATCCGAAGTAAATTGTCCAAGGAGTCTAAATCTTGGCTCCCCTGGAAGTCTCAACAGGCTCCATAACAAAAATTTCAGTAGCCTAATGACATAAAAATCCAATGAGCCGAGGATCAACCCACAACAGAAGATGATTCGAAATACAAAATTTTTTGAAGGGGACAATAATCTCAGCACTTGTCTGTGGCACGGTGAGACCAAGCTTCAACAGACCATAAAATTGGGATGGTAGAATAAGGTTGATGCTGAAGCATAAAAATAAACCAAGCCAAGAGATTTGATGACTGGTAGAATTTTTTGGCCAATGGTTAACTGGATTTCCCTTTGCCTTTAATTTATGATTTTGGGTTATTTTTGAAATCAATTTGGGTTTGGGATTGAAGATTTCTTGGGCAGCTTTTTGATCTTATGGACTACTATTGAAGCGGGAGTCACAAATCTGGCAAAAATTTCAACTTGGCAGGAAGATTTGATTTTTATCCAATATCAATATATTTAACTTCATTATGAGAAGTCTAGATTGTTTTCGTAAGAGTAACAGCATCTGCCTGTCCATCGAGATGGGGTAAGAGCCCACAGGACAGGACACTGAAAGGGAAGGGAGGGGAGGGGAGGGGGTAATGGAGGCAAGCAACAAAAGCCATGCGGGTATTTCAGTCATTTTATAATTTTTTATTTTAGTCTTTATAAAAGTAATTCTAGATCATAAATAATAAAGATAATTTAGTCATTTAATTAGTTCTATTAACAGCCCTTAATACTAAGGGGTATTGCAATTTGTCCAAACCACAAGGTTAGTTTGATAATATAGTCAAACTTTAGGAGAGGTAAATATAATTAATCCAAAAAAATAAAAGGGTGCGATACCCAAGATTAAAAAAAACTAAAGCTCTCAAAAAGGCTGAGGTTTGAATGATTGGAATTTGGATCTACAGTTGATCTCAATTGGCCGAGTCTGAAAATAATTGGACAATGCCAATCAAGTGGGTTGCAACCAATCCAAGGGACGGTAGAGCTTGAATAATAAGGTTGATGATGTGGAATAACAACATACAACATAATTATCTAGATTGTTCTAGAAGTGTCTATGTGTCCGCCTCATTAAGGGCAATCATGTATTTTAGCTTCAGATTAACTACTGAAGAGTTAGCCTTATACCTCCTTATGTAATTCTATAAATAAGGGGTTAGGGTGCTATTAAAAAGGGATCGGAATTCAGATAATCAAACACATTTCTGACATTGAGCTCCTCTACTTTCTCTCTCCTCCTAGAATCGCATTCTAACTTCTTCAATTGGCGTCGTTTGCGGGAATCGACAGATTTCCATCACTTTCAATCAATTCTCTGTTATCTGAATTATTTTGTTTTTGCTTTCAAGAGGTATGAAGAACCGTGGAACACGATGAACTGCCAGCAAGGATGCCGAGACGAGCAATCAACACCTTGTGGTGCATACCGATGAATTAGAAAATGTCGGTACACCAACCGAGGCTCAGCAAAAGCAAAACGATATCCTGAAGTACATTGCTAATCACTTTGAGTCTTTTTGAGCGTTCGTGGAACAACGCGAGAGCAAAACTCCGTCCGAACACTCGAACCGAGTAGCCACTCAACAAGCTGAACAGAAACGTGACCCCGGCCGACGACCTGGCAAAGAGCCGATTGACGCCGTGAGCCCAGCCGATCTACGACACAAATTAATAAAGTCACTCTCAAATGAGCAATTGGATGAGTCACACTCATAAAGAACGAAAAATCACCGATGCGCTAGAGACTCGGTGCGCACTCTTCAAAAAAACCAGGATCGAGAGGACCTTCCTCGGTTGTTTTAAAACAGCTCGAGGAGCAGAGCCTCAAAAATAAGATCCAAGAGATTTTGAGAAAAACGGCAATAATTTGCTCCTGAATACTCCTGCTACGACAGAGATTGATAGAGATCCATTCACATTCTCTATCAAAATCGAATCTCTTCCAACACAATTCAAGTTGCCGGACCTAGACCGCTACAAAGGAGAATTTGATCAGTCAGATCACCTGCAACACGTGGTGACAATCACTGGCCTTTATGGTTACAGCTACGCGACCCGATGTAAGTTGTTCGCAACAACTCTTAGAGGCCCGGCACAAAAATGGTCCAGGAATTGCCGACGAACTCAATTGCTACTTTCCACGACTTGGCGAAGTCATTCCTGGGTCACTTCAGGAGTAAATCAATATTGCAGAAGGACACATCGCACCTCATGAACATCCGGCAGAGGTCCGATGAGTCACTTAATAAATTTGTGGACCGCTTCAATGATGAGGTGGTCCAAATAAAAATGTTGATGAAAGAATTTTGGTTGCTGCTTTCTGCAGCGGCGTCAGACCCGGTGTCTTCAACGTCGAGTTGGCCAAAAGAATGCCAAACTTCCTATTCTGAGCTTCTAGAAAGAGCATCGGAGTTCATCCGGGGCGAAGAGTCAAACAGGACAAAGAGGGAACTCTATGATACACAAAGAGAAAAAGTCCTAAAGACTTCGAACCCCTCTTCCTCGAAAAAGCTAAAAGTCGCAGACATATTGAGTTATTCTAGAGCCACACCTATGGCGAACCGGGTAGTCTTCCGGAACAATAACATCGAGAATCGACCCCCGCGAACAAGGAGCCTTCCCGATGCTGACTTCACACCTCTCAATGTGTCGAGGAGGGAAATATTATATCAAGTACAACACTTGAGCCTTCTAGAGCCACCCCTCGAATGGTGTCAGCCGCGGACAAAAGAGACCGGTCAAAGTACTTCGCTTTTCATGGTAAACATGGTCATGATACCGAGGTATGCAACCATTTAAAAGTTGAAATCGAGAAGGCCATCCAGGAAGGGCATTTGCAGCAGTTCCTCTGCCGAACCGCGGTAGAGTTCCAAAGGAACGCTGCCAACCAAAAATTTTCAATCCGCGTTATCCAAACTTAGCAATTTCACCAACAGAATCGAGGCGGTCAGAACAGAAACAATCCTGCGGTACATCAAGATGAACAAATCCGCGTAGCCGGGGTAATAAACACAATTGCAGGAGGCCTATAACCGGAGACCCAAACAATGCACGAAAAAAGTATGCCCGGAACTTCCCTTCAGGAGAGGATCGGGAGAAGCAACTCAAGTCATTTATGAGCCTCGGGTACACCTCAGAAGACCCCATCCCCAGCCGAATGCCACATAATGACCCCGTCGTAATTCACGTAAATGTGGCGGGATATGAAATGCACCGCGTGTTCGTCGACACTGAAAGTTCGGCGGATATAATCTTTTAGGATGTGTGGGTCAAAATGTACATGGACAATTCTTTGATAAAAACCTTCAAGACCCCATTGGTCGGCTTTACCGGAGACTCGGTAGTACTCGAGGGGTAGATAATACCTCCACTTTACTTAGGAGCTCTCCCGAGGCACCGAATTGAGATGACCAATTTTGTCATCGTCAAGAGAGACAGCTCCTACAATATGATAATCGACCGACCGACGCAGTACACCTACAGAATCCTTCCCTCCGTGTTCCACATCGGGATAAAATTCATGTTAATGGATGGTTCTAAAGGAACAGTCATTGGTAGTCAACAGGAGGCCCGAGCCTGCTACATGATATCTTTGCGATCCCAATCGCAAACGATGTTCATTGCTGACAAGGCTTACTTGGAAACTTTCGATGCCTTATCCACCTGGGATGGCTCCGAAGAGCCTTTGTTCAGTCAGAAGGGGGAGCAGAGATTGGGCAGTCCCGCCTAGGAGCTACTGAGATCCCCAAAACTCCATAGCATAAGGGAAAGGGCAAATCAAAGGTCGAGCTCCAAGACGAGGTTCAAATTGAGGAGATAGCTTTAGATCCGAGCCTCCCTGATCTAAAAATCAAGATCTGTGCTACTCTCCCGGCAGAGTTTAAGGCCTTTCTCTTCAGGCTTTTAGCCGAATACAAGGATCCGTGTTAGCTTGGACCGTAGAAAACATGTCCTGCGTCCCTCGGGAAATAATTGAGCATAAACTTGGAGTGGACCCGGCATACAAGCCACTGAAACAGAAGAAGTGCCTCTTCGGTCCAGGGCGTAGCTTAATAATTGAAGCCGAGGTAGATAAACTCTTGATAGCCAGATTGATTAGAGAAGTATTGTATCTCATCTGGCTTTGTAATCCTGTCCTTGTTAAAAAACCAGACTCTTCTTGGCAAATGTGCCAAGATTTTACAAATCTTAATAAAGCCTGTCCAAAAGACAGTTATCCGTACCCCCGCATCGATATAGTAGTAGATTCTTTTGTTGGATTTTATATTCTACATTTTTTAGATGCATTCAAAGGCTATCATCAAATATACATGGCTAGAGAAGATGAAGAGAAAACCTCTTTCATCACTGACCGGGGCACGTACTGCTACACTATGATACCCTTCGGACTCAAAAATACCGGAGCTACCTATCAGCGCCTCGTCAATAGAACCTTTCAAGTCCCAAATAGGACGAAACATGGAGGTATATATTGATGACATGGTGGTCAAAAGTCGAACATATGAGGAAACCCTAGAAGATCTCAGGGAAACATTTGAGACATTAATATCCATCCAAATGAGGCTGAATCCCAAAAAATGTATGTTTGGGGTCCCTTCGGGAAAATTCTTGGGATTTATTGTCTCTCACTGAGGAATCGAGGCGAACCCTGAATAGGTGCAAACCATAATTAATATGAAAACTCCCAATTCGGTGAAAGAGGTTCAAAGACTAACCGGTAGAATGGTTGCCCTAAATCGATTCTTATCTAAATCAACAGAGAGAGGCTTGCCATTCTTCCGAGTCATAAAGAAGATCGAGAGTTTTCAATAGATCGAAGAAGCTTCTAAAGCCTTTGAAGAGGTTAAAGAATATTTGGGCACCTTACCGAAGCTTGCTTCTCCACAAAAAGGAGAACCGCTATACCTGTACATCTTGATTGCTGAACCAGCAATCAGCTCGGCGCTTTTCTCCTAAGGCAAGACGAGCAAGGTAACCAATGTCCTGTGTATTTTGTAATGAAAGTACTTCAAGGTCCAGAGAAGAACTACACCCCCATTGAAAAGGCCGCTTTCTCGTTGGTAGTGTCGGCTCGAAAGCTGAGACCTTATTTTTATGGTCACAAAATAATAATCCTGACCAACCTTTCTTTGAAAAATATCTTGAAAAAACCAGATGCTTTCGGTAGAATGCTAAAGTGGTCGGTAGAGCTGTTTGAGTTTGACATAGAATTCAGGTCTCGAACCGCAATCAAAGCTCAGGCTTTGGCAGATTTCATTATAGAAAGCTGTGGCATTGAGAAGATTGACCTTATCACGGTGACTGATCCCGCAAGAGAACAAGAAATAAGAGAGGATCTTTCGTGGGAGCTTCATGTTGACGGAGCTTCGTGTGAGTCCGGAACCGGAGCATAATTCGATCTCCAGAAAGGGACTATCTCACTTATGCCCTCAGATTTGGATTCAAGGCAACCAACAACGTGATAAGTTGAGTATGAGACCCTTATCTGTGGGATGGAAATTGCCCACCAGATGGGTATCCGAACCCTAAAAATCTATTCAGATTCTCAGCTCGTTGTAAATCAAGCCTGGGAAACTATGAGGCTAGTGGAGTGATTTTGAAAAGATATCTAACCGAGGTCCAAAACTGGATTGAAAAATTCAAAAAAGTAGAAATCATTAAAATTGCTCGAACCAGAAACACATATGCCGATACTCTATCAAAACTAGCCTCTGCAATATACTCACATTTAACAAAAGAGATTTTAGTAGAACTGCGAGAACGCAGGTCAGTTGACTTTTCTGAAAAAGTCTCATGTGTTCAAACGGATCTCGGTTGGATGGGACCCATAATAAATTACTTGAATAACGAGATGCTTCCTGAGGATCCTTCTGAGGCTAGGAAGATCAAATACAAAGCCGCCAAATATGCCCTTATTGATGGAACCTTGTATAAAAAAGCATACTTGTGCCCTCTGCTAAGATGCCTCGCACCTGGTCCAAGGATCTGAAGCTAACTATGTTCTGCGAGAGGTACATGAGGGCATATGCGAAAGCCACATCGGTCCTTGGATCTTAGCTCGCAAAGTCTTGTTGGTCGGGTACTACTGGCCAACTTTACATTCCGATGCAAACACTCTGGTGCGAGGGTGTCATCAGTGTCAGATACACGCACCAATACCCCAAAGACCTGGCTCGAATATGATTCCTATTTAAAGCCCATGGCCGTTTGCTTAGTGGGGAATCGACATCTTAGGCCCACTTCTCAGAGGAGTTGGCAAACTTGAGTTCTTAATAGTTGCCGTCGACTATTTCACTAAGTGGATTGAAGCCGAACCTCTGGTTACAATCTCGGGAAAGGTGGTAGAAAAGTTATTTTGGAAAAACATTGTTTGTAGGTTCGGTATCCCTCCGTTCTTGTTTCTGATAATGGGAAGCAATTTGAAGGAGAACCTTTCAGGAGTTTCTGCGCCAACCTTGGAATTAAACAACACTTTACCTCAGTCGCCCACCCGCAAGCAAATGGACAGACTGAAGTGTGCAATCGAACCCTGTTGACCGGACTCAAGACCCGACTTGAAAAAGCCAAAGGTGCTTGGGTTGAAGAATTGCCTAGTGTCCTATGAGTATACAGGACCACATCTCGAACGGCTAATGAAAATACTCCATTCAATTTGACCTACGGGTCCGAGGTTGTTATCCCTACGGATATTGGGCTACCTTCGACTCGAGTATCGTTGTGTGATTTGGAATCCAATCATGAGGCCCTGCGAGCTAACTTAGATTTACTTGAGGAGAAGAGGTTGGATGCATCCATCCAGGAAGCCAAGTACAAGCAAGTCATGGCTAAGCACTACAACGTTAGGGTCAAGCATCGGTATCTGCGGCCCGGAGACTTGGTGCTTCGAAAAAATGAGGCAAGCCGTGTGGAGGGAACTAAAAAGTTAGATCCAAACTGGGAAGGACCTTATCGTGTAATAGAAGCTCACACTTCGGGCTATTACAAGTTGGTGGATATGAGACGAAGATCTTGTTCCTAGAATGTGGAACATTGTAAATTTGTAAAAACATTATCGAAGAATATAAAGAAGGTCCCTTTTCAAATGTCAGATGTTCGAATTGCTCCAACTCTAAGAGTTTCAGATTCAGTTAAACAAAAAAGCAAATGATTGAGAGCAGAGGCTTAGCAGTCCCCCCTCAAGGGCAGAGGCTTAGTAGCCCCCCCAAGCAAAAACAAAGCCGCGCCAACCCTCAGAGGTTCGGTAAGGTACAGTCATATGTTTGAACTGCTCCAACTCTAAGAGTTTCGGATTCAGTTGAACAAAAAAGCAAATGATTGAGGGCAGAGGCTTAGCAGTCCCCCCTCAAGAGCAGAGGCTTAGTAGCCCCCCCAAGCAAAAATAAAGCCGCGCCAACCCTCAGAGGTTCGGACAAGGCACGGTCAGATATTCAAACTGCTCCAACTCTAAGAATTTCGAATTCAATTGAACAAAAAAGCAAATGATTGAGGGCAGAGGCTTAGCAGTCCCCCCTCAAGGGAAGAGGCTGGTTAGTAGCCCCCCAAGCACAAACAAAGGTGCACCAACCCTCAGAGGTTCGGTTCAAACCAGAGTAACTTTAAGCTGTTCCAGCTCTCAGGGGTTCAAATCAAAGTTCAATAAAAAAGCAACATAGGGAACCGAAGCTGAACAGTTTCCCCGCAAGGGTAGAAACTAAGCGACTCCCTCTATGCAAAATGAAGTGGAAGAGTCTCCGATCCGCAGAGATCCTTGAGTGAACTACTAAAGCAAAACATTACTCTTGGGACTATGGAAAGCCTGACTCAAATTAAGTGGCTAAGACAAATATCAGGAGCCAAACTTGGTCTTTTTGTCTCGGCCCAGAAGGGTCTGAACAGGGCCTAAGCTCGAAATGAAAGGATTCCTTAGACAATTTTTTATGTTGGAATGCTTAAACATGGAAAGTTGTCTGCCTGCTTATATCATAAAACTTTTATTTTAAATGCAGGAAATAAAGAGATTGAAAAGCAGGTAAAAAACCAGAAGTAAAGAATGCCGAGACTCTTATCAATGGGAAGACAGAGTTATCCAAACTTAGCAATTTCATAAAATAAAAAAAACAAACCTGACTATTACAAGAGAAGTTCCTAACTATTACATAAGAGGTTCTTAACTATTACAGCAAAATTACGTCAGCTTGAGCATCAGAAGAGGAAGGCCCGGCATTGGAAGTGGAAGCCTGGTTCGCGGGATCGGCCTTGACTTCGAGGTTCGGACCCTCGATCAGTAGATTCGCTCCGGAAGTTTCAGGAATCGAAGCAGGAGCTTTGAATTGAGCTTGAAGACCGTTGATGACCTCCTCGGTGACGGAAGCATCATACGGTAGCCCCTCGTACAAACCACTTGGTTCTTCACCAAGTGGTCTTTGTAGGCTGTCTCTTATACACATCTAGACCTGTCTTCGTAAACTCCTTCAGCATTCCATCTGCTTCTGCCGAGGCCACTCGAATTGATTCCTACCCTCGATCCGCTGCTCCATTTCTCGATTCGCGAACTTTGCGTCGGCCAGTTGAGCTTCTTCTTGAAGTTGATTAGAACCCTTTGCTCTAGATCCACGACCTTCTTGTCTCGGTCGTTAATATCCACTTCAAGAGTCTTCTTCTCCAGCTTGAATTGCCAAAGCTTGTCCCTCACCTCGGTCAACTCGGCCCTCCACTCATCATATTTTTTGCCCGCCTCAATGTTATATTTCAGCTCATGGCTTTCACAGCCTCATTCACTGCCTGGTCCACATTGGATTTTGCATGGGCCAACTCTTGCTTCACAGAGTTAAAGGCTGAGTTAAAGGAAGCCTCTCGCTCTTCCAAGGTGGGCAAAATTGTAACGGCCTGCAAAAGGAGAAAGAGACTGTATGATTCGAGTTACCAGAGATAAGAATTTCACAGAGGGTTAGATAGACTTACGTTCATCAGGCTGACGTGAAGTTCGTCCAGCCTCTGTTGAGGGGTGAGCCTTTTGACATAGGCTACATCCTGAGGCAGAGCCACCATTTTGGCTTGCTCCAGAGCCACCCTTGGAAATTGAGCCCGATCGTTAATATTGATCGGAGATGGGGTGGGTCAAAGATCAGAATTCCCCGAGGTAGAAGGAACTGGGAAGGGGTCAACAGACAGTCGACCCTAGGGCACATCCTGCGACCCTGCTGATTTTCTCTCCTCCTCGGGATTGTATTTCCTATCACCTAAAAAATATAAGTGTTAACTCATGATGCTGAAAAAAGATTAAGAAATGGGAACAAATGAGGTCCGGCTATATTTACCATAAGAGGTGATGAGTTGTATGGATAGGGGGCGTTGCCCGAGCCAGTCCCAGGGGTCCGAACCCTCGCTACAGGAATCACGGTCCTCGGGGACGACGATGAGGAAGAGAGGGTCATGGCGGAAGAAGGACCCTCCCTGAGGCCAGCAACCTCCCTAGTCCTTTTTCTTGTAACCCGAGTTGGCTCCGATTCGGTGGGACCGATAGCCAGAATAACTTCCCCGGCTTGCCTCTCCGGGTAATTGGCAGCCTCGGTTCGATCCAGGGTGCAGAGGTAGAAGGTGCGGCCTCAGCACTCCCTGATGGGGTGTTGAATGGTCGCGGAGGAGGATTCGCTTGCTGATGAGAAAGGCTGGTTCGAAGTGCCCGCACCAGTGGTAGGTGTGGTGGACACCAGCCCCTTGAGGAATGCTCCGAGCTCTGCAGTAAGGGAGAGGTTAAAAAAAAAAAGAGCAGGAAATAATGATAGTGACCTTGTTGAGGATCGTAGCTCGGGGGATATTGTGAGTAGGAAATAGTCCTTATACACATAGGCCAGAATGTTGTTTGATAGGATGGCAGATGTCTCTTATAATTGAAGTTTACCCGGAGGTTAGATTCGACGAGCCTCCGGGCGTGGAGGGAGTCCGGGGGAGAAGCATTTTTGGTTTTTAAGTTTTCTTTGATAAGTTTTCATGGACCCCGGGGCATTGGGGGGTTGAGGTACCGGATAAAAAAAATGACTTCTTCTAGTCATGAGTGGATGAGGGGTTCCCCGAAATGAGCAGTTTGCCGGCAGTACCAGGGGGGGAGATGTAAAAAAATCCCTTTGTAAGGGATAATTTCAGCATCATCCTAAATGTGTGTAAGGAGATGGACAGGATGTCGTGTAATCTGCATAGGAAGGTGAAGCCAGCGATGACCCGAAGGGCGTTTGGGGTCAGCTGGGATATTCTGATATCCCAGTGGTTCGATAGGTAAACTAGGAGAGGGGCTATGGGGAGCCTTAGCCCTGCCTCGAGTTGTTCCTGGTAGACTGTTAGGTATCCAGGTAGGGGCAAATGGCCTCGGTCATCGGGGATCGAGAGTTTGATGTGCGCGTTCTTGGGAAAACGGCACCGATCCCTAAGGATTTTGATATCCTCGGGGTCAAGGGAGTTTGATATGCTTTGGGTCTGAAGGTTAGGGTGGTCGTTTTGTGAAGGTTCAGAAAAAAGTGGATCGGGTGGAAAGTTTAATGGCACTGCTGCCAGAAGCGCTTCGTCGAAAGGATTTAGCATCCTGTCAACGGCGTTTACCGGAGAAGGAGGAACCGGTGTGCTAATAAGAGAAGTGGGAGTGAACGTACCGGCCATAGTCTTCTGTTTTGAGGGCGTGTGGGAGTTTTAGAAAAAGCTCATGTCTAGTGGTGTCCGGTAGTGGCGTTGGGCGACGGTCGGAAATCGGCAACGGTGAAACAGCAGAGGGTAAAAAAAAATTATGTAAGTCTCTGGGGAAAGTCTCTGGAGGATGAGCGTAAAAAGGAAGAAGGAGTAGGCGTAAGGAAGTATCTGGGAAAAATAGATTAAAGATGAGTAAGAAGAAGAAAAAAAAAACTTGGGGCTGAATGGGGGTATAAATAGGTGAGTTCCTCTTGGAATTTTTTGTGTTTTTGGGGGAAAAATTGACAGTTTCGAAATGAAAAGAGGCGTTTAGGCGGGAAAAGCGAGGCGTTATGGCGTGAAAAGCGAGGCGTTAGAGCACAAAAATCGAGACGTGGCAAAAATTGAAACGTGGTGCCGGCGTTACGGCGCGTAAAACGAGGTGTTTTGCAACAAAATCGGGGTAAATAATGCAGAATAATAAATGCAAATTCAATGCATGGGGACTCGACGAAAACGTTGCCTTTGAGAGTTAATGCTGGGGGAACGACCCACTGAGCAGTTTCCAAGGGACGTTTGCAACCTCGGATCAACAAAGGTTGCGAAAATACTCCGAAGTCTTCACCTCGACTCGGTATGATAGTTTGGTTGTAATACATTGGGGACTGTGAACAGTCGTTGTCGGCTCGGGCCCTAACCGTGAGGCTCGGCACCAAGCCGAGGGGACTATTGATGATGTGGAATAATAACATACAACATAATTATCTAGATTGTTTTAGAAGTGTCTATGTGTCCGCCTCATTAAGGGCAATCATGTACTTTAGCTTCAGATTAACTAGTGAAGAGTTAGCCTTATGCCTCCTTATGTAATTCTATAAATAAGGGGTTAGGGTGCTATTAAAAAGGGATCGAAATTCAGATAATCAAACACATTTCTGACATTCAGCTCCTCTACTTTCTCTCTCCTCCTAGAATCGCATTCTAGTTTCTTCAAAGGTAAATATTTAAATAGATCCGATTTTTTATCTCACTTATAAATCTTGTAATATGGATTAAATTTTGAAGAAATGACGAATTAATCAGTTGATGCAAGTAAATTTTTTAAAAATTAATTCTAACTACAGAATTTACAAATAAGGTAGTCTACCTTAATATTTTTCAAATAATAATAGTTGTGCTATAATAGTAAAGCTTTTGACAAGCTTGAACGAATTGCGAAGATAAAAAATGAAAGGCTAAGTAGCCTGGAACAACTTCAAGTTCAAAAATCAACTACCAAAATGTTTTAATCACGAGTTATTACTCGTGGTGTTGCATGAACATATGCTAAGCTCAAAAGGAAAAGTCTAAGGAATTTCCAGTAGCGGTCTTCACCTTAGAAGTGCCAACAACAATATCAGCTATCACATATTTTCCTCACACACACTGGTGGGATATTCACTACTGAAGAGCCGACAAAAATGCCGAGCGAGATCCTCCTTTCATCTCGAATAGGAGTTTGTAACAATTCTGGAAGATGCCGATATATAAGAAAATCAGAAGTCTAGTGATTGATAAAAGAATTTCATGACTAGGTATAGTTGCTACTGGATTATTGGATCGGACCGATGCTTTAAGCTTTGATTGGTTCGGAGTTCGGACAATTTAGCTTCGAAGTTCGAACATATTTTCAACTTCAGAATGTTAGTCGGTTCTGAAACTAAGTTGAGCATGAGGATACAATTGATGATACAAAATAGAGCACTCAATATAGTTGTACAATTTGTCAAACTCATTAAAGGCATGAATATAAATTATACACATGACCAGTTTAGATGCTAACATTCATATAACATGTATAAATAAAGAGTTACTCCTAAGAATTAGCAGCTCTGGCCACATAATAACACTCAATACAATTTCTCCATTCTCTCCCCCGCTTTCTTTTTCTTACATTTTCACTCTCATTATAGTTAGTGATCGAGGCATTGTTTTGTTGATTCCGGGGTTAAAAATGGTGCTAAGGATGGTGGTTGTGGAAGAATTTTGAAAATGATTTGCTTGTAAATGTCGTTGTGGAGTTAAAATTAGAATTAGAAAGGGAGTACCTGGTCCATTACTTGAAGTTGTTGAACAAACATTTTTATAGAGAAATTCTTACATGGATCGGATTCATGGCATAGTGTCATACATATTTTGGTTTATGTTTAGCTACATCACCCACCTGGATAATGTGGGTTGATGTGACTCAACATAAATCAAATGATTTATGACAATATATCGTAAATTGAGTTCATGTAAAAATTTCTCCACTTTTATATATAAATTTTTTTATTTAAAAAATAAAAAATTGAAGTACCTATGTTATAACTCGTGTGTGTTAATTCCAGTATTATAGGATTCATGATTTTTGGGATTTTTAAAAAATGTAATGTTGCTTTGTTGTTTCACTACAGTTTGAAAGAAATCTTATATATATCCAGTATAAATCGTAAGATTGGGAATCTCTAGATTGGTAGAATCACATGACAAAAGGGGTCTCTTCTCAAGAAATTTTATGGTATTTCAACATTGTGCTTAAAGTGTAATACTTTGTGGATTATACACTGTGTTTACTTGATTTTGGCCTAAGAATATCTGAATTTTAGCGTTGGTGATTGAGTTTGTGAGCGACGAGCAGAGGCAAAAGATTGATTAAAAATAGAGGGATCTCCTCATTTTGACACAATCATTCGACTCTCGCTACAGCTGCATTGTAATTTCCAATCAAAAATCATTCGAATTTTATACTTGCCAAAGCTTGAATAGCAATAAAATCTCGTGTAATTAGGCCCCTATGGGCGGTGTTGGATGTGCTGAAGTTTTTATTTGTTTGGCAATCGATCTGAAATAGTAGTATTTGTGGTGGTCAAAAGCTAAAATACTCATTTATTCAAAAGCTAATCAACCACAACTTTGTCAACATGATTCTCTAACCGCTAATTCTCAAGAATTCTAGCATTAAATTTACTTTAAATCGCAGAATTGACCTGTTTAGAATAATATCAAAAAATTAGGGATATATTACACAAAACTTTCTTGTTCTTTAACTAATATTTATGTTATTATCTTATGATTTGTTGATCATAACTTACGCTCACCTTCTTGTAGTTTGAATTTTTTATAAAGTGGATAAAAATTGTAACAGAAATGCATGAAAAGTCACAAACGCCCCCTCGCAATCTTTACCTATTCAACCTATAGGAGGAAAATATAGAATGGCGGCTTATTAATTTGTGTAATTTGGCACATTCATTTTGAAGAATTACAATTAAGTAATATTTGTGGGGTGGAAATGTAAGGTGGAGAATATTATTTTTGGAAATTCTTAAGAAAACAGTTAGTACAAGTTTCTTGTTCACACTATTATTTTGAACATGAAACTCCATTTCTTAGTTTTTTTTTTTTTTTTTTTTTCTGCCCGTTTGTTCTATGAGGAAAATAATGGGAAGATTAGTCGAGAAATTTATTGAGTTAATGTCGGGTCATTTTCATCATCGAACACTATTATAACGTCTTTTCTGGAATTTTGATCAATTCCAGATCCATCTCCACAAAAATAAACGTCAGATAATAGGAAAAAAAAGGTCTTGTCTGAGCCTTTCATATTTCCTGGATGGGCTAAAATAAATTTATGAGCCACAAAAGTTTAATCTAGATTGCTTATACAAAAATCTGCACATCTTCACTTAAACTTCAGAAAAAAGTTGCAATCGAAAATCACATATTAGAGGAAAATTTTTAATATTTGAGGAGTTATGATGTGTGAACTTTTTTATTAGGAAAAACATTTAAAAAAGTGACAGAGATATAAATATCACCGACGTAGAAAAATCATATCAAATAAATACAGTTGATATTTGCTCGAATTCGTGAATCTAATAAGATGATAGTAATTTTTATCACTTTGTAACTCCACAAAAGTAGGGTGTAGTAATTTTATAAACGATGTTTCACATTCTAGGGCCTAGACAGCAACTCCATTAAGTTTTGGACTTGAAAAAAAAAAAAAAAAAGTTCAAAATTCTTAACTAAATCAAAATTTGTAAGTATCTATCTATATTATATATAAAGAGAGATGGGTGAATTTGGTGTCTGTCATTTATTGTTTTACCATTTATACCCTTATTATGTGTAACTAACCAATCTTCCTTCCACCTCCACCACCTACAATATTTTTAATTTTTTGTATAATTTTTTAGATAACATTTCCACTATTTTTTTAATAAAAAATTGTGTAAATCTTTTTTTTTTTATTTATTTATTTATAAAATTACACACCAATAAGGTGTGCCTTTCCCCACTAGTATAAATAATTTTAGACCATCCCAAAAGTAAACCATTGACGACAATTAAGGAGCCAGTTGTTTCTCCATTCACTTTCTATTGGCTTTCCATACAACATTATTGAGTTCAAGTCATATCACGATGTGAGTACAGTCCAAGTATACCTCATTATGCATACCCAATTTGCAATTTTTGTGGTCATTTTTTTTCTTCTGAAGAATGATTCCATGAACTTACCTTTCAATCACACATGCCTCGTTTTCTTGTCATAAGAACAGAGGTTTCTGAGAAGAAGAGAAGACCTATGTTTCTGTATTTTTTCTGTGGTATCACCATCCCATGATGCAGTAGCAAATAGATATTACAAGGACCAGATAAATGCATCGGTCTTTATTCATAAATCTATCAATAGAGACTTGGATGGAGGCCACATACCAAGGCTTCGAAAATGATCGCATGTATTGGAATTGACCTTTGAATCAGGTTCATCCACTGTTGTATCTCTGATAATCTGGAATCTCCAGAACTTGAAATTGACACCCAAAATAAACACTACAGTGTAGAAGTGTAAGAAGTTTCCACAAGAAATCCGTGGTGATCACATCTCAAGGCTATACATCAATGCAATAAATTCTACCAAACAAAAATCTTAAGAGAGTTAATTCTACTTCAGTATAATCAACAAGCTCAGGTTGCCAATAGATGCTCAGAAACTAGAAGCAACAAATACTAAACTGTTTTGTTAGAAAATAAACATATAGCTTTGAAAAAAGTAAAATAAAGTTATGATGTCAGGAAAGCCTAAAATAATCATTACCATGTACAAAAATATATATTCAGGTTTAATACTACATAGTTGGTCCCAAATTTGGGTAAAAGAGGAACGTTCCGTTAGGTCGACAGTTAGCGTAAAACTTTGTCAATCTTATGTAATGAATCTACTACGATATTGCACTAATACTAGGGCATTCCCCATAAGCGACGCGTCGCATTGCCTGAGTGCGACGAATGGTGGGCAATGGCTGCTACATCCCTATGGGGGTCCGGATGTAATAAAAAATATGTAAGGGTCCTCACAAAATAGGACGAGAGTAGTGGGGAATAAAAATGTTCAAGAGAATAGGATTAAAATAGAAATTTGAAATATTAGAACTCTTACTGGTAAATTAATAGAGGTGGTAGATATAATGATTAGGAGAAAAATTAATATTTTGTATTTACAAGAGACAAAATGGGCAGGAAAGATGGCTAAACTTTTAGATAATTCAGAATTTAAACTTTGGTATTTAGGATTAACAGGACTAGAAATAAGGTAGGTATTATTGTATATGGGTCATTGAAGGCCTTTACGCAATAGTACAGGTAACTAGGAAAGAATATTGGATTATGTCCCTCAAAATAATTCGAAAACGTGAAATTATTAATATTTTTAATATATATGCACCTCAAGTAGGTTTAGATGAATCCATTAAAACCAAGTTTTGGGAAGATTTAAATACGATGATAGGTAGTGTCCCGCAATATGAGAAAATTTTTATAGTAAGTGATCTAAATGGATATATGAGAAGAGATAATGAGAATTATGAAGAAATGCATGGTAGATATTGTTATGGAGGAAAAAACGTAAAAAGAAAATCAATCTTAGAATTTGGAATGGCATTCGACCTTTGCATTATCAATACTTGTTTCAAGAACAGAAAGGAATATTTGGTTATCTTTAAAAGTGATTCAACAAAGTTATAGATTGAATTTCTCCTCACAAGAAAGAGAGATAGAAGGGTTTGTAAATATTGTAAAATTATACTTGAAAAAAGTTTAATATCACAATATAAACTTTTGATGGTGGACTTGGTTTAAATTTAAACATCGCATTAGGTGAAATAACCTATCTATATTACCTAGAATTAAGTGGAAGAATTTAAAAAGGAAAAAAAAAGAAGAAATTTTTAGAAAATATTTGTTAAGGTAAAGTATTTGAACTTACAAGGAGAATCTAGCACTTTATGGAATAACATAGCAATTACTATAAGAACAGTGGCTAAGAAAATACTTGCAGAGTCAAGAGGTTATGTCTTTGTGAATAAGGAATCTTGGTGGTGAGATGAAGGAGTACAAGATAAATCAAAGTTAAAAGAACCAACTATAAGAGTCTATATAGTATAAAAGTGAAAAAAAAAATATTAAGAAATATAAATTCGCTAAAAGGCCAGCAAAAAAGGTTGTAAGTGAAGCGAGGGTAAAGTTTTTGAAAATTTTTACTAAAAATTAGAATTTAAGGAGGGTGAACGAGATATTTATAAAATTACTAAAATAAGAGTCCATTAGACGAAAGACTTAATTTAAGTCAAGTGCATTAAGGATGAATTAATAATAAGGTGCAAGTACGAGATGAGGAAATTAAGAAAAATTGAAAAAAATACTTCCATCAACTATTCAATGAAGGGAATAGAGACAATATTATTTTGGGAGAGTTAGATAAGTCTAAACAGTACGGGAACGCAATGTATCATCGAAAAATTCAAAAATCAGAAGTGAAGGAGGCTTTGAAGAAAATAAAGAAAGAAAAAGCAGTTGGCCCCGATGATATTCCAATTGAGATATGAAAATGCTTAGGCAAGAAGGGCATAAGTTGACTTACCAATTTTTTCAAGAAAATATTAAAAAATAGAAAGATGTCCGATCAATAGTAGAAGAATACTTTCATACCCATATTCAAAAACAAAAGAGATATACAAAATTGTGCAAATTATTGAGATATTAAGTTAATGAACCATATAATGAAACTTTGGGAAAGGGTGATAGAAAGCAGATTAAGAAACGAGACTAAGGTGTCAAATAATCAGTTTGGTTTCATGCCAAAGAGATCGATTACTGAAATCATACATCTCTTACGGAGACTTGTCGATAGATATCGTTATAAGAAAAAAGATTTATATGTGATTTCTATTGATTTTGAAAAATGCATACGATAGAATCTCTAAAGAAATTATGTGAAGAGTTCAAAAAAAAAGGAGTCAGAATAGTATATATAGAATCAATAAAGGAGATGTATAAGGATGTGATAACAAGTGTGAGAACACTAGGAAGGTTGACACGAGAGTTTCCTATAAACATAAGTCTACGCCAAGATTCGTCTCTAAATTCTTATCTATTTGCATTGATCATAGATGAACTTACAAAACATATACGAGAGGAAATACCATGATGTATTTTGTTTGCAGATGGCATTATTTTAATACATGAAACAAAATATGGATTTAATGCTAAACTCGAAATATAGAGAGACACTTGAAGTAAAAGAATTTAGATTTAGTAGATAAAAAATAGAATATATAAAATTTAAATTTAGCAAAAATGCACGTTTAAATAGAACATGGGATGTTAGTATCAAAAATCAATAGATACCCAGAAGTGAAAATTTTAAATATTTAGCTTCACTCCTTCAAAGTGATGGTAGTATAGATCAAAATGTTACACATCAAATACAAATAGGTTGGATTAAATAGAGAATGGTATCAAAAATATTATGTGACCACAAAATTTCTTTGCGACTTAAGGATAAATTTTATAGAATGACAATTAGACTAGCGATACTTTATGAGTTTGAATGTTATGCAGTAAATTACATACATGAACAAAAGATAAAGGTAGCAGAAATACAAATGTTAGGATGGATTTGTTGGTACACTAAGATGGACAAGATACGCAATGAACATATTCGTGATAAGATTGAAGTAGTACCTATTGATGATAAGATGAGAAAAACACACTTAAGGTGGTTAAGTCCTATGTTAAAATGGCTAATAGAAGCGCTTGTTAAACAAGTAGATTTTAGAGACTGTAGTCAACACAAGTGGGGTGGAAGAAGACCAAAAAGATTTGATATCTATAGGTAATTTGTAAAAAAGATATAACTCATATAAGAATTAAGGATGATATGGTTCATAACAGAGCGTAATGACGTAACAACATTTATACAACCGACCGTATTTAGTAAGTATAAAGGTTAGTTTGTTTGTTTATGATGTTATCTAATTTATAACTAACTATTGCATAATTAGTATTAGCAAGGCTTTCTCTGCTCTAAAAGCATGTAAGCAAATATATATTTCTTACTAAACAGTTAAAACCAAACACAAACTGCAAAAATAAAAATAAAAAAGAGGACAGTTCAGAACTATGAAGATGACTCCTTCCATTGCCTGCGCATTCTAGCTCCCCAAGACATATTTCCAGCATCCTTATACATGCTTCGTCTTTTCAATTCCGACACTTGACCCTGCCAACGGCTCTTCCACTCATTCTTTACTTCCATTTGCTGATTACATTAACGAGAAACAATTAGATAAAGAAAGCAGACACCACAAGTCACAATTTTTCTGGTCATGAAAATATAGTAAAAATGCAGATTCTGCAGAGGAAGAGTAGCCATGATAGATAGAACAGTATGTATTCCAACTCAATTCAACACCTAATGTTGGTTCTCTTCTTCTAAAGTTAAAAGTTACAGCTTCGTAAAAATAAGAATTTACAGAAAAGAATTTCTCAAAGAGCCTAAAATACCCTGACTGAACAGAAGCCTTAAAATTCGGCAACTGTATACATATACAAAAGAGGAGCAGAAAATCTAATACATGCATGCAGGTAAACCAAAATTGAATCATATTTTCAGGCAAACCAAAATTGAATCATATTTCACCTTAATTCATCTGAATACAGGGGCACAAATACCACTACTAATATACCCTCAATGCCAGATAAGAGTACATTAAGATAAATAAACCACAATGAGTTCACAACCACTTAACTGAGTCCAATAAGAGAGCTCGGATCGAATCGGTATATCAAGTAACCACAGATAAGCCTATGATGATATAGGCTAACATGTTGGATCAAGATTTGTATGGAGAAATACGATCCAAAATAAGGAAAATTCTATGCTCTTAGGTATTATATTGTTATATTTTAAATAATTATATAATATAATATTATGTATTTTAAATATTTATATAATATAAAATTCATAGTATAATATTGCAACGGCATCATAAAATTCTTAGAAGGAATATCCCTTCCCTAAAATCTAGTACTCCTATTAAAGTGGAATATTTTTTAAAACAAAGTTCTCAATTGCTCAAAATAATGTCATAGTAAATCTTCAAGTACCAAGATTTGTATTTTTTTTTATGCTATATCCAAGATAACATTTTTACTGGGCCTACTATAAACACATACATACACACAGTTTCAAACACACAGAGAGATTATATGTGTACTTGTACCGAATGGAAAAGAATTAACTATCAAGATATTTCAAAAATAAAAAACAAAAAAAATAAAGAAGAGGAGGGAAAAAGTTCACTAACTTCTTCATAATTCTGGTAACGTCTACTACGAGCAGAATCTGTAAAGGCTAAGTGCAGGCCCTTAGCCAAATCTCTGTCATAAAGGGCCTTTCGATTAGGATCCGATAAGGTCTCATAAGCCTCCTGAACCCTGATAAACCTCTGAGTATACTCCTCGATCCGACCCGGAGGTGACACATCCGGGTGATACTTTCTAGCAAGCAGCTTATACGCTTGTTTGATCTCTAACAGCGAACCCGTCTTGGGTATCCCCAGAAGGTCATAGAAACTGGATGGTTCCGCCACTGCTACAGCTTCCTGGACTGAAGCTTTGGCTGAAACAGATCCATACCCGGATCCGACCCGACATGGGACCCGGTTCTTCAGAGCATGCGGAGGTGGGGACTGAGTTGGGAATGAGATTTTGGGAAGTGGGTCGGATCGAAATTGGGAAGATGGTGTGGGGATGGTAGGGAAAAAGGTGAAGAAAGGATCAGTTTTGGAGGTCAAGAAGCCATAGTTGCAGCGCATTTTCTTTACTTTTTCTTGAAATTCAGTTGACTGTCTTTTGTTTTTTTTTTTTTTTTATTTTAGAATGTTTTTGTGAGGAGAATATACAAGAGAATGGGTATTTGGGTGCTATTTATGGGGGAAGTCAGAAGTGGGGAAGGTTCAGTTTTGAGGATTGAGAAGTTGGGACCTGGGAGTTGGATTGGATTGATCACTGTCAAATGTAGAAAGTATGAAAATGGGGGACCATTGAGGAGTGCTTTACTACAAGGTGGGGCCAAGTGTACATCTCATTTATATTCATATATCTTCAAGTAAGGGGTAAATTTGTAAATTTAGCACACATGATTTGGGGTAATTATGACACTTTGTCAATAAATTTTTTTTTTTTTTTGGATAAAAAATCGAACTTTTTTTTTGGAATTTTGATCATTTGTGTTAGAGAATGTAATAACATGGAAGGATTCATACCACTGATCCCACATGAAAATTAGACCTTATTTTTTTGTGCGTTTTTTGTTTAGGGAATGAAGAGAAGGTAAAATTCTCTTTGTGTGAAATCTTGAGTCTAGATACACATCTAGTATCAAAATTTCATTTTGTGATATCTTTTGCTCGAAAATTTCTATTTTCATCTGCTCAAAAACTTGAAAGTTTTGTAAACTAATACATTAAAACATATGAAAGGTTAACAAAAGTTAATTGAAATGGACATTTAATTTTGAATGGAAAGAAAATTAATGGAAGACTATCAATTTGTTAAATTAGACTCAATTGAGACCTATTTTTAGTTTTTTTTTTCCTCGTTATTTGAGGAAAAAGAAGAATATAGCCTTGAATCCTTGATTTGTCATCGAATATATGCCAGACTAATAGATTGAGCATGATTAGTAATAAAGATTCCTCAAGAAGGAAGGATGAAGAATATCCTACATTAATTTGAATTAACATGATGCGTTGTCTTATAGTAAATAATTTAAATGAGTGAAATGGCACATTACATGTGTGTATAAAATAAAAAGAAAAATATACTAAAAAATATGAGAGTTAAGGGAAGAAATTATTAGAAGTGTTTAAAATTTTAAATGTATTTAATAAAAATAATAATAACAAATTAAAATATAACAAAAGCTTCATCAGATTTTATATATAATATAAATTATATAGAAAAAAATGCTTGTAAGTGCAATTGGTAATTTCATTCAAAGTTCAATTCCGTATATAGATGTGTATAACCTCAAATATCTGCAAACCACATGGCTGTAATCAAATGTTCTTGTATACTACCAAAATACAATCACATGGACAAGACAAATATAGTAGGATAAACATGAATCTTTATTCTAAATATTTAAGTAGACTCAATTATACATTTTATTGGTAAATTTTATAATATAAATTAAATTATATAAAATAAATAATATCAATTGATATAATTAAATTTTTTAAAATTTAATTTTAATCACAAAATTTATAAATAAAATTCAACATCTAGATCTATCTAAATATTTTCCATCTCTCGTTACATTCTATCATAGCTCGAAAGTTATCCTTTGATGATCATTTTAATGGGGATTAGTGATCCCGATAATAGATCTTTACAGCCAAAAATAAGTGTAGCAAACAAGAATATCTACATAGTTTGAGATGATGATCTACATAATTGTAACAGCAGAAAAAACTGCTCACAATTGATATCTTATGTTACTAATAAAAGAATTGAGAACACCTTTTGATCTAGCGTTATCTCCTCTTAATTATACACAGCATACGAATCTTAAAAAGAAAGACTACTTCGAAATGGGAACAAACTAAAGAACTACAAACTTAAAATTTTAAGTTTTATAATACAAATATATGTAATTGCTATAGAAAAAATAAATAAATCGATAGAGTAAAGAATTGTTTTTTTTTTTTATAAAAAAAGCAAAAATATAGGTGTGACTAAATTATAGTACTACTAGTATTCAATAAATTGTCCATCTTACAATAAATATGAAAGGAAATTTTCATAATATGATTAAATAAAAAAGACGTAAAATTTGGATTTGATTATGGAACAAAGTTTCAGTTATTTCAAAATAGTATTATTTGTACTACATCTTCATGCATATAGACGAAACTAGCAACCGAGCAACCAACCTCCCCTAAAATTCAAAATACATTTTTGTCTCTTCAAAGTATTAAAAGGATTTTTGTCGAAGTCCCTTCATTTGTGATATTATAAACAAAACCCCAAAGTAAAATTTCTCCCTCTTCATGTAGAATATATATTTTTTAAAACTCGAATAACTACAAATTTCAGTGGCATTCTTTAATGCATAATTATGTAGCAAATCACAACAACCGAATAAAAATATTTTAAATCTAGCTCGAAGTTAACAACTCATAAGAATATGTCAAAAGAAATATATAAATTGAGGTGAGCTAAGAGAACTTCTACTAATTAATTCTGGTATGATGTGAATAGGAAATTAAAAACATTGACACAATTTTTAAAACGGTGGAATCTCAAGAGATCAACACATTTCCAAACAATTTCCGATTTAATATATTCACCATTAATCATATTTGCGATAAAAAATTGCACCAGCAAATTATGATCTTGCAGATGTCTTCATTTCGGTATCAACATGAACAGAACCATTAAGATCAATAAATCTCCTATAGTTTTATTTTAATCATGTGGATATGTAAATTACACAGGATCTTCTGTTTCATTTTTTATTTCATCATTTGTTTTACTATTTAATGAATTATCAAGATTTTTTTTTAAATATAATTATAAATTTTTATAGAGTAATATTGACAATTAATTTGATAGTGTAACAGAAAATAGAATAAAAAGTGAGACAGAAAATTCTTTACGGTCCCCAAAAACTACATCATTAATTGTTAGGCTTAGAAGACTTTTAAATTAGACTCGTTCATTTACGAAAAATATGCCTCCAAATGTCCGTTAATACCCTCCTTTCTCTATTTTATGTAGTTTAAGGTGAACTTTAATACTCTTCATTAAGAGGTAAATAGAAGATTTAATCTATCCCTGCGAATAAATTTCAAAAAAATTTTAAAATCAAAACAATTGATATAATTAGTTCATGTGCTACTTTATAAGTGGCATCAAAGAATCAGATGAAAAAAATATCATTTCACCATTTTATTAAATAAATTTTTATTTTACCCAATTTTAGTATAGTTTCTACACCATTCAAATATGACATATAGATTCAATTGTGAAATTACTGCAGTGTTTTTAGAATGAATTGATTTTTTTTTATGTAATGATGTACTCATTGGGATAAAACCAATGGCAATATCCTGATCTTTTTTTTTTTTAAAGTTATTTTTAGTTATATATAAATGACAGAGAAATGGAAGAAGCTAGATGATGAGGATCCAAGTTCGTTTAAAGTAGTTGTATTAAATTATCTCAATTACAAAACTGATAATTGTGTTGATTAAAATATACTTTTAAAAAAAATATTGAGAAAATTATCATTTCATCAATTGAAAAACAAAAGAAGTTATCTAAAACCAAGGAAATAGAGTGACTGCAAAATAACTAATATTAAACTAACACTTCTGTTAGTCTAATAATCCATTGGTCCTTTGAATACTCATCGAAAGGGTTGTGAAGAATATTGTAGTAATTTTTTTTCCTTGGTTATTGTGGGGTTGTGGGTGTGAATTATGACGTATCCTTGTAAAATTGTGATGTTTTCTTTGAGTATTTTAGTAGTTTACTTTTCAAAAAAAAAAAAGGAAAAAAAATTAGAAGTAGAACTGCAAAAGGAGGACAATGAATTTTGGGTAAATAGACACTGCATTATTTACCCTTTAAAAATAAATTTTAAAAAAATAAAATTGTTCATAATTCAAATCATATATATTTTATATAGAAAAAATAAAAAAATTTAACATTTGATTAATTAATTTTACTTTTTATCAAAATTTGAAAATTCCTACGCTATCAAACTATGACACATAATTCAATAATGAATTGAGTTTTGGATATGACCATTATTTACTGACATAAAACTAATGAAATTTCAAAATATTTTCTTAAAATTTAATTATTTAACTAAGGAAATAAACAAAGAAATAGAGAAAAATAAAATAAAATAAGCGACGATCCAAATAAGCAATTCGTAAAAGGAACAATCAACATTCTTCAAAACTTTGCTAACGCATGACATGAGCTATCACGTTACAACCTCGTAACTGCTATTTATCATCATCTCAAGTGTCATACAGAAGATAAATCCTCTACTTCAGATATCACCTTAATCACTTGTAAATTAACCATCTCCTTCTAAAACAACCTTAATAAATTAGCTGCAAAATAACCAATATTAAAAACTAAACATTTATACTTTTTTTTCCCATTTGGCCCTTTGGATATATACTAGGGTTTCGTAAAGATTAATAATGAGTTTTATTCTTTAGTTATTTTGGGTTGTGATTGTGATGTCTCATTGAGTAGCTTAGTTAATTTGATTCGGTAAGATTTGCAAGAATTAGTTAATTGCAGTTGATCTTCTTTCCAAATTAATTAAAACGATTTAATGATCCTCATAAGCACGGCTGCATTAATTAATTGTTCTCGAGTAGCATAGTTTTAAGGTTCTACAACTCACAAGACCAAATATGTGAAAATTAAAACTTGAAGAATAATTAGACTGCCCAATCCAATTAAAAGTTTTAAAAATGAAAACTGATTATATGATCACAAAAATGTGATTAATCAGTGTACCTAATCCAATTAAAACGTGCCCACTAAACATTATTTGGCCAAACCCCTTATTGACGAGCAAAGCTACCCGAAGGACAACAAACAAAACAAATTTAAGGTAATAATAATAATAATAATAATTGATCTAGTACATGTAACCAATGAGGCCGTCATGTGAGCTAAAATACAAAACGAGTTGGAACTAAAATATCAATGTATTTATATAAAATGATAAAATGATAAAAATTACTTATATGTATTATTTGAAAAATAAGGAACAAAATTCGAATAAATAATCGAAAATCAAAAATTGGTGATTCATTAGAATTTTGACACGTAAACTGATTTTGAAAATAAATGCTAAATTTGTGATTTTATAAATTATTTTTCTAAAAAAAGTATATTAGACTTAAAAATGAACTCATCGCAACGTGATAAAAGACTAAAACACAATAATTAATCCTTAATTTGTATGTAACCATAGTTAGTTAGGTGATTATGGTCCATTCAAAACATGGGATATACTTAGGTAGATCTGGTATTTGATCTCATTTATAAATCTTATGGCGTAAATTAAATGTTATGAAATTTATGATATCAGCTGATGTAAGAAAGATTTTATAAAATTTAATTTTGACCACAAAATCTATAAATAGGACAAAAAATCGAATCTATGTAAATATTTCCCTCAAAACATATATAGTAATTATGAATCGTAATGAATAATGAGATAGTTGTCAGCCTTTCGTTTAATTATGGATATTTTGAAAACTACGTAACTAGTAGTACTAAACATTCTTAGAGCACTTTAAGTCTTGAATTAGTGTGGACGACTAAATAATTTGCAAATTACGGGTGTGTTCGGTTTTTCTTGAAAAATATTTTACATAAAAAAGTTTATTTTTCACTAATATAATTTTTCAGTATTTGGTCGACAAAATAAAAATATTTTAAAATAAAATTTTTTAATGGTTTCATCTTTAATTTTATAAATACAAGTTAAAAAAATCTATAACAATGGTAATAAATACCTTAAAAGTAATTGTGGTTAATAAAAAATTGATTTTGTTCAAAATTAAATAATAGTATAATGTAGTAGTAAAACATGTATAATGGTAGTTATATTAGTGTGAGACCCATGATTAAGAGAAAAAACGAATGAACAAGAATTGAAAACGAAAATAAGTTTAAGAAATGAAATTATAAAAGTAAGTATTTGAAATTTAATGTCACTCTTGAATTATTTAAAAAATAACTTACGCTCAAAAATTGCGTCAGTTATTTTCAGCCAAAGTAAGAAAAATTGAAAAATATTTTCTAGTATTTGGTACCAAAAAAAATATTTTAAAAAATATTTTCAATCCAACCGAACACATATTTAAGATATTCTCAATCTCAACTTTATTAAGTATACACATTCAAATCAAAAACGTAGACATCGATCATTATTAGATGGCCAACAGAACCTTTTATTCATGCCAGCTTTAAAATAATATGCCGTGCAAATTACTCTCAAGCTAAGTTTAGATCGACAATTTTATGAAGAAATAAAGAGGCAAAGAAGATGCCAAGAAAAATTAATTTAATTACCTATTTTTCGTAGTGTTGAGACCAAATGTATGAATTGTCATTGAAAATTAGGACAACTAAAAGGCAATTTATTCTTCTATTTCATTTTTGAATACTTATCAGCTTTATTAGGATTGTATCCTCTAATTTCCCTAAATTTTTACATCCCAAAACAAAACCAACATTTTGTAGGTGATTGACAAAACTTCTACGTTACAATACAGTAATATCAATGTTTTAAAAACTTATACAATACAAACATTCAAAATTTGGTATAACGGTAGAATTTTTCCACAAATTAATAGTTGGATTCTCATGATTCCAATTCTTCCTCCCTATAACTTTTTTCTTTATGCATCGTCAAAAATGGAAATTGTAATATGTACCTTTGAACTATCATTGATTTTCACTTTGCCTATTAAATTATTAATTTTAATATTTTAGTACCTTATACTTTCAATTTTGACACATTATTAACATTAGTTAAAAAATCAACAAAATTTCTAACATTTTTAATAACAGACTTTAGTACCTTTAATTTTGTATACTTTTTACTAAAACAATCTTATTTGCATATGTCTATCAAAGTCTTTTGATTCAAAGTTAAACTACAAAAATTCATTAATAACCAAATGTGCTAGAAATTCATAGTATAAGTACTTAAGCGTCATAATTGATAATTCCAGGTGTTAATCACAAATTAATGGTAGTTTAGGGTGAAAATTATAATTAAAAACTGTAGAATCTCAAGTAACCATGAATAATTCACATTTAGTATGTGAACTACCAATCCAACTCTTACTGAAAACTCCACCGACATATTAAATCTTTGCATGAAAACAAAAAAAAACAAAAAAAATTTTCAAACAAAACAAGGACAACAAATTTCCTAAAATATCAAATACGGCCACATGCAAAACAATAATTTCCAAAATCAAGATTGGTTGTAGTTTCATTTATTTTGAACGAGACATTTTTTTTAAAAAAATGTTAATAATATTAAACGAAAATTTAAATTTACTTCAGTTCTCGGTATGTTACCCGCCCTTTGAACCTTCTATAAGGGTCTATTCCATTTTCTTATAAAATAAATTGATTCGAAAATTTTAAGGTTAATAGATATGTTGAGGTATTCTTGCTTGATTTTTACTATAGGATTTAGCTTATTTCTAAATTTAAAATATTATTCATAATAGAGCCATTCATTATTATTATTATTTTTTTAAGCAGTTAAAAAATGTTACTCTAATAAGGGAATTAAAACTAAATTCCAGTGATCATAATATTAATGTAAAACACATTTTCATTTGGAAATTTAGTGACATTGAATAGCATGCATTGCAGAAATTAATATACAGAAAGCTATTTTACAAAAATAATTTTCCTAATGAAAAATCAACTTTGCTCATTCTTCTGCTTTTCAATTTCCAGTAAACCTAGAAGTAATTTTCTGATTATTCAGGATACTCTAACAGTGCATTTGGGAGTGAGGGATTTGGGTAAGAAAATAAAGGGAAAGAAGGAAAAGTTGAATTTTCATTTATTTGGAAGATTTTTTTGGGAGGAAAGAAAGGAGAAAGGAAAGAAAAAGGAGGATAATGTAGCTGCTATAGTTAAAAAAATTTTCCTCCTAAATTGGAAGGAAAATTACTTCTAAATTTATTAAAATTTTAAAACATACCAACTTTATTATCGAAAGACAATACAATAAAATTTTATTTACCTTCATATATCATATTATTTCATTTCTTTCCTAAACTCCCAAACAATATCAAAATCTACTCTCTTCCCTTCTCTTCTCTTCCTGGCGTCTCATTAAAAATTATCCATTCTTTTCTCTTTCTTCCTAATTTCCCAAACTCAACCCAAAACGAATGGTTTGATGTATAGTTTCTTTATGAATTAAAACTATTAATAAAATGTTTGTACGGTTATTATCTAGGATTTTTTGAATATTATTTGGGATAATATTGTAACTGCTTCTTAAAATGTGGTATATGTGAAATAAAAAGGTAGTTAAAAAATGTATTAATGATTGTAAAATATTCTTTTGGAAAACTTATTATTTGAAAATGGGAAACAAATTAAAATTCCTGCAAAAGACCTCAATTTGGGTAAAGTGCCGCATCAGAATTTAAAACCTCATCCAAAACCAGCGTCGGAGAATAGACTGCTCTTGGCTACATTAATAGTAGTACTCCATTTTAACATTTAGTTCATGTGACTTTGAAAATGTTATGCTCTGCAAAGTTGAATGATCCAACTCTCAGGCTTACAAATCCAGAATTGAAACTCAAATTTTCAGTTCTAAGTTCTCCTTATTATATAGTTGAATTAATATATAGAATTGCAGTCTATTCACAATTTTGAAAAATTTCCAAATCTTTATAGTAGTATTTTGTTTCCGAACAAAACTTGTTTGAATCCTAGACTACTTTACCAAAAAATTAAAAAGAAACCTATGTTAAGAAAATTATTCTCGTCAGTATATTCCTGTTATTAAAAGTTAAGATAGTTGAATAACGTTGTATTTATATAAATTGACAAAGTGATAAAGAGTCATTGATATGTCAATAGATGTGAAAAAGAACGAATAAAATCTGTTAAGGTATCTAAATCAACACGGATTGGTGATTCAACATGAAGTATTTTTAAAAAATAATTCTAAATTTATAACTTTGTAAATTATTTTTCGTTAAATAAATAGCAATGTAAAGCATCAAAGAGAGCATTAATCACAACAGAAACTATGTGTAACGTTACCTTAAAAAAAAAAAAAAAAGTAATTGTGTAAGGTGATAAAAATGGACTCTCAAAACATTTAATTATGAATACTTCTAACTAATTTGAATGCACAAGCTGTCACAAAAACAAAGAAAAAATTTTTTTTCTTTGTAATATTAGATACACTATAAAGTCCAATTTGGACACAAAATATCTTTTGAGCCTGTGTAGATGTGTCTCAATTGCTTTATCAATTTTATAAAGGTGCCGAGAATGTCAAAATTCGCGCTTACCTCCCTTGGTGTTGAGAAACACGTTTCAAAACAAATGATACTAGATATACATTACTTTCTAGAAATAGTTTTGTTTTTCTTTAAAAATTTATATAATATAATCTTTTAAATTTTAAAAATTTTAACGATATATATTATATTATAAAACACAATATAATAGTTTATTTACGAGACTGTAAAACTTCTCACTTTCATAAAATTAAATTTTTTCTCTATTAACTCTCTAGATGAAACTGCAAAATTTATTCTTGTCGTGTCTATGTTTGGCTTAGCTAGTTGTTAATTACTTAAATACCTCTCACTTTGACATCTATTACTTCATTGGAATTGTTCTTTCCACTATTTTCACCACATCTATCACTTTCTGATCTGTCACATGGTAATATAGATAAAGTGGATTAAGCAATCCAAAAATATCTTATGGTACAAGTTAGATGGGGCTGGACAAATTAATTTTTACCAAATTAAGTAGCACAACTTTCCTAAAATACACGGGGCATGCAGGCAGAGCCGATGAGGCAAAAAAGCGTGGCTGTTGGATGGACTATACATTCAAGGGCCTTTGAGAACAGCACTCTTCCAACTGCTCATGAAGACCTAATGATCATTTGCTTCAATTATTTATGAGCTATGAGGATTGGATAAAAGAAAGAATGTATTTATACAAAGTGAGAAATAAAAATTAATGATGTAACACTAGATTCAAAATAAAATAAAATAAAACTCAATCCACCTATTTATAGGAAACATACTTGATCACCACTCCAAGTAATAATAGGAAATAACTTGTCTTATACCTTAAATTCTACACAAATAGGAAATTATTTGGCAACTACTCCAAATAAGTAAACTAGTAGGAAACTACTTACTCTCTACACAAATCCTCCAGAAATTATTTAAAAGAAAATTAACCAATTTCCTAACAGATATATTTAGTAATTACTTCTGAACTAATGAGAGCCCTCTAATTGAAATGAGGGCCATTTTCTAAAATGAACGACTCTTTATTTCTCAAAAAATGACCCTTCTCCGCTCCAAATAAAAGTCTTCATTTATGTCAAGAGCAAGCATTCTTAGTAATTGCTTCTCATCAAGATAAAATTGTTCAACTGAGATAAGAGTTTTTTTTGGCTGGAGACATTGGAAATCAGGAAAAACCATAAAAATGAAATGATTTTTTTTATGACAATGTATATTCATCCTATTCATAACTCATTCCACACGGAGAAGGTGAAACATGAGTGTGCCTACTGGCCGTAGTTATGCCGAATTAATCAAGAATTTGTCGGCAGACAATCCGTGGTCCCGTAGTTTTGGTACGTCTGCATAATCCAAGAAAAGAACACTCGCACTTTCAAATTGCTCTTACTTGTATTACAAGTGGAATTCTCTTACGACAAAATATCTCAACTGAGTAGAATTATAGTATGTTCTTGAAAATATCTCAAAATATCTCAACTTAGTAGAATTATAGTAGTCAAACAGGAAAAGTTCTTGAAAGGCAAACATAGTGAAGTTTTGACTCTAATGTTGCAGATTCTAATAAAACCTTGGTTTTTAACTTTCAAGAATTGGGATACACTATATTACAACTGAAACTCGAAGTTGAATATAGGATTAGCTTCTATTGATTCAATTTTAAATTGTCCAATTCTTAATTTTTGTGACCAAACAATATACAATTTGTCTGGATCTTATGTTTTATTATAATAATAAAAAAAAACTACGTTAAAAAATAATTTTAAACAAATCTTTTATCAGAGATTACGACATCAAAATAAACATAGCATTGTAGCACATCTAAGAGAAAATTAAAAAAAATAGTATTAATTTCAGACATTTTAATTTTTAAAATTACAGTTACTATTTATAACTTTTACAAGAATGGGCAATCAGTTATAGCTATGAGTTTCTTTGGAGCTCAGCTCCACCTTTTGTCAATCATTTGAGTAAAGTCAATCTAAAATTTAAAAATAAGAGATTAATATAAAAAATAATCGGTAAAAGGTTAGTCTTTGTAAACTTCTAATTTTCCAATTAAGAATTGTCGAAACAATATAGACTCTCACAACATTTGTGAATACTTTCTGACGAATTGATGCACTAACTTTCAGACACACCATCACCCAATTTGGACGAATAATAAATGTGATCACGAACATATCAAAGCATATGTCTAATCTACAATACTCACAACCATAATAATATCTAAACTCGGATGCTTACTTTCATTGGTGTTGCGAAACACGATCCCACACAAACGACAATAAATTATTTTGAAAAGAGAGACGATTCATTTGGTCCCCCCTATAACTGTCAAAATTAAGAAAAAGCTAGGAAATCATTTTCGTAGGGTAAGTTACACAAACCCTTGAATTTCGGGTTTGAGATATTCACAGAATATCCAGTAGCAAAAACTATTTAAAAATACACTTGTCTATTAGAATTATCGAAATTCTAATTTTTTTATATGTATTTAAATAACTTAAATAACAGTTTAAATACACTTTGATGTAACTAACATATATTTTATTGTAAAAAAATTGTAATGAATTTACAACAATAAAATTTAAGAAACTAATGAGCTATAAAAAAAAATAATAATTAGTAAAACATTTGTTTATTAAATTTTATTGTTGTAAATTCATTGCAATTTCTTTTATAATAGAATACATGTTAGTTACATCAAAGTGTATTTAAATTATTAATTAAATTATTAAATATATATAAAGAAATTAGAGTTTCAATAATTCAAAATTTTGAGTCTCAATAAATCAGATATTAGTTTAAAAATCTAAATAAATAGATAAAATAAAATAAGGGTTAATAATTTATCAGTATAAAAAATAACAAATAAAAATATTACTAATTGATTAATTTGCTTATTTGTTCTTATTGTAGTTGAGTATTATAAAACCAATACAGATATTCCAACTTATTTATATGTGTTTTTTAATTTAATTTTAGATCAAAATACTCAATCAAAATAACAAATATATGTTGTTAAAATAAGAATTAAAAAATTAACAAAGGCAACAAAATAAATAATTAGTTAAGAAAATTTAAAAAAAAATTATTCTATGTGTACAAATAATTATAGCAGAACAAAGGAAGTAGCTAATGGTAAGCGAGAATGGAGAAAAAGAAAAAAAAATAAAAGAAGAAAAATTAAGGAGGGGTAAAGGAAAAAAAGGTGGAAAAAAGAAAAAGAAACACAATTACTCAGCAAGGGTATTTTTGTCCAATTATATAAAAAGAAGGGGTTGTGCCTATAACAAGAGTTGGAGAAGGCAAAGTGTAATTAATGGTGTAGTTGGCGGGGATTTAGTGCTAATAACATAATTATAAACCCAGTCCGGGAAGGAAGTTAGCGAGGGAAGTGGATCAACGAGTCACTAGTTTAACCGGTGGGTCACTAATATATATTATTTTATTAATATAGTAGAATAATTTTAAATTATTAGATAGAAAACATATGCTAAAAACATTTATAATACATATTTATCACTATTGACTCATGTTAGATTTTATACACTATTGACTCATGTTAGATTTTATTTGAAAGAGAGAAATGGAGAAAAATAAAGTTAAAAGTAAAGTTTGAACGTATATAATCTATACTATATATAAAGTTTCAATCTCTCATTTTGGTGTCTGTCATCTAAATAACTTTCCATTATACCCATGGTTGTTAAAATCGCGATCTTGGATCGTAGGATCATACTACGATCCTAGAATGCCAAAATGACTTGGATCGTTACTAGAATATGAATTCTTGTAGAATCGGGTAAGATTGTAAGATCGTATGGTAGGATCATAGGATCATACGATCCTAACTGATCCCATGATCCTACGAAAATAATCTTTTTAGGCCTTCTAAACTTTTGGGCTTTATTTGTTTTATGTTCTAAAAGGGATAAATTTATTTTGTGACCTATTTACACATTTTAGCCCAACCGCCAAATTCCTATTTCAAAGTCTAAATTCCAAACACTATGCTTGTCAGGATTGCAAAATTTCCTTATCAAAATAGAAATTCTCCAATTATATCTTCATAATACTTAGTGGATATTTTATCTTTTTAAATGGATGGATATAATATGATATGTTGTAAAATTAATAAAACTACAAATCAGTTAAGCTCAACATCTATTTGAGAAAGTCTTTTAAAAAGTTAATATTAGAATATTTTTTAAATTGTGACGTATATAAAATATAAAAAAATTTGAAATTTAAACATATTTAGAGAACGTGATTAAGAAATCTACCCTACAAATTTTGTTATAAAAATGATGAATTAGTATATTAGTTGGTGCTATTGGTTATTTTAATTTGTTTCTTGAACTTTTATTTTCTTATGATTAATGTTATTTGTTTTTTAACGGAAAAAGGTAAATTCTTATTGATTTTGTAAATTTTTTACATGAGATCATTTAAAGGCATTACCCCTATGAGATGATCTAATCCTCATACAAGCAGTCTAACGATAGTCTAGCTAATATTTTATCTTTTAAGACAAATCCAAAGTTGTAATGCTTCTTGAGATCTTCTCCTAGTTTCATATTGTTAACAAATATGTTCTTTAATTTGATTCCTAACTTGTTCTAAAATATCCTCTATTTGGATAGTTATTATTTGATTAGGATATTATTCTAAATATTATTTGAAAAAAGTACTGTAACATCTCTTTTATGTGATGTATGCGAGAATTGAAAATTTTTATTTTGAAAATATTGCAGAACAAATAGAGGTTATGTTATTAAATTCATTTTTTTCAACTTCATTACTTCCATTTTCTTATACAATTCATGAAATAGGTCAAAATGATATATTTTTATACATAATTTACAAATTATATAATTTTTATTATGGTTTTTGTTATTTATTAGTTTAAAAATAATTTATTTTGTTATTTTAGATACTTTTGGTAGGTTATTACGATTTTACGATATCCGATCCTACGATCCGATTCTGACAGAAGCAAATCGATCCTACCTAGAATCCCGATTCTAGAAACTATGATTATACCCCTAAATAAGTAAAGAAAGAAAAATAACTATAATATGTAAGAGAGGAAAGAGGAGTGTAAGTTAAAACAACTCGCTAACTTTTCTCCTATCTACCTTCTGCTATAATGCTACCTATATTTTATTTTAAATTTTTAATTCCATTATTTATTTTTCTCTTAAAATTTCACATTCATAGAATGTGTCTTTCTCACTAGTATAAATAATAGGAGAGAAACAATATACATCGCACTTGGTGCGGCAATCGGCTTGGACTCAACATTACATACGGGTGCTGTTCGATTCTTTGTAAGGGTGGATTTTTCAATTTCCATTTTGGAACCCATGAGTTTCTTAAAGAATCGGTCAGTCACCTTGTTCAACCGGTGAGTTGCATGGATTTAGTCAATTCCTTCTTTATCCGATCAAATTAGTGACTCAGTCTGGTCATAATAATCAATTTATTGAGTTGATCAGTTAAATTGCCATACCAAACGAGATTCTTAATAATAAAACTTCAAATAACTGATGAACCTTTTCTTCTAGTCGGCTTCGAAGATAGAATATAATGATTGTCGTGCAAAATTTTCCTTTTTTGACTAGAAAAAAATGTCTTAACTAATATCATGCATTTCAACCTTAAAATTAACACTTATTTAGCCAAAATTTCTTTCAATTTTGACCAAAAAGAGAGAGGGAGAGTTCTTGGAAGGGAAAACATGTAGAGTGGTGGGTGACTAGGTAATATAGAATGATAGAGATACCTTTGGTAAATGGAATTAAAGGTGTTGAGTTCAAACTCTTATACTGTCACAATGGAGGAAGTCTGTGATACTCACCTGTAATATAGAGTGGGTCTTGCAGTCATTAAAATAACTGAAAAGATAAGAAATTTTAAACTTTTCAATCATCTAATAGTTTATTAAACTTATGGAGCAAAGAATTTTTTGTCAAAACAATCTACGTTTGCATTTTCCTTTATTTTAAGATACTAATTTAATATGCTCAAACAAAAATGAAAGGTGGTGTGGAAGCGTTTCAAATCATCTGTCCAATATACCTATCCAATATGCATGTCCCATGCAAATACGTCGTTGTCTTACTTATAAATTGAATAGCATGCTTTTTTATTCTCTATAAGGGCCCACTCATTTTTTTCACCTTCTAGACTTTTGGTTTTAACCAAAACAACTAATTTCGAATCACCTGGGTAAGAGACCAAGACCAGTCAAGTAAAGGTTGAGGAATCTGTCGGGACAAATCAAGGGATAAGAAGACATATTCAAATTGAGTCGCGACCCAGCAGTCTCAACCATCACAGACACATGCGCCGACGATAGATTTTGCTACCATTGCAGCGATTGTGGGACAAGTGGTGCATGCAGCCATTCATACTACTCCTGTAACTACTGTACCTAATCCACCACTACAACTAGAGGCTAAAGATATTGATTACTATTATCGGACAAGGAATTACAAAGATCAATATTCTCACTTTCGAGGGCAAACATGATCCCGATAAAGCAAAAAAATGGTTAGGATAAATTGAAAAAAAATTAGATTTACTGAAGTTTCCAGATGAGTACAGATTCCCGATAGTAAAGACATACTTGGTTGGAGATGCAACAAGATGGTGGAAGCGAGTGAAATCTGTACTTGCCCCTAGGGGATAGATTTCATGGATGACTTTTAAGAAGGTATTTTTAGAGCACTTTTATCCTTCACACCTCAGAATTGAGCGGAGAGACGAATTTAATTCATTTAGATAGACTCTTGGGATGTCATTAGTGGAGTATTCACACAGATTTCATGCATTGGAGATATTTGCTCCAGGGGTCATGAGTGATAAGGAAGAAAAATATGATCTTTTCAAAAAGGATTTGTTGAAAGAGATCCGAAAGAAAATAGCAGTTGTGGACACAGATACATTCGAGAAGTTGTATGATACTAGTGCCCGTGTAGATATATTCCTAAGAGACTGCAGGAAGCGGAAGAGAGATATGACAGTGGTCTAGTATTCCTACACAGAGACCAGTTTATAGACCTACAGCACCTCTAGCCCGCAGTGTACGACCACCGCAACCACTATTTTCACAGTTTCATGATTTCAGGCCCCAGCCACCACATGTTAGACCGTGACCACCCTTAACTATCGCTGGACCCTCTCGGATTATTGATAAGAGGAGAGGAACAGTATCAGTATCAGCCCCACTTCAGGCATGACCTCGTATTTCAGAGTGTAGTTATTGTCAACGTTATCACATGAGAGATTGTAGGTAGAGGTCCGGAGCATGCTTAGCCTGTGGTTGTTTTGAGCACAAGATTAAAGACTGCCTTACTGCCAAGCCAGGACCGTCACAGTGGCAGATGCCACAAAGGAGGAGTGGTAGAGGAACAAGACCAGTTATAGCCCGAGTTTATGCTTTGACCATGCAAGAAGCAGATGGATTGGGCCAAGTTGTGGCATGTATAATATTAATTAATAATACGTGTCTGCAGCTGCTCTATTTGATAGTGGTGCTACGTATTCTTTCATTTTTAGAAGATTCGGTAGAAAGTTGAACGTTAAACTTGATTGGCTTGATACCCCTCATAGAGTGGGTATACCGAGGGATAGGATTCTTGAATCTAGATGGATATATCCTAGTTGTAAGGTATCATTGGGTGATTATGAGTCCGATACTAATTTAGTGTAACTTAATATGTCTGATTTTGATGTAATACTGGGTATGGATTGGTTCTCTCACAATTATACTCACTTAGACTGCAGGAAAAAGAAAGTTAGATTTTATTTTTCAGAGAAAAAGGAGATTGTGTATCAAGGTGGTATCAAGAGACGATCTATACCATTACTGTAAGTAATACAGGCACAGAGGGCATGGAGGAAGGGTTGTGAAGCACTTTTGGTTTATGTGATCAATACATAAAAGAAAGGTGCCCAACTAGAAGATATTATAGTGGCCCGAGAGTTTCCAGATGTCTTTCTAGAAAATCCGAATTTCCAAGCTTGCCACCAGAGCGAGAAATAGAGTTTGAAAGTAATCTACCAACAGAGATTGTCCCAATCTCTAAGACTCCTTACAAAATGGCCCCAACAGAGCTTAAGGAATTGAAGACGCAATTGCAGGAGTTATTAGATAAGAAATTCGTCAGACTCAGTGTATCTTCTTGAGGAGCTCCAGGATTGTTCGTGAAGAAGAAAAATGGTAGCCTTAGGCTATGTATCGACTATTGGGAGTTGAATACGGTTACTATCAAGAATAAATATACCTTGCCAAGGATTGATGATTTGTTTGATCAATTGAAAAGTGTTAGGGTATTTTCCAAGATAGATCTGAGATTCGGGTACCATCGGCTAAGGATCAAGTCAGAGAATGTTCCAAAGAGTGACTTTCAAACTAGATACGGCCACTATAAAATCTTGGTGATGCCTTTTGGGTTGACCAATGCACCTGCAGCTTTAATGGAACTGATGAATAGGTATTCTAAACCTATTTAGACTAGTTTAGGTTTGTGATAGTGTTCACTGATGATATTTTGTTTTACTCCCTTTAGAGGAGGAGCACGAAACCCATCTCAGACTGTCTTTATAGAAGTTAAGGGAGCAGAAATTGTATGCAAAGTTTAGTAAATGTGAATTTTGGTTTAAGAGTGTAACATTTATTGGGCAAATCATCTCGAAGAGCGAAGTATCTATGGATTCCAAAAAAATTGAGGTAATTGTTGATTGGCCTAGACCAACAAATATGACAGAGGTTCGCAGTTTTTGGGTTTGACAGGTTACTACCGAAAGTTTGTAGAAAGATTTTCTTTAATAGCTGTGCTTTGACTAGGCTTACCTAGAAGAAGACCAAATTTGTGTAAGATGCAGATTGTGAGGCTTGTTTCCAGGAATTAATGAATAGGTTGATATCGGTGCCAGTGTTCGCTTTGCCATCTGGGACTGGAGGGTATGTAATCTATAGTGATGTTTCTAAAAATGGTTTGGGTTGTGTGTTGATGCAAAATGGTAGAGATTGTTGCTTATGGCTCGCGACAGTTGAAGCCTTATGAACAGAATTACCCTACTCGTGATTTGGAATTAGCAGCCATTGTGTTTGCTCTGAAGATTTGGAGACACTATCTTTACGGGGAGCAATGTGAAGTATTTACAGACCATCAAAGTTTAAAATACTTGTTCACACAAAGGGAACTTACTATGAGGCAGCGTAGATGGCTGGAGTTACTTAAAGATTATAATATGAAGATTAGTTATCATCTAGGGAAAGCCAATAGAGTGACAGATGCACTGAGCAGGAAATCTTCAGAGATCATCTAACATGTTGATAAGGCAAATGGATGAACTAAATTTGGAGATTATGGAGTCCACAACCAATATTTTAGCAGCACTTGTGGTACAATCGACTTTGATAGACAAGATTAAACAAGCTCAAATTACAGATCCAGAATTATTGAAGATCAAGAATAGGGTGAAAAGTGGAGATCCAGGAGAATTTCGGGTTGATAATGACATTGTTTGGATGATGCAAAGACGACTTTGTGTACCTACAAATGAAGATTTGAAGAAAGAGGTCATGGCTAAAGCTCACAGTTCTAAATTTTCTATTCATCCTGGCAGTACCAAAATGTACAAGAATCTGAAACAACATTTCTGGTGGAACAACATGAAAAGAAAAATCGCTGAATTTGTATCCAAGTGTTTGGTTTGTCAGCAGGTAAAGACCGAGCATCAGAAGTCTGGTGGTTTATTGAGTCCATTGCCCATCCCATAGTGGAAATGGGAGCATATCACGATGCATTTCGTCAGTGGGTTGCCCAGGACCAGATTGGGACATGATTGCGTTTGGGTTATTGTAGGCAAGTTAACCAAATATGCTCATTTTTTGCCCTTACAGATTTCTACTCCTATGGACAGGTTAGTACGATTCTATATGGATAATATTGTGAAGTTACATGGTGTGCCTGTTAGTATTATTTCAGATCGAGATCCAAGGTTTACTTCTAGGTTTTGGATAGCCTACCAGCAAGCCATGATAGGTAAAGAAGTAGTTTTAAATTCTGCATTTCATCCTCAGATAGACGGGCAATCAGAACGGACAATTCAGACTTTAGAAGATATGTTAAGGGATTGTGCCAATGATTTTAAGGGTAATTGAGATGAACATTTGATGGAATTTTCCTACAATAACAATTACCACAGCAGCATCGGCATGGCTTCCTGTTAAGATTTGTATGGAAGGAAATGTCGATCACATTTATATTGGGATGAAGTCAGGAAAAGAAGATTAACAGGGCCAGAATTGATTCAAATTATAGTGGACAAGATAGTTGTTATTCGAGACAGACTCAAGACAGCTCAAGATAGACAGAAGAGTTGGGCAGATATGAAAAGAAGACCATTGGAGTTTCAAGTTGGAGACAAGATATACCTAAGGGTTTCGCCGACTAGAGAGGTTATAAGATTTGGTAAGAGTGGAAAATTGAATCCGAGATTTGTGGGACCCTTCGAGATATTGAAAAGAGTTGGAAACCCGGTATATCATACTGGCTTTACCTCCAAAGTTGGCTCGAGTGCACAATGTATTTCATGTTTTACGGCTCCAAAAATACATATCCGATCCAAGCCACGTGATCGAGTATCGACCTCTCAGTGGTAAGGAAGAATTGGTTTATGAAGAGGTACCAGTTCGCATTATTGATACCAAGGAACAAGTTCTTCAACATCGATCTATTCCATTTATTAAGATCCAGTGGTCTAATCATTCAGAAAGGGAGGCAACACGGGAATCCGAAACTGACATGCGAAACAAGTACCTATACTTGTTTGTCTCGTAGGTATGTTAAGTTTCGAGGTCGAAACTTTTCTTAAAAAGGGGAGAGTGTAATACCCGACTTTTTCACTCCTTTCATGTATTTTCATTCTTGATCATGTTTCTTTAAATATCCATAACTATCATTTCAAAGTATTAAATAATCTTTTCACCATTTTCAAACAATTTCTAAAATTTTTGGGCAAAAGTATAATTTTATAAAATTTGAAAGACTAAAGTGTGTAAATTTTGATCAAAGACAGTTGAAGAATCAATGGGATTATTCAAAGACAAAATACACAATTTCGAAAATGATGACTAGTATTACCGAGAATAGTCATTATGATCCAATAACCAATACCAATAAACTATATTTAAGTGTTATTCGAATTAATTAAAATTGCTAACCTGTATCTGACTAAAATTAAATATTTGAGTACAATGTTACAGAAAAATCCTAAAGCACAACAATTTCGTTACAAGTCATTGGAATATCAAAATGAGATGAAAGCAATGTTTGATGGAGTTAGCAACTGGTAAAGATGTATGGGGTCCATATAAGGAAGGAATGCCAGAGGATGATGTTGAAACTTGTGAGGAGGCATATATCAATCTTGAATCAGAAAATATTGAAATACCCTCCTCATCGACTAACAAATCAAAAATCAAAACATGAAAATAAACGTGAAGGCAAGCATCCAAAGCAAAGTAATAGTGAAAATTTTGTGGATCTTGGTAATCAATTATTTTTTGTTCTCAAGACAGAAAAAATCAGATGGACCAAGTATTGGAGATTGTAACAAAATTCTAAATGAGATGTCTTTAGAAGAGGATGATCCACCATATCTTGCTACTGCTAGTATTTTTTGTGTAGTAAGGCCTACATGGAACAATGGATTCAATTTGTAGCAAAATCTGAACAAGCTAAATTGGGTTGGATATCAATGAATGCAAAAAAGTTAGGCCTATTTAAATTATCGGATGTTTTATTTTTAAAATTTCAATTTTGTTTATATGACTCTTTCTTGATAATTTAGTATTTTTTTTTTGAATAACAACATTTTATATTGGTTTATAAAAGTTATTGTTGTTTTTGCATTTTTTCCCTAAGGCATTATGGTGAAAATTTTAATGGTTTTTTTTTTTGGAATAATTTTCGTAACATGTATTTAATCTCAATTTTTGCATATGTAAACTGAGGAGCAAAAACATATGCTAATAATTGTGTTAATAATATTAATAATGAAAAGAATAAAAATTAAAACGTATTGGAAGAAGATTCGATACAAATTCTATATTGAGAAGGTATGATTATGTGAATGAAATTCTTGACGGAAATCCTTCACATTGTATAGAAATTTACGAATGAAGAAAGAAGTATTCTTGAATATATGCCTTCACTTTCGAAATAGAGGTTGGTTAGAAAATAGTCGTTTTATTTTTGTTGAAGAAAATGTAGCAATGTTACTCACGAGTATGGTTCAACATCATACAAATCGTGTAATTAAGAGGAGATACAATCATTCCACTCAAACAGTGCATAAATATTTCTATGAAGTGCTACGAGCTATGCTGAATTTTTCTAAGAAGGTGATTGTCTCAAATTTTAACAGAAAAAATAATCCAAGTCAACAACAACGAATACTTCTACAAATATTTCAGGCATTAATATTAATTTAAATTAAAATTGATTAAATTAGGTTGCTAATTCTAGTGTTTTTGTTTTCTTTCAAAAGGGTGTATTAGGTGCATTAGATGGATCTCTTATACCTGCGGTTATACCTTTGGATGAACAAATACCATATCAGGGAAGAGGAAAAGGAAAGTGCATGCAAAATGTACTTGCTATTTCCGACTTCGATATGATTTTTACCTTCATGTTGGCAGGTTGGGAAGGAGTGGCACATGATTCAAGAGTTTTAACATAAGCAATAAGAGATCTAACATACAATTTTCCAATTCTTCTGCCAGATTCACTGTGTTTTACATTGTATTTTAAATTTAACGACATATTTTTCTCTCAATATGCTTAAATCTGTTTTGTGCAGATAAATATTATTTGTGTGATGCAACTTACACACACGTGGATTTATGACACCATATTGAAATGTACCATATTGGTTATTTGATTTTCAAAATAGTGCTCGTCCAAGAACAAAAGAAGAGTAACTTAATCAAGTACATACAAGATTTAGAAATGTGATTGAACGTGCTTTTGGAGTATTAAAAGCTCGTTTCCTGATACTTAAAACAATGGCATACCATATCCATTTCCAACACAAAGAAATATTGTGATTGCATGTGTTGCATTACATAATTATTTGCGAAGAACTTCTGTAAATGATTTTTTATTTCAACAATATGTAGATCATGACGCTATAATAGAAAATGATCAAGAGCTTGAAGATGACTCGACAAGCCAAGAATTAGAAGGACGATCTAGACAAGAAGATCAAGTGTTCATGCATAATCTACGTGAACAAGAGCAGATCAACTTTCAAATTCTTAAATTAAATTTAGATATTTAAGTTTGTTAGTTATTTTAGATTTTTTTAACAACAAATATATATTTAGTTTATTTTATTTTATTTTTTTAATATGTATATTGTACTTTATTTTATTTACTATGTAATTTTATTGTTCTATGCAATTGATTTTGTTAAATAACCACTTTTACTTGTTTATTATCAATAATATTATTAATTAACTAAATTAAAATATAATTATGTTATTTAAGTGAAAAATTAAAGGAAGGGCATAATCCCTTGCACAATTTGATTTATTAAGCATTTAGCTACGTGTATTTATCAACCAATATTAAAAAATTCTGCATTCAGATTCAAACATTCAAAAGTTTATTCTCATTGCTTAAAACTTCAACATCTTAACTGTTTCAGTATTCAGACTTCTGCAGTAAGTATTTAGATTTCAGAATTCAATATTAACAAACAGGACCTTAACATATGAGTTAACTCTATAGTCATAGAATAGTAAAATGACAAATGCTTGTAAAGATTGAAGACAAGTGGTGAGATACTTCCCCATGACCTATTAGTCATGGATTCGAGTCACTAAAGGGTAGGTGAACAGGTAAAATTAAAAAAAAAATTAAAAGAAGAAGAAGAAGATTAAGGACAAAAGTTGCCTATTAGCTGTTAAATCTTAACTTTGTACCTGCGAATTAAATTGATTGTAGAATCTGAAGTTTATTACCACAGAAATTAAAACCAAATTGGAACTATTTGACTACTTGAAGTTTATTACCACGGAAGTTAAAACCTAAACAAGAACTATTCCACTACTAAATTTTGACAACTAAACCAACATCTAAATTCTTACAATGAATTATCTAAAGCTCAACCAGCCTGTAGAACTAAAATTAAAACATCATAAATCTTTTCAAGATTTTCAAAAATGTCAGAAAAATAAATGTTAAACTAAAATGATGATTTCTTCGATTTTTCAACTAGAAAATATAAATAATGAGATTAAACATACCTTGTTCTCTCATATACTTTGCACCAGTATAATAGACCACCCTGACATGAAATTGGACAACCACACTTGTCATTGCAACTAACACCAATATCACTTGTATTTCTTATATTGGTCACACTGTCGTGAAGTTCAAAGTTACTTTTCATCGAACTATTATGGCTATGTTGTTGTTGTGCCTGTAATAAAATGGATACTCAAAATTATAACATTTCATAGCAAAATTAGTTTCCAAATAATTATCATACTCTATAGTTGTCAAGAAAAACCACCTCTAGTAATTTAGTCTTATGCTAATGGGAAATTTTACATCCTTCTTTGAATTGAAAGTTTGAACATCAAGTTGTTGACATGGATTTGAGCATGCAGCCTACCATTAAAGCATCAAGGAAAAAGATAAATCGGCACAATATAAGCAATGTATAATTATTTATCAATTTAAAATGTTCATGTGAAAAAAGAAAATTGTACCTGTAAAGATTGCGTGGACCAAAGAAATTGTTGACGAGTAGGATCAATCGTGTCTAAATTATCTTTAATTATATCAAACTGATTCATATCCTTTAAATATACAAAAGTAGATATAAAATAAATACCCATTAGCAGTCATGATATATTTATATTTTCGCGGTTATGATATAACAAGCAACTGCAACTTAATCACAAGAGTACACTAATCACATTTGAATTATTGAAATATCACCTTGGTGTAGTTAAACCTTTGATATTGCATAGCAGGTACATTAGAAGTGACGTTAGCATTTTGTTCCACTACCTATTAAAAAATAAAGAACATAATTTCATCAAACACAGTGAGAGCCCATATAAAAATATAAGAGTTTTCTGAAAGATAATTATCAATAAAGTCTACCTGGTAATCTTGCATCCATGATTTACAGTCATGCAAATCTACTATGCCTCAAATGATATACCAGGATGTTGAATATTTATCTTGAATTCTATACTAAAAAATTGAACTGAAGCACAGAAAAATATTTAAAGAGCATCATACCTCAGTTTGTGATGATGAAGATGGTCTCCATGCAGTCGTAATTGTTTGACGTGAACTTTTCTTAGTTGATTTTTTTTTTTTTCGAAGCCTTCTCTAAAGCACTTCTTAACGTCTTCCCTGGGGTAGTTTTCATCTTGGCTTTGATCCCTTTAATTTTGTTGCCACTTCTATCAGCAATACTTACCCTATTTTGGTTCAAAGGATTTGAACTTGTATCTGAGCTTTGAAAAGTCAAATTTCCACTTAGTAATCTTGCATCCACCACTTCAAGCATTTTTAAAATACCGTCTTTTGCATATATTGTGTAGGTTGTCTCAGTTTATGCTGCTTTGGTTACCAATTGAATATATAATTTGCACAATTCCTTGTACCGCATACTTGAAATTACTTTAGGATCTAAATTATTCATGTCAATAGGGAAATCTTCAACTCCAAAATATTCGATATTTTCTTCACGTGTCTACCTATTCAATATGTATTACCTTGGAATCTTTATGATATTTCTCATAGTAAAAACTTTCAAAATATGTGAACAAAAATTCCAGAGAATTCAAACTTTCTACAACTACAATTGATATTGTCATTTGATGAATCAAGTAGAACTGTATGATGGTAGAGCTTTTGATAAGGTGTAATATGATACTTTCTAGAATCCAATCTCACCACAATTATCAATTCTAGAATCCATAGACTTGCACAATTCGTCTTGAAAACACTTGAAAACTTCAAGTGTATAGACATTTGCTGCATACTTAAAAAATTCACAAGGAAATTGTAATGATGGAGTACTTATATTTGCTAATATCTAATATTAGCTTTCAACTCCTCATATCGTCGATCTTTAGTAAGCCTCTAAAAATGATTAAAAAAGTCAAGGAACTTGTGCTTATAATCGACATACCTTTTGAGGACACTATTCACACTCTCACTTCTTTAGATGGTCGTCATGTCTGCACAAAACATTTGGTGGCCATAAACTAATGCCCATTTGTCCTTTATCCCAAACATTCGCTTCAACCATTTTGTTATCTTGAAGATCATATTTATCCAACATTTTATTCCATTCTTCTACAAAATCTTCTTCTTCTTCAAAATCATATATGCATTTGCTAAAATCATTAGCAAAGCTTTTGAATTCACCAAAAACACCACTCAAATGATTGGCTGCATTTTGATAAATATGCTACATACAAAGATATTGATGTGTTTCAGGCCATTTAGAAGCCAACGTTTTAGTTATTGCTACATCCTGATCAATGAGAATGGTTTTAGGTTTTTGTCCAGACATAGCTCTAGTAAAAGTACCATCTGAATAATAACCACTCAAAAGTTAGTGATGTCTCGTCATATAACAACGCAGCACCAAAAATTGCCGTTTGCTTCTAACGGTTTACACCAACAAATAATGCGATGGACAACCTTCATTGTTTTTCCTGTAAGTTGTATCAAAGCAAACAACATCTCCAAAATTTACATAATCTGCCCTCATCTTTGCATCTGACCAGAATATATTTGTAATTAAATCATCTTCATCTACTTGTATGGCATAGAAAAAGTTAGGGTCCTCAAATTGCATTTTTTATAAATATTCAAGGATCCTACCTGTATCTCCTATCTTCATATCTCTTGTCCTCTTGGAACGCAAATAATTTCTATAATCCTCGGGAATAAAACCTACATTATCCCGTCCACCAACTTGCTTCGCTATAAGTGCAAGAGCTTCTTTTGGAGGATTCCCACACTGTTTGCCATTTCAATATCAGTTGCTGAAGTAGAAGTTGCATTCCTATGAGATCTATGCAAGTGAATTTTGTTCGAACACACTAATTGCAAGCTAGTGATTGTGCTCTGGGACAAATTGAATCACGCGAAATTTGACTATTTTGTGACTATTAACTTTCATTTTTGCCAAACAGCCAAATCATTTTTCACATTAACATTCTATTTATCTTTTCCCCATTTTCTGTCTGCACTACAACAGAATGTCCTTACAATTAATTTTCTTGTACTATCATTGTGGCTTTTACTATTTCTGATGCCAAATCCTACTTCTTTAGCATATGCAAGATAAAACTAATAAGCCATATCCTCAGTCTCAAATTCCATATCTATCTCCGGAATAATTTCCTTTGGGCATTGAAGAGTGAATTTTATTCAAGTCTTTGTGAGAATTCAGAACCAACAAATCCACAAGTTTATCTTGACTACCTTCATTGACGATGTTATAAGTCTTTACATTTTTATTGGCTTCTTCAAAGTGTAATTGCCGACGAGGCAAGGCTTTGCTACCCATAGAACTATCAGGATTCATATTCTAAAATAACAAAAGAAACAATTATGGGTATACAAACAGTTTAAATGTTTAGTTTAAACTTGAGAAATAGGAAAATATATAACAAAAAAATAACAGTCTAAATAAGAAGATTATTTTTGACTACCCATAAGCTATTAATATAAATAACTAACCATCTATAATAATAATAATAAAAAAACACCATAGGAAATAATAGAATTAACTAATATTTTTTCATCATATTACATTATAAGAAACACTAGAAATAAATGCATTGAATGCTATCATGATATGGCTAGGAGGAAACTATGTAGTTAATTATATTTTTTTTGAAAATTGAAATTCTAAAAGAACATATTTGCTTTGGGATTTCTTTTATTTTCTAAGTATATACACATTTTGAGACTACAGACTGCATCCTGTAGAATGAATAAGACTAACAAAATTAAAACTCCAACTCCTAAGTAATTGTGAAAATTTGGTATCTTATCTTATTTGATATCATTGGGTTAATAATGTTTACTTCTAGTTAGGGAAACCAATATTCTTGAAATTTTCAAGATATTATAGATTGGCATGCATGTACAGGGCTATTTTTTTTTTTAATTATTTTTATAGGTGAATATTCATTGCCTATCTACTGTCTCAAAATATTATGGTTCTTTGTAACTTACAAATATCAGTGTGGGAACAATAAACAATTGGATAACTCTTGCAAGACAATAAACAAAACTTTGTGAAAAATATCAACAAAATTCATCTTTTGGGAATAATAAACAATTATATAGGGACACTTTTTTTATATTAGATATTAAGGTGCAGAAATTTTTAATTACCATAAATAAGAGGCTTCCTTTGACCTTGAATCTTGAAGTTGACAGAGGAAAGCATCTGCTGCAATATATATTTGCTTAAAGAGCCTGACAAGAAAAAAGAAGTAAAGACAAAAAGAATAGATGCAGGGGTTTATTATTTTAGTCCCTTAAGAAAAGAAAGACAATTAGAGCTGTTTTGGTTAAAGGCAAAAGTGTGAAAGGTGAAAAAAATAAGTAGGTCCCTTAGAGAGAATAAATAAAAGCATGTTGTTCAATTTATAAGTAAGACAGAGACGTATTTGCATTGGACAGGCATATTAGAAAGGTATATTGGACAGATGATTTGAACCGGGTGTGTAAATCCTTTTACAAGTACAAGGTTTATTTAAAAAACTATGGCCAGTTGTATCACTATCTCGACAATTCTACTTTCAACTGAGCCCCTGAATTCAAATATTTAGTTTTTAACATATCAAAAGTCATCTATGTAAAGAGTTTTAACTGCACGAGAATGAACTAATATAAGTTTTTCTTTGATGAATTGGTAAACTTAAACTCGATGTCAAGTGACGACTTTTATTTTTAAGTTAATAAAAAAACCTTTTTTTCCTAAATTATTAGTTAGTCTATTTTCGTCATATTTTTCTTAGTCCTATCTTAGGCACTTTTCCCTTTTATTAATTTTTCCCTTAATTTTATTTCTTTTATTTCTTTTTTCTTAGTTTAGATTAGGACTGGCCCATATTCACTACATTAAAAAAATATAGTGCGACACACATAAGCGAACTTGTCATACTTATTGTAAATTCCAACAAGCTTAATGAGTAATGCTCAAACTATCATTTTCTTATTAGATATGACAACACGTTCATGAGATGACTGGCCAGAATCACGTTCATTAAGTGCGAATTTATTTGTTTGATGGGTGCATTAACGTTAGAATTTTACATCCGGTATATTTTCCTTAAAAGTTATTAAGTGGCGAATTATGGTGTTAGGGTGCATTAGGGTTAGGGTTTAGGGAACTCAATTATTTTAATTTAACTAAACTTCGCCCTTGGATCCACCATTGGATTTGTAGAAATTTCACAAGAATGGTCTTTAATGACCCTCCATTATTTACTGAAACTAAAATAATAATCTTTATTACTAATTATATCAAAATAATACGCTCACTAAAAAATATACACGTGGTTCTGAGTCCGTGTTCGCTAGGGATATTTTGGTAATTTTACCATCATCGCCAAAGCAAGATTAAATGAGTCAACAATAAATATTTCCAAACCCGTGGATCAACCCAACTCATCAGCCACAAGTATAAATATCAAAATTACAGGTGTGATTCAAGACATTCATTCTCACATTTTTAAATTTTGAATTCTCTCTGAATTTTTCTCGTCTAAAGTATCTGACTTGAGTGTCAAAGCCTACCTTGGGGACAGTCCCACCTTTTTTTTCTCAAGTCTTCCGGACAAGGGTACTACGTGTAGGATCCTTACCTAAATACCAGACTGAATTACACTTGGAATTAGCATTGAGCAAATTTTAGCATCAACATTTTAGCGTTATATGTGGGAAACTAAACTAAAAGTCATTATAAGTCATGGGACCTAACACTTGTAACTCTCACCAGAACAACACCAACAAATGCAATGAAGTAATTTCTAAGCATTGCTTCTACACTGTGGGGTCATGCCCTGCTTGCACCTTCTGATGTCGCTTCCTACTTATACCTTTTGGAGCCATTCTCATTTCACACCCTCCGGGTGAAAATCTTGCTTATGTACCTTGAGGTTGAGCTCTACTGACACTCTGCAAGGTCATCCCTTACTCATAACCTTCTCGGTCTCTCCTTACTAATCATGGCTTCCGAGGTAGAAGAATTGCTTACATTCTCTAGAGTTGAGCCCTACTTACACCCTCCGGGGTCAAGCCTTATTTGCAGCTTTTATGGTCATTCTCTACTCACATCCTTTGGGGTAGAAAACTTGCTCACACCTTCTAAAGTTGCTCATTACTTACATTTTCAGGGATAAAACACTTTCCATACCTTACGAGGTTGAGTCATGTTAACACCACTTTAGAGTTGAGTCATCCCTATAGAGTCAAAAGCTAAATCTGCTTCCAAGAGCATGACTCACCCTTTTCGGGGTAAAATTTAAGTCTTTCTAAGCAGAATACCCAAGGTGACTATCTAAGTAAAATACCTAAGGTGATTACCTAAGCTAATCACTACCTAACTTCAGTACTTAAGACTGAGCCCCTAAATTTTGAAGGAGTTGCAACCCATGACTTGTTGGAATTTGAGTTGGGATATCCATGGAATGCTTGGTTGTGATTTTAAGCAAGGTATTAAGTACTTTGCCTCTAAGTAAATTAAGTATTATGCTTCCTCCCAAAAAAATACATTCTACCTCTGCCAAAATTATGTACTCCATCTCCAAGTGAAAAAATATACTTTGCCACCAAGTAAATAAAGTACTTCGCCTCCAAGTAAAAAATGTACTTCGTCTCTAGACAACTCAAGTACTCTATTCCCAGATGAAAAATGTACTACACCTCGGGAAAAAAAAATATGCTTCGCTTAAGGGCAACTTAAGTACTCCGCTCTCGAGTGAAAAATTTTCTCCATTTCTAGTTGAAATACTTCGCCTCCGGGCAATTTAAGTACTCTGCCTACGGGTAAACAATTTACTCTGCCTCTTGGTATAAGAATGTACTTTACCTCTGACAACTTAATTATTTTGCCTCCGGGTAAAAATATGTACTTCATCTCTAGGGGACATAAATACGCTCCACTTCCAGGTGAAAAAATATAGTCCACCTTTAGGTGAAAATTGTACTTCGCCTACAGGTGAAAAATGTACTCCATCTCTGGATAAAAGAATGCATTTCACCTCCGAATAGCTTAATTACCCAAGTAAAAAATGTAATCCGCCTCTAGGTAAAAAAATATACTTCGTTTTTGGTTTAAAAAAAAAAAAACTTCGCCTCTAGGCAACTTAAGTACTTAGCCTCCGGGTGAAAAATGTACTTCGCCTCCGAGTAAAAGAATGTACTTCACCTCCGAAAAACTTAATTACTTCGCCTCTGGGTACTTATATATATATATATATATATATATATATATATATATATACACTCCTCATCTAGGCGACTTCAGTACTCCATCCTCGGGTGAAAAATGTGTTCCGCCTCCAGATTAAAAATATATTCTGCCTCCAGGTAAAAAATGTACTCCGCTTTCGGGTAAAAAATTTATTCTAGTCAACATTTGAGTAAAAAAATATACTCCATCTCAGGGTAAAAAAATATTCATCACACTTCTGGGTGAAAAATTTACTATACTCTGCCTCTAGATTAAAAATATACACCGCCTTCAGGTGAAAAATATACTCTGCCTCCGGATAAAAGTATACACCGTCTCCAGGTGAGAAATATACACCACCTCTATGCAAATTATGTACTCTGCCTCCGAGTGAAAAATGTATTCTGTCCCTACCTAAAAAATGTACCTCGCCTTTGGGTGAAAAATTATATTCCGTCTCTAGATAAACAACCTATTCTGCCTTTGAGTGAAAAATGTATTCCGCATTCTCCCAAATTATGTACTCCATCTTCGGGGTCCAATCAACTCATTTGGGAGTACCAAGGAGCATTCCAAAAACATGTCTCTTATCGTGCCATCCATTTTTTTGGCTAAGTCCTTACCTTTCCCTCATCTTTCTCTACCTTACCTACTCCACCTTATTGAGTTCACCTCACTTACTCCACCTCACCTTATCTTACTTACTCAGGTAGTTCTTCCTATTTAGGTGGTACCTTCCACTCAAGGTGCAGTACCTCTTATTTAAGTGGTACCACACTCTTATGTGGTATCCCCTATTAAAGTGGTAGTACTCATATTCATGTGGCATTCTTTCCCACAAAAAAAAAAAAAAAGAACCTAACAGCTTCGGCCAAGACATCGCCCCCAAAGTATCACAATACTACTTTCTACCTGGATTATTTTGCACAAATGAAATAATTTTCTAAGTTTTAGAATTAGCTCAGGTCAATTTTATAGCTCCGGCCGGAATGCGGTAATAACGTAAAAAAATTAAATGTTCGACTTGAGATTGGGGTACAAGTGATGATGCCAAAATTATATGTCCACCAACAAATATACATGTGGCTCCAGGCCCGTGTTAACTAGGGGCATTTTGGTTATTTTACCCACGTAGCCAACGTAGGCTTAAGTGGGTCAAATAAATACTTACAAACCATGGATTGACCTGATCCCTCAACCATAGGTACAAATATCGAAATAGCAAGTTTGATTCAAAACATTCAATTTTCAATCAGACTCATTAGCTTTGAATTCTCTTTGAATTTTCCTCCTGTCTAATATAACTGACTTGAGTATTGGAGTTTACCCCCGAGAAAATATAGCACTGTACTTTTTTTTTTTTTTTTCAGGTGTTCCGAATGTGGATATTATGTGCGAGATCTTTACTTAAACACTGGATTGAATTATGCTTGGATTTGAATTTGAGCAAATTTCAGCATCAACAATTACTAATACTAGTAATTAATAATTAATACCTATTTTAAACCCTCGATTTTTTTTTTCCAGTTCTAATAGTAAATGTGTGAGTATATGTGAGAAAAATGAGTGCACGAGACTTATCGGTGGTGTTGGTAGTTGTGGATGACATAGTTTAGGAACAGCGATGAATAGCTAAAGGGTAAATCTTGAGTAGATCAAGATGCATGGCCTTGTTATGCACTTTATAGTTCTCATTTATCCATATACATTATCTTTTTTAAAATTCCAAACCATTATTCTTACCTAAATTACATGGCTAACCACAAGTATAAGGTATTTTAAAAGGCATGTACCTTAATCTTCCCAAAAATTTACTTAGGGTAAAGACAATTGTGTAAGGGATGAAAGAGGAAAGAGAAATATTGGAGGGAGGGGTAGTATTTTGATATTTTCAATTAAAAATTGGTATATTTTCCAATTTGGGTAAAATTACATTAACATCATATAGAATTTGTACAACTGTAAGAATCTCCCCTTAATTTTTAGAAAGGTATTGTAGTACTCCGTCTTACATTGATAGTTAGAGGATATATTTTATTGTTTATAATATCTCGAGTCATAGGTTACTAATAATTTGACTTAAATATTTTGAACCAGTGGTTTCTGCTTAAAAGTTATTGGCTCATTCCAGACTTAGGGCATTACAGTCAATGTTTTAAAATCGGATCGAATCGATCGGTTCGATCGATCGGACTGCGAACTAGAAGAACCACCGGTCTGATCCAACTATATATCCGGTCTGTCTAAAAAATTGGATAGAACCGGTAAAAAATCGATTGAATCGATTTTGAGTGGTTTTTTAAATTTTAGAATAAAAAATGATTTAAATAAAGAGAAAAATTAAAAAATCGTGAAATAAACTCCAAAATGGAAAAATATTGAACACACCAAAGCCTAAACTATTAAGTTATTATTTTTTTGATATTTTTTATACTTATTTTTGTACAACTTTCACTTTTCTTATTAGAAATTTGATCAGTATTTTGGGGTATTAGGAATATAATTCTCCAAAAATAATGTTTCACTTCTATTTTAGATTTTATATAAATATAGTTTAGGTCATTTTAAATTATAGCACACTTTGGTAAAAAAAAAAAAAACTTAAATTAGTGAACCGGCCGAATTTGAACCTCAAACCGGACAGGCCACCAGTTCAATACCTGGTCTAGTTTTCAAAACATTGGTTACAGTTGGTATCAGAGCGAATTTCATGCAGTCCCTGTACGACAGGACGAGGTGAGACTTAGCCAATGGTATTGTGCCACGCTATGTATGAATGTGACATAGTATTCTACTCTGACTTTTGGAAGGAAAGGTAATTGTGACATCCCGTCTCACATTGATAGTGGGACGAGTTATTGTATTGTTTATAATATTTTGAGTTATGAGCGTTGACTTAAACATTTTAAATATGTTGTTTCGATCAAAAGTTATTGAGCCAACCTAAATCCAAAATGTTACATGTATCAACCCACACTATGCATAATTTTGAAATCTTGAAATTAATGGAAAAGAATTATCTGTGCAAAGCTAAATACAATTGCAAATAAAAAAAGGAAAATAGACAGGCAATTTAGTCTTTATTTTTGTAATTTCGACTAATTTCGTCCCTTATTTGTTATAATAGACTAATTTCATCTCTCATCTTTAAAAAAATATAATCCTTTTAGGGAGCTAAACTATAAACAAATTTAGTCTCTCATCTCTAAAAAAAATTCTCATCTTTGTGATGCTAAACTATAAAAATTGATATTTTAGGGAGCAAAGTGCAAATTAACCATAGTTCAACGGAGCATTTTGCAATCAAGAACCTTTATAGATACTTAAAAGTTAGTTAAACGTTTGTTTAAACCTTAAACCCTAATTTTTCAGAAAAATATAAAATTTACAAAACTGAAAACAAAACAAAACCATAAAAAACATTAAACCTCGGTCCTCAACCCCCCCTCCCTTTAAACCCTCCCTCTAACTCCTCTGCTTTCTCTCCCAAAATTTCAGTTCATTAGAGGCACAATGGCGACGACCGCCGAGGCTCGGCATGTGAAGTCTCTCAACACAGGCGCCGGAAGCCGAAGATTTGTTGTAAGTTGTCTATCTTTCTTGATACTTGTAAGCATATGCAAAAAAATCTAATCCTTTTTTTTTCTATTTGTTTAATGATAGTATTTCAGAATTGTTACTGGGTTTTGAATTTTTTTTTTTTTTCATGGATTGATTTTTTTTTGGGTAATTCGTTTTTGGTATGGGGTATTGTTGTGGTGCAGTACAAGTCGTCTGCACAACAAATTGCTGAAATTGAGATTGATGTATACCGAAGTTTGAAGGACGCTGTAAAAGCCGAGCCTTCTGAAGGTTCCACGTTTTTTCGCGATTGCCTTATCGAATGGAGAGTATGTATCAGTTCATTTGTATTTGAATTTTGTTCTTATAATTGGTTGGAATGTTGAAATTTGTTGTTAGTTTTTGTCTGAAATAGGTTGTTTGATTTTGCACGTAGAAGTAGGATGGCTGGTCATTGATAAATTTTAATGGAAATATAAGAATGGTATTATTGAATATGGAATTTATGGCCGGCGAAAACTGCTAAACCACATGAAATAGATTGGCATTTTTTGATTGTTCCACTTCACTGCCTTGGTGCGTTGAACTAAGGCGCACTTACCTATTAAGAGGATTGAGAAGTCATTCGAGGAATATCAACGAGTAGAATCTGGTTAGGCATCTCACTTGGCCCTGCTTAACAGCTTTAGAAAAAGTTCATTTTTGATACAGAAGCTAGAATACTGTTTAGTTTTGTTTCACAGGTTTTAGTTTGGGAATTTGTAAGAAAAAATTGCTAAGTAGTTTTTCAGGCTTGTTATGAACTAGGCAATTTACATTGGAGATGTTGGTGATGAAGTTAAAGAATCTTGAATGTTTTGTGTGGTAGTGGTTAGATGAGGATGATCTTTGTTGGAATAATTTGCGGGAATTGAGGAACAGATTAGTTGTTATAGTTTTGAATGTTCTTGAACAATATGTCCTTTCTTGTATTAGTCTAAAGAGGTAATGCCTTCACTTAAAAGTTCAAACGCATGATTGCTTGGACTAATCTCTTCTTTGAGGTAGAAGGTGCACAACAATGACATCTTTTTGAAGTAGGTGATGTTAAGAATGTTTATTGGGCAAATGGATTCATCTTATTAGAAGTACTTCATATAGGTGAGGCCATTTTCCATGATTATGAGGACTGTGATTTGTCATCTGTACTGTGGTGAGGGTACCTTTGCATTCTGTTTCATATTTTGTGCATAAGTTGGTATGCATGTATTTGCATCGTATGCACGAAAGATTGCATGTCAATTATTGTCTCTGTTCTATATTGGTTTCTCAATCTATGAACTTCTGTGCTGGGAGCCATCCAGAAAATAATGGATCTGTGTACTTCAATGTATGGCTGGTCTGTGTGCTTAGTCCTTGTTTCAATTTTTTTTTTTCTTTTCTCTTGTGCAACTTCATTTGATATTTTACCTTTGTTGATGAAGTAATATATTGGGCACTTCCATTTCATGTGCCACTTTAGCTGATACTTTTGGATTTATTCATGAAATGCAGGAATTAAATACTGCTGAGGATTTTATTTCATTTTATCAAGAAATGCTCCCCTTGGTACAAACTCTACCACAAATTATATTGCAAAAGGAAATGATCCTCTCCAAACTTCTATGTAGATTTCAAATGAAAAGCAGGCTATCACTGGAGCCAATACTTAGGTATTCTTTCAGTTTTGTTATGTATAGGAATTTTAAGGATTACCACAAGTGAGAATGTTAAAAAAAGACCCAAGTCCTTTTTCCTTTTTGGTTCCTGTGTCTGGTTTTACTCAAGGATCATCGTGTATTTCTCTTTGTGATTCTAACAAGCACCTCTTGTTTTATGAAAATTAATTTTTGATGGCCAGAAAATATAGTCAAGTATTTTGTTGTAAGAACCACACTAGGATTCCCTGTTTATTTCAGTTTTACATTAAAGTGAAGCACATTTTCCATCTTCGTCTGTTAAAACTGTACCATGTCAAAGTAGGATACCTAATTTGTGATGGAAGGAGTAGTCTATAACTTAATACATAAGATTCTTTGGTTACAGGGCATTTTCTCAATTTAATGTCTGCTTGATTTACTTTATGGTTTCTTTTTTAATGTTAATGGTTGGATTGGGGGGATTTATTTTGCAGGTTGATAGCAGCATTATCTAGAGATCTTTTGGAGGATTTTGTGCCGTGAGTCCCATTTACTCCATTTGATGCTGTAATCTTTCTTTTTTAGTTTCCTTTCCCCTTCCCACAACCCCCTTCCCCAAACAAGGAAAAAACAGCCTGATTATTCTTTTGGGTATTGTCAATTCATATATGTTTTTTCTTTTTGGGGGGGGGGGGGAAGGTCCTGTCTTGTCTTTCTTTCTTTCAGGATATTAGATGATCAGAATTTGAAATTGAGAGATCAATAACTTTGGGCTATGATGCTTTTTTTTGTGGTTGTGGACTAAAGTTTGATGAGAAGAAATATTGTTCTGGTTTCAGGGGAAAAACCAAACAGAAAACCTTGATTAGGGGGCTAATTTTGCACAAACCATTGACTAGTATGAGTAGAACTTATAGAAGAGGAAATTTTCATTATACATTAAACAACATTTCAGTATAATGCAAAAGCACCATATAGAAGTCTAACCGTATAGGATACTCCTGATTGAGATAGAAATGCTTTCCTTTGAGAAACTAAATCAACCGGGTAGTGAGTTATACTAGAATCCTGAATCAGTTCCAACTTCCAATCGATTAAGAAATGGAAATAATGTTAATAAGGGCCTGAAAAAACTGAAAATTTATATAAGATAGCTACAGAAACTTGTGAACATTAATACATGAGCACCAGTTCAAAATTTTCTCCTGCGTCATCTATCCTTATTAAATCCCAGTTATCTTGAATACTTTAGAACTTTGCTTGGTTTAGTAGGATGTCTTCACACTGGGGCCTCCTATGTATAGCAGTATGTGTCTGCTGGAGGTCATGGAGTCTGCATGCGGATTGCTAAAAAATGTATAATGATTTCATTGTTGCTGAAGTTGCTAACTGTATTTTTCACATTTAAGGGTAAATTCATTTATTGGGCAGTTTGATTTTTCCCAGTTTGTTTTCTTTTGCTCCTTTCTGGTTGGATTTTTTCTATTGGGATGCACCCTTCAATACTTCTCTTGGAATTCCTTTTTGGATGTCTATTATGATCCAATAAACAATGTTTATTTGTTTGCTGGCTTCTTTGTAAATGTTGTATGATTTGTTAGCTCTCATGTGTTGTTAGAAGTACATGATATTGGACAACTAGTCAACTAGGCTACTGTGGTAGTTTTAGTTCCCACTTTCTAGTAATATTCTGTCTTCTGGGCACTTCTGATTTGCATCGTATTTTTTGCATTTCGTTGAGCATGTGCCAGCTTTCTAAAGAGGATCGTGAATGCTTTAATATTTCTTCTCAAAGGTGGTGCTGATAGGGAGCCGGAGATAATTAAAGAGGTCAAGGCCTACCAACTTGTTCTAGTGTTTTGTTTTGAATTCTGAGACAATATCAAATTGGTATGGCTGGATTCTGAAAGTGTGATTTTTATTTGCTCAGATTTTTACATCATGGTCATACATTATGATGTTCCTGCAGAAGTATCTGATAAAGGATGTCGTTCATGTTCTAAAGTAAGTAAATTTGCTGAACTTATCCTTTTATTTATGGACTATGCGAATGTAATTTTGCTAGATCAATCTTTAAGTTATTGTTGCATATGGGAAATTATGATTTATCAAATTTTGGTATTGCATTACTTTTGGAATAACTCACTTTTTGAGTTTTTCCAGTGTTCAAGAAAAATATAAAAAAATTGGGGTGGTTAATTGTTCTAATACTACCTAGTGTCACTGAGAAATTGATTGAAAGCATGAGCTGCAGCATTTGCATTCCATCTTAGAGAAATAATGCAACTCAAACACGGAATGGAGGTGAATCTTCTTTTGTGATGCTATTGAAATGTAGAAGTTTGACTAACTTTATTAATCTGCTTGCGCACATGCATATGATATTCCTTGGCCTATTATATAGAATGTGTATTATACTTGATCAGATAAGCTTTTCTGTTCTAATATCTCTTCCGTTATGAAAGTTATTTATTTACATTCTCCCTCCCTCCTTCCATCCCTCCCAGAGTCACGCTGAGAATGAGATACTATCCACATGGTGATATACAGAAATTCATGGCAGAGTCTCTATCATTCTTAATGAGGAATGCGCCTGTCGAGCAGCTTATTAAAGGTATTGTCTTCAAGGATGTACATTAAAAGAAAAAATATGAGTTATTCGTCTCTGAACTTAGCCATGTTATATAGTTCTTTTTGGTGTATAATTTGTCCGTGAAAACGTTTAGTCAGTTAGCTTAATGCTGATATGAAGGATTTTGCTAGGAAATTGTGCATGTACTGGCTTGTTTTCTTCTGGATAGAAATTAAGCAATGCATTTTTCTAGTTAGCTATTAAGCGAAGGCCACTTTTGTGCGACTTACTTTAGATGGGATGTTCCTTGGTATTGTTTGCTTTGTTTGAGCCATAAAACTGTTGTCTGTGAAACATATGGGTAACACATTCAAAGCCTTTGTTTTCTATTTCTTTCACCTAAATGCTGTGCAGTAATGTGGATCTTAAAGCTTGAGAACTATTATTTATAGAAATACAATCATTAAAGGCATAATAAATGTTCTTCCTTTACTGGGATTGGACTGCTGGAATTGTTCTAGCCTTCTGAAAACTTTTATAGGCACATTATAATGTGCTTTTACTGTATGTTAAATTTCGTGGAATGGGTGCATGTCTCCAATGTTTGACTGGGATCAAGTTCTAATTAGCACTTAATTCCTGAATTTGCCAAAGCATTGGCTTCTGGTGTCTCCTCCACTGGCATCTTTTAAATTGTCTACTTCTGGTATTTGCATCTTTTGGAAGCAATACTTGTCTTTACATCACTGGAGAAACATCTTGATCTCTTTTACCTCCAGGGTATGCATCCTAGCTTGCAGTTCTAAACTTTTCTAATTTGGAGTATATTAGCCAACAAGTTGATGAACAATCACTCAAGATATGGTAGTTTATTGATGTTTAAGCGTTTGGCTGCTCGGGAGTTAAAGCTCTTACTGCTAATATTGGTGAAATCTGATTCATGGTGCTCTGAGCACTTTTTTCTGTCAGGATGGTATTTACTTAGGGATATTAGATTGGTATCCTGTTGATTTTAGGTCTGGAGGTATAGTCTTTTACTGCTTTTATTTTTAAGGACGTTGTATGGCAAGTAATATGGGTTGCCCTTGTTACCTAATATGGTGGGTCATGTCATGTAGCAATATATATATATGTGTGTGTGTGTGTGTGTGTTACCTAATATGGGTCATGTCATGTAGCAATATATATATGTGTGTGTGTGTGTGTGTGAGAGAGAGAGGGAGAGAGAGAGAGAGAGAGAGAGAGAGAGAGAGAGAGGACTGAAAGTTTCTGTGTATGTTTTTCAAGATCCAGGGAGGGATACTTTTTGCTTAAATGTGAATGCTTAGTGGCAGGGAAATGCTATTTTGATTTGGGCTGTTATGCTTCTTGTCGATGATTGGAAATGTTTCTAATTAATAGGCTAAATCTTGCAACAAATGGGGGTAATTTTTTTTGAGATTCCATGTGATTGACGGTACAATAGAATGAAACCTTGCTGAGACTGTGTATTTTACATTTGCTTTCTTGGACTCCAACATGGTTTAAATGTATACTTCTCTGTACATCACATAACAACTTGTATGGAAAATCATGATGGCTAGTGGGACATCTGGATCATGAATGAACACATCTTCAAAGTTGATATTCAAATATTGTTTGGATTGTAGCTTGTTAGGGTCTTAGAAATGGAGGTTAGATGTGTTGATAACAGGATTCCTGCGTAAAGAGAAAGAACATATCTGGGAGTTTAAGAGACTAACGCTAAAGCCTTGGAATAAGAGGTGGAGTTCTTATGTTCAGTTTTGGGCAAAAGAACTAGATTACAAGTACCTTAAAGGATCAGGGAGTGCTTCTTTTGTTCAGTACTGAAGTGCTTACAAAATTAGCCTGCAATTTTGAATTGGTTCATCTGTTCCTTTAGGAGTATGTGCATTACTTTGCACCATATATCTATTCAAAAAGTCAAAATAGGCAGGTGAGGGACCATATCCAAGTTTTCAACCTATCTAGCATGGGGATGCTGAAAATGTTGTAATGTGGTGATTAATAGTGATCAAGCAATAAAGTTGAGCCTTGTCATTTAGTCATGTTATGATTTAACCACCTGAGATTTGGATTATACATTGAGCCTATGGTCAGCACCATATTTTTGATAGTAACTGAACAGGATCACTACAGATGGCAAACTGAAAAGATAACCTCCCGTTTAATGTTTAATAGAGGACCTGCTAGAAAATTAGCAAACATCGATAAATTGAGAAGGACAAGCAAGAAACAGTGATTAGAGAGTTAATAAACTAAAGCATGGCCTAGTTTCTTCAATGCCCAGAGACTCTACTCCCAGCCCTTCTTTCTGTTTGTTTCCCCCTTCGGTTGCTGGGGAACTTCAAATTGATAGACCTGTGCCACCATACCCACTGATAATCTCCCACAATGACACAAATTGTAGCTACCCTTGAGGCTCTCTAATCTCAGGCATTTCAACCCCTAATGAGCCACCACTTTTATCTCTTCTTCACCTCCAATCTAACCTGCCAAAATAAAACAGTATCAGCCTACAGCGTCACCAACCAAATCTCGGCATGCGTCCATTTTTTTTTAATTAATTACTGGCTTCAGTAAATATCGGCCATTTCCTCTATTCAACTTATATGCATATCTGCATGTCTATTTCGTTTCTACCTGGGTGTTTGGGGTTGTGTGTGTGGAAGTTCTTTTTGTTCAAATATAAGGCACTATGTTTGAGTGTGTTTAAATGTGTATATGTTTCAGCTTCGGTTGGTCATTTGTTTTGGAGGCCGACAGAAAGAAGAGAAAAGAAAAGAAATAAAGGAGGGAATGAGGTGAATTGTTAGCATATTTAGGTTTCGAGCAAAATTTTGGTATTAATTTATTGTCAATAAATTTATTAATTTTTATGTAGGTATCTATTACAAATGGTTATATTTCACAGTCTATTTCATCTCTCATGCACAATTTATTCACTTATATTTAGTTCCTTTTATTTTTTTTAATAAGAAAATTCTTATAGTTTTGTTATAAGTTGAACTTTTTCTATGAATATTGTTATTTGTTGACTCATATTTAGCTTGATTCTGTTCTATATTTAAGGGTAAGGAATTTATGTTCTGAAAACGTCCACATGAGACAATAAAATGCAGTTTTCTGAATCTTAGGGTTTTGTGGTAATGTAGCCCAGTTTACTATATAGGGTGAAAAAATCAACTTACCATACTTGAATGGGTAATCATTTTATGTACATTAGATGTGGTGTTTCTTTCAATTGAACCTTTTGCCCTGGGCTCACATTTTTTTTTGACAAGTAATAAACTATTATTCACAAAATGGTAATAACATCTAAAAGATGTATACAATTACGGCTTAACTTTCAGACAAAAAGTTCATTGAAGATTCTTAGCATGTAGGAATAATCTGCCTACTCCAAGCAAGTATACAAAATAAAATCTACTGTTTTGATCTCAAACTTAAAGGGGAAACTTGGTTTTTGTTGCAATTTTATAAAATGGGATTAAGAAAGTTAAGAAATTGCCGCCTTCCAAATAGGAACTAGCCAATCCATGGGTATACCATGAAGTTACAAAGGTTGTTTATTGTTAGTTTGACATCTAGTAGGTTCCTTGCTTAAATAATACTTGACTTTTCAACAAGGTATTATGTTATTTACTGAACAATTTGAGAATTTAAATGTTATAAAACTAAAGTATATCCCATACTAAATGCAATGATAAAATGAAATAAAAATGAAGAATTGTTGAAAGGGTATTGATTTCGAGTTTTGGAATTTGGATATTATATGAAAACCTGAGTTTACAAGTGATTCGAGGGGATGGAAGGATATTGGTTCCGAGTTTTGGATATTATATAAAAACATGACGTTACAAGTGATTTGAGGGGACGCAAATCATTTTGCCATGAAATACAGGCCATAATAGACATCTTTGTTCAACTTTTTACATTTCGTGAAAATATTATATGTATGGAGGGTATAAAAGTAGTTATTGTTGATGTGTTGCAAATATAAAAATGTAAGATTATTTTGTACCAAAAAAAATGCAAGATTATGAATTTTTGGAATGATGATTTTCGAATAACTACAAAATTTGGGAGGAGTTATCAACTTTGAAGATGTGTCGATGCCTTAACTTATTAGACATTTAGAGGACGTTTTCCATGCATGGTGTAGCTTTTGGTTGAAAAGAAACTAGAAAGTTTCTTTGGAAGTGTTTTCAGCATGATTATTAAAACGTGTGCACATTGAGGAGGCTCCGTATAAGAGTTTTGACATTGTGCAGCAAAATGTTTTGAGGAACTTTGTACCTTGGTCACTTGAGCTTGAGACAAATTCTAGAATAGGGAAATAGAACAAAAAGAGAACACGCCTGTGAAGTTTTCACATATTCTGTTTTTAGGTGGCTTCTTGTTTTAGTGTGGTTGTGCATTTTCTTTATGCACCTTGTTGTGCTAGGATGACACTAACAGGATTTTTGGGTGATTTAAGGTAAGAATGTAGTCTCTACCCCGCTCTTTTCCTTTGTGGTTAGTGCTCTCCGTTTCTTCTTGCAGATGGAGATTTATTGCTCCTCTCACTTCTTTTGTTCTACTTCTTATCTTTTTCTTTGTTTTGCTCATATAAGCACTTTGATTGAACCCTTCCTCTCCCCATTTTTATTTTTTCTTCTGCCACAGCAGCTGCACTCCCCTGTCCTCTGCTCATCATGCTCCACAGTATACTGATTTTCCTCTTCTTTTTCCCTTCCCTTTATTTTAATTTTATTTCCTTGGCTGATATTACTTAAAATGTTATCTTCGGAGCTTTTGTTGCTCAGTGATCACATTCTTGATAATCTGATGTCCTTTGCACATTCTGATGTTTGTTGCTCCCTTTCTTTTTATGTAGAAATGACTGGATTTGATTTGTCTTTAGAAACGGTTTAGAGACTGCACTAACTTCTTGTTGCATAAAAGACACTAGAAAAAGTACAGTTTTGTTTTTCTAGGAGTCATACATGGCCATACTTCACTTGATTATTTTGTCAGAGGGTGTTTTTGTACCATGCTGATGGTCCCAAGAAAAGTGGTTCTCAATTTGGGATGTTATGGTTTCAAAAATATAGGGATGAAAGTGTTGTAGGGCCAACATATATGCGAGTTAGACACTGTTGCTTTGTTCCCTTCCATCCCTTTGTTTTCCAAAATTGATACTTGAATGGATGAATGGTTAATAGATCTTCACAGTTATTGTTGAACACTTATTTGCAATTTTCGACATTTTTTGTGCAATAGCATTTCTTAGCCTCAACTTCTGTGCCCTTATTTTTTATGGACTACATTTCTTACGAGTAAAGATATTAATCATAGCAATTGGCAGTCATATGTGGTATGTTCGTATATTTATGAATCTAGTTCTACATATATTGTCTGTTTAGGTGAACTAGGATCATGTTGTTGGATTGAGTTTTTCAATAGGTTTTAGTTTAACTACCTCATCAGAAAGAAATGTTAACTTTTCTAATTGTGCAGGTATTAGGAAAATCATGATTGAAGTTGTGAAGAAACCATTAGCCGAAAGAAAATATGGTGCTACTGAATTATTATGGCATGTGATAAGAGGAACATCATCAACACTACATTCAAGGGCACCACAAGTATTGCGACTTCCTACTGGACGAGTGCTTATTTAGCATTGGTAATAAAATCTTGGAAGGTGATTTTTTGAGCTTTTGCGTGTTATGCATTTCTCAATAATAAATTTTATTGCCTGTGCATGCGTCAATCCAACTTCTTTTAGAGTTATGTTACTTTGTTTTGAATATGCTCTGTGTACTGTGTTCTTTAGTAATGCATCTTTTAGCATGGAGAATGGTTTTGATGGAAGCAAAACAAGTATTTGATATGATGTATTTGGTACTTATTACTCCGGTTAATTACGTGCATCTAGAATTCTTTATTTTGTTTGTTATTCCTGTTTATGACCTTCAGAAATATGAAATATGTGATAATGAAGTTTAAATAGATTGATATTAACCTGTTCTACTTGAAAGGAACAGATTATTTTCTCAAGTGCCTATGGATGGTTCCTAATTAGAAGAAAGATCCTTGTAAAGTGCTAAATACCATAGTTACCGGAAAGGCTTCCATCCCTTATGAATTTCATTTCAATTTGTGTGCATATTGAAGCACAAATTTTTTGCATCCTGGAACACGGTGATTCGCGTTTTAGAACGTCATAGTTAGAGAAGCCATATTAAAATAGGGATCTGTTTCTTTTTTCTTTTTCCCCCTTTTTTATTTCTTTCCATTTATTTAATTAAATATGAAAAGACACCCTCCAACTATCTTTATTTATGGCATGAGAATTATCTATTATTGGATTTGATTTTTCATTTTTGTTAAAGAGAATAGTGGTCCTTGAAAATACCTTTTTTTTTTTCCCCCTTTTCCTGGAGTATTTGTTAGATTTTAATATCCAACTTTCAACAACCATGCCATTCCTATAATTAAGCCTCTTTCTTTTAAAAAACTTTTCACAAGATACATGCAACTATAAAATGCTAAAGGATTTGAAAAGAAATTATTGTTGTTATTAAAAAAAATAAAAATGTTAAAGCAAAGTCACAAATGTTCGTGGATATATACGTGGGTATATCACAACTCCAAATGGAGCATATACTCCGATTCCAAATAGCTTATCGACTAAGCCTACCCCCAACATTTACGCATCATGTCCATGTTTGTGGTAACTATTCTAAAGACTGCCAGCCCAACCCCCAACCAAAAAAAATGGAAATATAAATCGAAACTATGGATTGCGAAACTTCAGTAGATGGCTTTGTGGCTTTTTGACTGGAACATGAGGTCAGCTGTATCTTTATAAACATTCAGGTGATATTGGGGTTTTTTTTTTTTTGGGGGTGTTTGTGGACGGGTAGGGCATTATGTCCCTCCTGTCATATCTGTTAGGTCTAAGACAACCTCTTACCCCTCTGGTTTAATGTCATGACATGTTACGGTTACCCACTTATGTTCATTGGATTCATAAGCTTACACGACCTAGATAATTTGATTGATCTAAATTTAGATTGATGACTTATTATGAAATTAATTATATCAGCTCGGCAGACATTAATCAAGTAAAAGGTCGACCCAGCTTTACATTTCAATTAGATTTTACGTTTGTGTCTGCCTTAAGTCTGTAAATGTTGACAAATTAATTTAATAATGTTCACAGTTTACGATGTCAGCATATCAAATTGCTAATTTTAAAGTAGTTCTCATATTAACAAGTGTGCACGAATTATTAGATTTTCAAAAATATATTAGTTATGTATGACCTTTTATTCAGAGTAAACTTAAGTTGAAAAGCCAAATGGTTTGTGTTTTGAAACTCCGCTACTGGGGATAATATTTTCTTCATGCTTTGTCAAGTTTTGGACATGAGATTAATCGTGCATGATCTTTATTCAGAATTGAACATAATCATGTCAAATCAAAGCCGCTGGGATGAATAATGGTGTCCTGTTGTTAGGAAGTTTGTTGTCAAGAATTTGAATTGGCTAACTTTCGAATTTACTCTTTCCCTTGTAAAGGTTCACTAAAATTGTTAATGTGACACTAGGGTGAATTACAGATATTAATCTGTCCTTTATGACTCAAATAATTTTTTTCTCTTGATGTCATGGTTTTCAAAATGAAATATCTATAGATAAAAGATTCATAAGTTTCCTGAAACTCATCTATGAACTAGAAGGTTTACTTTCATAATTTCTATTCGTTGCTGTTTGACTTTTTTCTTTTTATAGATTTCATACCTCTTTCTTGGTATGTGCATTTGTGCAGGCTCAGACTGTGTTCTTGAAGTTGTCGTGTCAACTTTCCAGAGATTGAGCAATGAATTAGGACCTATGGAATTAAGTTTGATGTGGGATTGCTTGTATGGTGAAATCATTGAATCAATATCTAATGGTCACTCAGGGCATCTCGGTCGACTTCTTTCCCTGCTTGCCTGTCTTGTGCAAAATGGATACATGAAGAAAATTACTGGTGCAGTAGAGATGATTTGTGGTTTTATCATGCTTTCTTTTTACTGCTTCTGTGTGTTGCTTACTCTTGCTTATTCTCTAAGGGTGCTATTTTGTGTCTTGCAGATTTCCAACTAATGTTTGAGCTAGTCAGGTTGCTAGTGCAGACCTATCATATTCACCTGTTACTCCTGGTACCGAGGAGGCTGGGAAACAATCAACAGAAGTTATCAATAAAATTTTGCAGTTAGGGTTGTTCATTCTTGATGGTCTCCTCAAAGCTAAGGACAAGTCAGCTCTCTCAGATTTTTCATGTCTATGGATTCCAGTATTTAGTTTAAGGAATACTAGGTAATTCTTTTCATACTATCAGATGATAACTCGTGGTGCTATTTAAAAGAAGGGAAGAATCTATTTCTCTCTCTTTTCTCTGTACATGTGTATGTGACATGTCTGACTTGGTTACAGTTTGGCGATTTTCCTTAAAGACCTCGTATTAAGGGACTCAGATGTTCTCAAAGTCTTCAAGATTAACATTATTAGGTATTACTTGTGCATCTGTTAAATAATATTTGAGAAGCTTATTTGGGTCTTGCTTGCATTGATTTTAGTTAATGATATCCGAGAAATTTATACTTAACATTAACTAGTGGTTGATTTTGACATATTCTAAATGGTTTTCAAGATGTGCACTGAATGATTTAATAGACGTTTCAGAGGAAGAAACATTATATTTGCTGCTAAGATTATGTGAGAATCTTCAAACGCCAAACTCTAGGTTCTTAGATGGGATATCAAAAGAAAAGCTTTCAAGAATTTATGATTTTGTCCAGCGGACTATCAGTTATTGGACTGGACTGATAAAAAATGCATTAAATGGGGATTTATCCTCTCTTCAGTTTGAAGAGAAAAGGTTGCCTCTCCTGTGGGGGACCGTCAAATGCTATCCCTACCTGTTCAATAGTCAGGAGAATCTGTCATTGCTGTTGGACTTCTTAAATGCATTAGATGAGCTTCTGATGATTGAATCTGGTAAGAATTTTCTTTTGTTGCAGTCTCTATTGCATTCTACATGAATTTTTGGCACATCCATTACATTAAGGATTTAATTTATGCACACTTTGACTGTAAAACATTCTTTACACAAGCACATTCTCGTGTGTGAGTATGTCTTAAAGATTTAATCCCAATACTTGTATGGAACCTTTTATGTTGGCATTGTATATAGATAACTCCTTTCTTTATCTCCTTGAGAGTGGGTTCGGTTTCACATAATATATATGTATTTACTTTTACTCTAATCACATTGGGCTACACGAGAAGAATATACTTATCAGTGGTGGGCTAGGATTGGAAATCTCTTTTTATTATGTAGACAATTATCCACTTCCCTACAACGATGTTGTGGTCTGGTGTGGATGACGATTTTGTGAAAATCTACTTGCAGGATTTGTGAAAGTCACTTGGCAGAGCCTATTCGGTACTGCCCTGAGTTCGTATAAAGAATTGCTCTCCGGTAATGGAATTGGATATGAGGAGTCTGCAATAAGCAAATTCCTGTATCTTGCAAAAAAATATTGCTCATCTTCTCAAATATTATCCCCGATAGCTGATATTTTGGATTCACTTTGTGGGTAAGTCTAAGTAAATTCTAAAGTGTACCGCATTTTATTTGTGTCTTGGTACCTCTTCTCGCTACTTAGCTTAAATCAGCTGATCGAGCTTATTTCCAGCTAAAAGCTGTTTTAGGGTGCTCATTTGCTTTTGCCCTCTGCTTCGCACTTAATTTATAAAGGAAAAGTTACTCTGTGAAGCAAGGAGGTGCTTCTAGGAAGCAACTTTTGCTTTCCAAAACCATGACAAAATTTCCATTCTAATAATTAAACACAGCTTTTTGTGCAGCAATTTTACTTTGGGAAAGATGAAAACAAAATTGTGCTTATAGTCTTGAGTACTTACTGTCTCTCTTTGGACTTGACTCAAATTTTTTCCTAATGTGCAATAAAGACCTGTGATTCAAGCGGGAACCAGCTGTAGAAGATATCACCCAGAGCTTGAAGCTGGGAAGGTGGTCCATGCATTAGATACATTTTCTGAAAACCTATGCCACTTCGATCAATCACTTCGCCAGTCGGCCCTGAGAATTTTGTGTCATTATGAGCCTTTGAAGTTCGATTCTTCATCTAAGGGACGGCTACAGTGAGAAACGTGTTGGAAATGATGCTCCCCAGACCTGTAATGTTGAAGACCCGGGTGATAATGTATTAACAGTCCTTTTTGTTTCTTCTATTTTGTTACTTTTGGAAGGTTGAGATATTGATTTCTTTAACTGTCAGGTTCTAGAGCTTCTCCTTTCTGTTGAAGCAGCTGGTCTTTCTTCTATTAGTAGGAAAAATGAGCTTCTAATATCCCGAATTCAGATGATTGTATCTGCCACAAGGATAGATGAGAATTATGTTCCTGCTCTTTTATATGGGATGATTGGCATCTTCCACTTGCAGCTTAGCAGTTTATGGGATCCAGCTATGGAGTGTCTAGCTGTTCTAATAAACCAACATTTTGGAATTGTATGGGACCGGTACATTCAGTATCTAGACCATTGTCAGTCTATGTTTCTTATATCTTGTGATCAATCTGGCAGAAGTGGTACTGAATCACTTATCAATCCAAGTGGTATGTGCTTCTATTAGGAGCTTATGCTATGGGCTCCCATGAGGAGCAATTTCTTTGTTTCCTTCTTGAATATTTCTATGCATGTTTTGCTCTGCAACGTTTAAAATGTTGTATATGATGGTTTTACCATCTGCTGTATCTTTCATTTTTTACAGCTGAAAAAATGGTCACGAGTTTTTATTGCTTTTGTTTGCAGTGTTTCCCCTTTCTCTGCTTGCTACTTATGGTTGTAACATTCTTGGATTTTTTTTTTTTTATATAAATTTCAGATTTGGTTGGATACTTTAATTCTTCTGTCGGTCTCCCTGCTGGTCCTTTGCCATGTGCAACAGTTTTGTCGTTATTGATTAGATCGCTGCAAAAAGTTCCATCTCTTGCGAAATCTAGGTCACGACAATTAATACCTTTGTTCTTGAAGTTTCTAGGTTATCGCGTTGATGATCTTTCTAGGTAACCAATTACTGGGTTTTATTCAAAAAATATCCTGTTTGAGCTATAATTATTATTTTTTCCACATTGCTTTGTCTAAGCTTTTATCTGTCTTGTTGGTTTGAGTATGCAGTGTGGAATTGTACAATGCAGAGTGTTGTAAGGGTAAAGAATGGAAGGAGGCTCTCAGAGAGTGGTTAAACTTGTTTAGCTTCATGCGGAATCCAAAGTCTTTTTATCAGAGTCAATTATTCAAGGATGTTTTGCTATATAGGTGGGTAATCTGGGTTTTATGTATTAATCCTGGCTATGTTAATTGCAGTTACCTGAGATTTTCTTATATAATTTTTTTTGTATTCTTACGATATATTTGTTTAGCAACTCATTTTTTTTTTCTTTGAGGGGTGTTCCAGACTTCTAGATGAAACTGATGCTGAATTGCAGTTAAAGGTTCTTGACTGTCTCTTGAACTGGAAAGATGAATTGTTACTCCCTTACAGTCAGCATCTGAAAGATCTGATCAATGCAAAAAATTTGAGAGAGGAGCTAACTACTTGGAGCTTATCTAGGGAATCTAATCAAATTGATGAACAACACAGGAATTATATCTACCTTGTGCCTATTGTTATTCGGATATTGGTACCAAAAGTTAGAAAATTAAAAGCTCTTGCCTCTCGAAAGGTATTCTTGTATTTTGCAGCCATTTGGTTTGTATGGTGCCGTTTGATATGCCTTTCAGTTTGATGATTTTTTCGTCCATTTTTTCCCAGCATGCCAGTGTACATCAGAGAAGGGCCATACTTGGATTCTTAGCTGAGCTTGATGTTAAGGAGCTTCCTCTGTTTTTTGCCTTGTTGATAAAACCCCTGCTAACTACTTTAGAAGGAGCTGATGCAACCAATAAATGTCTTTGGAGTTCACCAGACAGCATTAAGGATCACCTTGGTTCATTTAGCATCTTGAAGCAATTTACTGTGGATGCCATAAAGGCCCTTTCTTGGAAGAAGAGATTCGGTTTTTTGCATGTGATTGAAGAGGTTTTAGCTGTTTTTGATGAATCACGTATAAATCCTTTTCTTGATCTGCTAATGGGCTGTGTCGTCCGGGTACTGGAAATTTGCTGCACTGTTGCACTTGACAGCACAAAATGCAAATTACCTCTAGCAGATTCTAGCTTCGATACGGGTGCAGCTGAGGATGATATTGACAGAAAAACTGATATTATGGTAGGCCTGAATTTGTGCTTAAAACAATTTAGTGTCGTGCATATCCAAGATTGTTTCCTTGGTAATTTACATGCAGTTCTTGCATAACAATAGAAGAAAGATGAATAGGAACATTAATTGCTAATCTGTTTCTTATAAGCCTGTATTCACTGTATGGGGTTTTAGCAGGATTATGGTCAAATGCAAAACTTATACTTGAGAAGTATTATCTGCATGTTGAAAAGGCTCAACTTAATTTACACTTTTTCATAGTTGTCTTGTTATTTCCTATTTGTTTAATCATAATCTGCTTGTAATTATATATTTATTCCATAGTTGGGCTTGAATGGATCTGTTGTTTGAGAACAGGGATGTTAATTTCTCTCTCTTTCTAATGAGTAATCTTGGTTTGTCAATTGCTTCATGTGCAGACAAGCACAGCTGTGAAGCAATTCAAGGAATTGAGATCTTTATGCCTGAAGATTATTTCTTCAGTTCTTGGTAAATTTGAAAATCATGATTTTAGTAGTGAGTTTTGGGACCGTTTCTTTTCAGCAGCAAGACCTTTAATTGCTGGTTTTAAGCAAGAAGGCGCCAGTAGTGAGAAGCCAAGTTCACTATTCTCTTGCTTCCTTGCTATGAGTAGATGCTTCAAGTTTATGCCACTGTTGTGTTGGGAGAAGAATCTTGTTCCTGATATATTTTCGATGTTTACCATCACAACAGCATCTGATGCAATTATATCTTGTGTTTTTAAGTTTGTTGAGAACTTGATTACTCTTGATACCGAGGTAGGGACTGAAGACTCTTCTGTCAAGAGTGTATTGATTCCTCACCTAAATGTACTTGTTGACAGTCTACACAGTCTTTTCACTCATGATAACAGAACAAAGAGGTACTATATGTTGCTTAACCCTTTTTCTGACAATCCAAGATTCAGAAGATTTTATTATTTGATTCATGAACTTGTGTTTGGATTTGATTTGCTGGTTTTGACTTCCTATGCTAAGGTGTGAAGCTTGTTCTGCAATTACTGCGATCTAAATATAATTTCCCTGATAATTTCTGAGATTTATTTTTTCCTCCTTTGTGTGAGTCATGGGGTAAAATTCTAAATATATATACGAGAGCTTTCGTTCTTATCTCTGGAGCATTGTGTACATGACATTCAGCTGACTGTAGCTGATGGGAGTCTAATTTGTATGTCAATCTGAATTGAATTCGAATTCCACTTGGTTCTCCATCTGAATGTTATGCAGTTTCTTATTGCATATGCTTTTTCCTTTATGATTATGATCTAGAAATGTGGTGGTGCTTGTGTAATTACTTGTGCTTATATATTTTCCTTCTATGTGTTTTTGAGTAAATTATATGCATAGTTTACATAGTTCTGGTCATTTGTTAGGATTGAAATGACCACTAACCTATCATTATCAAAACCTCATATTGGTCTATAATCAAATTCCATCCTTATTCTTATACACCTTCACATTTCAACCGTAGCCACTGCCATCTATTAATTGATCCCTTAGAAGCGAAAAGCTTTGCTTCTTGCTCGTTCTCGCTCTCACTCTCATATACTGTCTTTCTGCCTCCTCTGACCAAAGTCTAAGCCACTAGCACCTCCCTCTTCCTATATCCATTTTCAGACTTAATGTATCCTTTTCTCTTCTGATCCTAATCTACCTACACTTTGTTGCATCTCCGCCAAAACTCCAGCAGTCATTATGTCAACCATAAGTTTGTTAGTCGACTGGCAAATCCATCCTCTCCTATTCCTCCTCTCTGAATTTTGGAGACGGCAGCTTGGTGATTGCTCTCGAAAACCAAGAGAAGTTCAGGGATACCGATTCTGTTGGGTTAATAAAATTGTGTTTTCTGCTATTCTCCTGCTTTCCATCTTTTTCATCTCTATGTAAGGATTATTCATGGAAGTTTATTTTCTGAATGGAACCCATAGAATGATATTATGAGAGTAGGAACTAAATTTTTGAAACCTGGTTGTTTGTAAGATATGCTTGGTATTGAGCTTAACCGAGTTGTTCAAGCATTATACTTTTCTTATATGATTGGAATTTGACTTGGGCATGGTGACTCATCAAGGTTTATTCAAACTTGATCATGCTTATTTTGATGCTATTCAAGCTTAAGTGTGGTGATGTTGCAGCTTGACTTGATTCGATTGCACAATTTTTCACTGGCCAAATAAACTCTTTATGGATTCCCCCCCATGAAAAATAGGAAATTGACACAGTCAAAAAGTGGAACTTTTGACTTAATGATTAGAATAAAACTGAATTTTTGCATGAACTTGTAAAGAGAGATCCTTCGAGACCCACTGAACAGACTTCATCAGAGAACCAAATTGCAACTACATGCAATTAGGGTGTTTAAGAAGCCATGTGGTTGTTACTCAGTTGTTGCAGGGAATAAATGTGTTTTGGACAAGAGTAAGAAACATTATTGTTAAAGAACATGGGTTTCCATCTCAAAACCAATTGTCTATGAGTAGGGTGACCCATGAACCTTATTAATTAGTTTAGGACCTTTTGGCTAATCAATGTGGGATATTTATAATTAGCACCCCCTCTCACACGTGACTTGGGTTAGCTGAGAACCTGTGACTTGGGTTGGTTGGTTGAGAGCCCAGAGCCCAAAAATTGGAATGGGCTAGAGAGTACCCGAGGCACGTGTGGAGTTGTGGGGCTTTGTGAGTTAAACCCAAGGCCTAGCTTTGATACCATGTTAAAGAACATGGGCTTCCATCTCAAAATTAATTGGCTATGAATGGGGTGGCCTATGAATCTTATTAATTAGTTCAAAATCTTTTGGCTAACTAATGTGAGATATTTATACTTAACAATTATGAAAGAAAAAGCTTGCACTTTGTATTGGGAGTGCTTGGTTTCTGGACAGCATAAGCCTCAAGGTCCTTGGGTTTTTCAACACCCTTTTGTCAAAAGGTTTGAGCCTTTGTCTAATCATCAGTGTGCTGTATACAGGGACAGTTGTCTGCTTTCAAACACACCGAGGACTGACTTCTCCAGAAAAGAAGCTTGAGCAACTTCTGACTGCATTACAAGTAGCCAAATGAATAGTTTCTAGTCCTAATTTTTAGAGGACTACAAAAGATAGTGTCACAGCTATTGAATGACTTGTAAAGTAGGCAAATGGAGACATAGTTTCAAATTGCTCTTGATTTTATGAGGACTGCTAGGATGCATTGCTGGACTTTCCAGCTTGCTGTAATTACTGGAAAGAAAGCAAAATTTGAGGTCCCGGATATAGGTTTTATTCTTAAATTTCGTGCTTAAAATATATCATGTAAAGTTTCATTTCGTGCCCTTGACGGCCTAATCTAGTTGCTGCAGGCCCCAGTTGGATATAAAAAGGAGAAGAGTGAAGAAATACCCGAGGATGTTCTATGTCCTAAAAGTGGCAAATGGTTAAAGAATTAACCTGCCAATTGGAGAATGTTGCCCTAGTTTAACCTTCCACATTGGATGTTTAGATCTGCATGTTAAACGGACGCAACAATTTATGCAGTTTTATATTTTTTCAATCAACTCTTTCTGTGACTAACACTGGGTTGTTTGGGGTAATTGGTCAGGTATCCTGCAGACAACGAGCTTGCTTTGTTCAAATTGTTATCGCAATACATAAAGGAGCCTTTAGCAGCTAAGAAATTTGTTGATATCTTGCTTCCATTTCTGGCAAAGAGATCCCGGAACTCTGGTTGGAGATTCTTTCATTACTTCTGCCTCTAATAGCTTCTATTTGATTTTGTTTCTTGTTAACATCTTATATTCTGATTAACTTTTTTTCTCCCCTTCAGAATCATGTGCAGACATTTTACAGATAATTCAACATGTAGTTGAAGTTGTCGGGAGTGAAAATAGTTACAAAATTCTGAGTTCAGTTTCTCCCTTGCTTACTTTTGCTGGGCTCGTTGTTAGGAAGTCTATTTGTGATGTTCTTAACGCTCTTGCTGAAAAGTGATTCTTCTGTTCTTGTTGTGGTAAGATTTATTGTCCTTGCTAGTTTTGCTATTAGGTTTATTGGGATTTTGAGTAACCTTTCAGCTTCTTTTATCTAGGCAAAGCTTCTGAGTGAATTGAATGCAACCTCTGCCAAGGAGATGGGTTCCCTTGATTATGACACAATAATTGGTGCTTATGAAAAGATCAATAGAGACTTCTTTTACACTGCACGGAAAGAGCACGCACTAATCATATTATCTCATTCTGTATATGACATGTCTTCAGAAGAGTTGATTTTGAGGCAGAGTGCATATAGATTGTTGCTTTGCTTTGTTGAATTTGCCTCTGAAATTCTCGAGGGAAAGGATAAATCTGATCAATGTTGCTGGAATGAAGCTCTAATCCAGCATAATATAAGGAACTTTCTTTTGAAGCATATGGGAAATGCAATTACCAGGGAAACTTCTGTTCAAAAGGTATTATGCTTCAAATCAAAATCATCTTTTTGGGTGAGTATTCTTTATCTCTTTCTTCTGTTCTGAAATTGCAGCATTATTTCAAACATGGATGGTTTTGTTTTCAGCTTTGGATTGATTTACTGCGAGAAATGGTGTTGAAGCTTCCAAGGGTGGCAAACCTCGGATCTTATGGAACTTTGTACAGTCAAGATCCAGAACAAGATTTTTTCAACAACATTATTCACTTACAGGTAATTCTCTGATTATGTTGAGCATCTGCTTTTTAGTGTGGAAAAAGTAGCCGTTAAGATCTGATTGCAGATTAATTCTTGTTGTTAGGTGCTTGTTAGATTCGATTTTCCATATGAATCCATTTGCGTAGTCTACTCTTAAATGTCCTTTGCTATGAGAGAAGTTTGAGTTATGCACATTTTATGGTGCCTTGAAAAACAGAACTAGTTCTCCAAACATTTTTCGTTGGGAAAAAAATTCCACACATAGGGTCCGTTTGGTTGGATGTAAAATGTTTTTTTAGGAAAATATTTTCCTTGGAAAACATTTTAACATGAAAAAAAAAATCCATTTTCCATATAATTTTCCGATGTTTGGATGACAAAATGAAAATATTTTGAAATATTACTTTTTAATGTTTTTCATCTTTGATTTTATCAATATGAGATAATAAATACTTCACAAGTAATTGGTCAACAAAAGATTCATTATGTTTAAAATTAAATTATAAGATCATATAGTTGTAAATTATGCATAATGATAATTATATTTCTGTAGGACCCACAACGAAGAGAAAATGAATGGACAAGAATTAAAAAAAAAAAAAAAAGTTTAGCAATTGAAATTATAAAAGTAGGTATTTGAGGTTGGATGACACTCTTGAGCTATTCGGAGAATAACTTATGCTTAATAATTACGTAAGTTATTTTTTGCTAGAAGAAGGAAAATTGGAAAACATTTTACAGAGGAAAATATTTTGCTGGTTCATGAAATATTTTAAGCCCAACCAAACATTTTATTTTGTTTTTCATTTGTTTATGAAATTCTTTTTATATAGTGGTAAAAAAAAACACCATCAACGTTTCGAGGCTTCATATCATTATCATCGGACCTGATCGGATTTGGATTCTGGTTCAGGTTTTCTTATCTTTTCATTTTTGAGACTATAGACATTTTAAAGAATCTCATTTTTTTACAAAAATATTATTATTTTTCATTTCATGTATGATATTGATGTGTTCCGTAAACATGTCCACACATCATATGCACAAGGATTTTATCTGTCAATGTATGTAATGTAAATGCTAGTCGGATTCAGGTCTTTATCAGATTGCATTAGTATGCTAACAAGTGAATGTGGATCAGAGAGAAATTAGTTTGCTTGTTGCTTCTCCTGGTATGATGAGGGTATGGACTTGTGTGATTAGTATCCAAGATATAGGATGTGGAATTATTAATGCAGGTGCAATGTGATCTGGTGGTCACTTTCACTGCAGGAAAATTTCATTGCATTTTTATTTTGACACTGCCAATTTTGAGAGTGGATTTCTCTAAGTATACAAGTGTCATCTGAACTACTTTAGCAGGATGAGTGAATTTCTCCAGCAACACTTTGAGGGTTATGGAAAGCAATTTAGAGCATACTGTGGTCTTTCTCAAATTAGCTTCAGTAGTCCTGCACTATGGTGTGGATAAATTCTGTTGAGGATAATGTCTCTGATTTTGATTGTGGTTTCAATAACCACCGTATGGCAGTTATTTGCCAAAGGCGCCCATGGTTGGGCTTGTACTGGTTTGAGGATGGGTTTGTTTCTTGCAAATAAAGGGTTCAGGATCATGGTTCACTTGTAAAACTGGTCAGGAGACAGATTGAGTGATTACAAGGGCAAATTGCAGCTTACCTTCAACTATGTTTAAGTTTCAAAATTTCTCTTCCATCTGCTAATTGTATTGAATTTCCCTGCCACTATATCAGCACTTAAAACCACTAATAGGCCTAACAGAATCCTTCAAAAAGACTAAATTGTTCCTAACAAATTCTACCTGGAAAAAAAAGAGAACTCTGCTAAACCCCTTTGCATCTTCTTTGACACAAGTATAGTATTTTTCACCTCTTTCTCACACTTCTTTGCTCACTCCCAGACCCCTGCCACCACAGCATGCCCCCACATCCCAGTTCCACTGTCATGCATGACACAAACCCCCTGCCCGAAACACCAGTCAGCGAGCTGCCACATTCCCAGCCATTGCCAGTTGTATCCAGTCCCTTGTCCCAATGCACCAGAGTTTGCCACAACCCTGCCAATTTACACAGCTTTGTAGTGCCCATTTGGGCACAGCTTCTTCATCCTTCTCCTCCGTTGTTGGTCATACCATACTAAATGGACAAATATATGTACATGAAACAATTTGCTGCCCGCAACAATTCCGTCCTCTTTTCCTCCTACTACCACCGAAGCAACCAAAGGATTACAAGGTGTACCACATTCGTTAAAACACCCGTAGCCGATGTACAGAGTTGCACAACAAACAGTGAAAATAAACTTAACTTTATTTCAGGGAGTAACTTAGGGCGGTTTGTATCATTGAGAACATAAAGTGCATTTTACCCCAATTATAGTTGAAGCATGATCTTACCTCTCATTTGAGACACTTCATAGATTTAGGCATTTTTGTTTGCCTGATTTAAATTTTCTACTTGTTTGTTCAGAAACATAGGAGAGCAAGGGCATTGTCTCGTTTTACGCTGGCCATGAGTTCAGGAAATCTTTGTGAGGTAATTCTTCTATACTCCTGTTGTATTACATCCTTCTATTGTTCCTACATCAGCATAACTTATCTGCTGGTTTGACCTTCCAGGTTATTACCACCCATGTGTTTGTCCCAATGTTTTTCAATTTGTTGCTCCATTTAGAAGATGGGAAAGCTGAAAATGTCAGAAGTGCATGTATGGAGGCCATAGCATCAATTTCTGGTTGCATGAGCTGGAAAGATTACTACAATATAGTAATGAAATGTTTTCGAGAAATGACTAAAAAACGAGAGAAGCAAAAGATCCTATTACGATTAATCTGCTCTGCCATTATTCTCGACCACTTCCATTTCTCAGAAACTTGTGTTAGTCATGAGACCTATGATTCTGCCGAGGATTTTTCGGTTGCTGAATCTCTTGGAAGGTTATCTTCTGCAGGGTGGCGAAGAGGCACACGCTCAACTGAATTTTCTGATATCCAGACGTGTATTCAGAAGATAATGCTTCCCAAGATACAAAAATTGTTGACATCTGATTCTGATAATGTGAATGTGACCATTAGTCTAGTTTCCCTTAAGCTACTTAAATTACTTCCTGGTGAAATTATGGATTTGCAGCTTCCAAGTATTGTTCATCGGATTTCTAACTTTCTTAATCATCGCCTGGTGAGTGTTAGAGATGAGGCTAGATCTGCTTTGGCTGCTTGTTTAAAGGAGCTAGGGCTGGAGTACCTACAATTCATTGTTAAAGTCTTGAGGGGAACTCTCAAAAGCGGAAGACAATTGCATATACTTGGTTATACTCTCAATTTTGTACTGTCAAAGTTTCTTAACGGATCCTATTTGTGGGAAGTTAGATTATTGTCTGGAAGATCTTCTCTCTGTAATAGAGAATGATATACTTGGAGATGTTTCTGAGCAGAAAGAGGTGGACAAATTTGCTGCAAAAATGAAAGAGACTAGAAAGCAGAAGTCATTTGAAACCCTCAAATTGGTTGCACAAAGCATCACATTTAGAACTCATGCTGTGAAGCTTCTTTCCCTTGTTACAGTTCATCTACAGAAGCGGCTAACCCCAAAATTGAAATCGAAATTGGAAAACATGTTGGATCACATTGCTGCTGGTATTGGATTGAATCCATCTGTCAATCAGACTGAACTATTTATCTTTGTATATCGCCTCATTAAGGATGGCACAGGTGATGAAAATCAAGAGCGCCAAATTACACAAATCTCAAAGGCAGGGAAGCGAGATGGGGATGCAGTGGATATCCCAATGACTGATTCAGATAGGTTAATCAATGTTGATCCCAGATATTCTCACCTTATTACCAGCCACTGTTTTGCCCTTGGGTTACTGCAGAATCACATTAAGGGCATGAAACTGGACAGAGAAGATGAGCAGCAGCTGTCAATGTTAGACCCTTTTGTTGGATTGTTGGGTGATTGCTTGTGTTCAAAGTATGAGAACATTGTCTCTACAGCACTCAGGTGCCTTTCTCCTCTGGTAAAGCTGCCTCTGCCATCCCTTGAGTCCCAGGCTGACAAGATAAAGAATTCTTTATTGGTTATTGCTCAAGGTTCGGTCAATGCTGGCAGTCCTTTGATGGAGTCTTGTTTGAGGTTGTTGACAGTGCTTCTGCGTAGTACTGGTGTTACACTGTCAGCAGATCAGTTGCACATGTTAATCCAATTTCCGCTGTTTGTTGACATTGAAAGAAACCCATCTTTTGTGTGCCTCTCACTTTTAAAAGCAATAGTGAAAAGAAAGCTGGTGGTTCCTGAGATATATGATGTTGTGAAGCGGGTTGCAGAGCTGATGGTAACCTGTCAAATGGAATGATACAAAACAGGTGCAACCAATTCGTAAGCAATGTAGTCAAATTTTACTCCAATTTTTGCTCGACTATCGTCTATCAGGGAAACGCTTACAACAACATCTTGATTTCTTACTTTCGAATCTCAGGCAAGTTTATTGAATTCTTGCAGTATTGTTGCTATTGTAATTGGGGCAGTTTGTTTCTTTGTTATGAGGTTTTCTGAGAATATCTTGAGTTGAATGCAGATATGAACATTCTTCTGGAAGAGAAGCTGTTCTTGAAATGCTCCATGCTATTATAATGAAGTTTCCTGCAAGTATCCTTGAAGAGCAATCACAGACAATGTTTGTGCATCTGGTTGTTTCTTTGGCCAATGACCATGACAGCAAAATCCGTTCCATGACTGGTGCCGCTATAAAGCTTCTTATTGGGCATGTCAGTTCTCATTCACGTCACTCCATTCTTGAGTACAGTCTCTCCTGGTATGTGGGCGAAAAACAGCATCTATGGAGTGCTGCAGCACAGGTAAAGTAGCAGATACTCAGATGTTCTGTGGTAATCTTTTACTTACTGCTATTACAACTGATGTTTTTGATGAAAGAAGAAATTTTGTTGTTGTGAAGATACAATTAAGAGGATGGGATCAAGGGGAAAGAATAGTTAGTGCACAATAGCCACTTACCAGTGGCTCTTTAGATTTGTTAGTGGGATGTCTTAGAAAGCACCATGACTGCCCAGAAGCAAAGAAAGAAAAATGCTTCTATCGTAAAACAATTTCCGGGGTAAGAATTGATCATTAACTTTTCTATTGTTCTCCATGCAAATAACCCAAGAAAATGGCAAATCTAGTGCAACCTTGACCTTCCTTTTTAATTTGATGAACATCATTATTTAAGGTCAATGCCTAGGTTTGAGAGGAGACTTTAGCTGTCCATATTATTTTGTATAAAGGATGTGGAGAACAGATGTTACTGATCGAGACGAAAAACAAAAAATCAGCCTGATCAGCCAACAATAATATAGAGTTTCTTGTGGATCGTAAAACACTAGTACAGATTACAAGATTCAAAATGTGTTTATGTATAATAATTCCCGTGTGTTATCTGCATATATCCCAAAAAGTACTATCATACTAATAATAGAATGGAGACATTGAGAAATTATGAAGATAGGGGAGTGTATACAAATTTGAGAAGGAAACAGAAACAGAGGGATCCCTGCTGGTATTACCTTCCTAAAAGCAAATATCATAATTTTGTGTGATTTGTTTAAACTTTTTGCTAGTTAATTCAAAGATCAAGTGAAAGCATTCTAATTCATATTTGTTTTGAATGGTCATGCCATTTGAAAGTTTATATAGACTTAAAAGTTTTGAAAGTGGTAAACAGCATAACAAAAGATCTGCCATGACCTCCTTGCAATGGGTATTTCATTGTTTCTTAACAATTATCCTTGTGATGCAGAAGAAGTAGATATCGCCATATGGGAACTCTACATGACGATTGATCTGTGACCTGCTAGCTGTTTTATGATTACTTTGATGTATTTAAGTTACTTTTTAGTGTATTAAAATCGACATTTTGCTCTACTAGAATTTTTGGTTGAATAGTATTTTTTTATTTTTATTAAGAGCCGACATTGGTGACAGCTTGAGGGCATGTGAAGTCATTTTATGTCAACTAGGGTTGTTTCTGAAATTAGCGCTTGCTTATTCATATCCTAATTTAGGTGTTCATTTTCCTTAACTTTAGCTTGCTTTTTTAAGTTTCCTTAGAAGTTAACTTTACTGGTTCCTAGGAATTCTTAACCTGCAAGTCTTCCCTTTTGTATATCTGAGCTGTGATGGTTTTATTTGGAGTTTGGAACAAATGAATGTTCCTTTTTTTCAAGCTTGGTTTTGATGTTGAAAGCAACTTTACTCTGCAGCACTGTCCTGAGGAAATCCATGTGGGATTCCAAGAATTTCTTATCTTTTCCCCGTCTTCCTTCTTTTCACAATTCTTTTCATTGTTATCAAAACAGCACCTAAATTCCTTGACCTTCTGCTGCTAATTGAAGGACACTCTTCCATGAACTTGTTAGATTATTTACGTGCTCTAATTAGTAATGATTCATTTTTCATTTACTCTATTAGAGAGTATTCATCAGGAGGCTGATGTTCTCTGTGTGAGCAACTTATTGGTGTGAATGAAAATGGAAAATCAACCCTAATTGGATCTAGGTTGGCCATACTGCATAACCAATCCAAATGCATGTCCTCCATTTTCAAGTTGTGAAGTTATTGTGCATTCAACATAATATGGTCTAAAAACCTCATGATATGAATAAAAGAGGACTGGTACGATTATTTATTTTTCTTCTGTGTGGATAAATATCATTGATGGTTTTGCAGAAATTTGCTGAGGTGTTTTTTTATTTCTTTGTGCTTCCTGAATGGTTTTCTCTCTTGTGCAGGTACTAGGATTACTGGTAGAAGTAATGAAGCAAGGATTTCAGAAACATGTCAGTAATGTATTGCCAGTGATGAGAAGAATTCTGCGGTCTGGTGTCAATTATCTTATCTTTAAGCAGCCAACTAGATGTCTCCGGTGAAGCAGCAGTTCCCATGTGGAAGGAGGCTTATTATTCACTGGTTTTGTTGGAGAAGATACTGAATCAATTTCAGAAGTTATCCTTTGAAAAGGATTTTGAGGTATTCACCTATTTGTTTCCATTTGGATGAACATGTGTGCATTAGTATTGTTTATTTATGTGAGTGGTTACTAGGAAGAATTTGTAAATCCCACCTGAATCTCTTCCTTCGTTGTGTTCAATTTATTTTTGACAATTCTCTATTGGGGAAGGCAGATTCATGTCTTGTTTTGGAATCTTACTGTAAACAACAGAGGAAAGGGTTATGATGGTGGGAATCCCTCATGCCCAAAGTTTTCCCATATTAATTATTTGACCAATCTACAGTATTGGTCCCCCTCAAGTGCCCATATTACTTGTATACTTATTGCCAATATGAGCCATAAGTTCCACTTTATTTCCATGACTGGCGTCAACCCTTTCCCCTCCTTTAGCTGTTTCCAGCTGCCCGTCTCCAGATTCCCCACTTCCAGTACACAACCCCAACTTTGTGTTACTCCCCCCCCCCTCCCAAAGGCGGGAGCACCTTATCAAACCCACGTTGGCTGGCTTCCACTTCCCCACCATCAGTCGCTGTGTTAAGCTCCTGAGTTCTTAGAAATTTCATTCACAAATTCACTATGCTATTGGCATTGCCGGTGGTGCCTTGGCATTGGAGCCACAGCTTGCACCGCCTATTACAGTGTTTTCTGGTGTGATTTTAGTATTTTAGACACAACTTTTTGCTTGTTCAATTACTTTAATAAATGCTTGTGTGACATCAGAAACTTGAAACTATTGACATTGGATGTTAGTTTTATGGGATTACTTTTTGGCTACTATATCTGTTTACCATAAAGTATGATAAACGTAGTTCTTCTTCCACGGAGAAGTTGCGATTAGTGATGTCTCCTATCATCATATTCTTAAATGGTTGAGTTTTAGAGGGATTAATGCCTAGAATAAGACTATAAGACGTTTAAGTGGTTCATTGAATTTCTTTCATTTATAGTTCTTCTTAGTTTTCTAGTTTTTTTAACCTTTTGTTGCATAGGCTTTCAGCTTACTGTTCGCTGAACCAAATTACATACTCTATACACGAGATAGTGACATAGTTCCTCGGGGTCCTATTTGGATTCTTATATTGATAGTATCTTTATGTCTGTATCTATATGTGTATCTATATGCTTTTGCTTTCTTTGAGGTTGAATTTGTTCTGTCAGACAGACGGTTTGCTTGGAAAACTTAGTCCATAGATACTGACATACCGTGTCTAACAACTCTCGACAGCTTCTTGTCTTACTATTTATGTCATGCTGACTGTAATTTTATACATGCGGACTAAGAGAGGGGAAGAAAAGGAAGAATTTGTGAAATTCTTTATCTCGCACAGACTTTCCTAGTTTTAGTTCTTTTCATGTTCATATGTCTACAGGTGTCAATATATTTCTAGTGATCTAGAAAAATCCCATTCCTATCTTAAATTGTAATCTAGCTGACCTATGTTTCTGATTGATTAGCTCACAGTAACTAGGATGGGATGTGTAAGTATTTGTGTAGATTGGTGTATATGCAAGTGGTTCAGATTGCTTCTTGTGATATTAGTTGGATGCTGGGATCTCCATTGTATTACTTGTAAATAGCATAGTTTTTTCTGCTAGTCGTTTAATATTGAGGCAATGAAGAGTACATTTTCTGGAGAGAAATGGAATTTCCTTCTGTTTGAATTATTTTCTAGTGCGAAATTGTGATTGATGACTGTTGAATCAATCTCTGAAGTGGCTGTAGTATTCAATGTGCATTGTGGGTGAAGTTATTATGATTGCTGGTTGATTACAGATTCTGTTTTTCTCTTGGATGTATTTTAGTTACCTATTTTTTTATAGTAAGGTTTCCTCGTGCTCTAGCGTGATGCCTTAGTCTCTTTTAGTTTCTCTCCAACTCATTTTCCTATTCGAAGCAGGAAAACTTCCCACTTTACTCTAACCTTTTCTATAAATGAGTCAATGTGAAAATCAAGATCATCCATATCATGCTAATGGCTATCAATCTATTAATCTCCCATTGTAATTTATAGTGGTGCTCATACCTTTGCTTCTATGTATGTTTTCTTACAGGAGATATGGGAGATGATCTGCGAGTTCCTATTGCACCCGCACTTGTGGTTGCGCAACATATCAAACCGTCTAGTGGCATTTTACTTTTCTCGTGTAACTGAAGCTTACAGAGAGACATTATTCTGGATGAGACCTAGCAGACTTTTCCTTGTAGCTGCTTCACTTTGTTGCCAACTTAAAACACAGCCAACAGATGATGCTGCAAGCAACCTGATTGCACATAATCTTGTGTTCACAATTTGTCATATGCATACCCTCTTAGGACAGATCGAGTACATGGATTTTCCTAAGTTGTGGTCTAACCTTGATGATAATGAGCAAGGTTGTTTTCTTAAAGCTTTCCATGTGTTAGATTCAGGGAAGGGAAGAAGCCATCTGTACGCTAGAATATCTTACCTCTGATATTGGTGGGCCACGTGGTGAACAGAAAAATGACCACCATCAACATTTTCTTGTTTCCTATTTGCTCAAGAAAATGGGAAAGATATCCCTTCAAATTGACACTATACAGGTGCAGCGCATTTGAGATCTCTTAATTTGCGTAACGTGTTGCATTATTTGAGATGTCATTTACACTGCCCTCTATTAGTATCATTGAGAATTTTATTCAGCAGTCATGGAAACATTTATGACAGTTGAACTTTTTGCTATTATGAGTATTTGTGCAAGTAAAATAACCATATTTTCATCCTTCAATATCTTGGAATCCTTTGCTGAAACCATGTAATATTTCTGTGTAGATGAAAGTTGTCTTCAATTGTTTCAAGTCAATCTCACCAACACTTGTTGGATGGTATAAGAACACAACACCAGTATCTGAGGATGATGTGCAAAATTATGCTTACTTGATGCTGCTACCTCTATATCGAGTCTGTGAAGGATATGCGGGGAGTGTTATTTCAGGTGAATTCTGATATCATTACTTGACAGAATAGTATACCCTCCAATACCACTCCCCCTCTCTCTCCCAAAAAAGTGAGACAGATAAATGCTGCATATTTAGTTTCGTAAAAGTTGTAACCATGAGTCAGAAAACAGATTAAATATATCAAGCATGTTATACAAGTTGTAAGGTTCATTGCCTATATCTTTTTTCTTCCCTTTATTGCTTAATTTTGAAGATATGTACCTGACCCCTCTGATGATGGCAGATGACATGAAGCAATTAGCACAAGAAGTTTGTGATAGCATACGAGATAACATGGGAGTGCAGAACTTTGTTCAGTTTTACAGTCGCATACGGAAAAATCTCAAAGCGAAGAGGGATAAGAGGAAACAGGAAGAAAAGCTGATGGCTGTGGTTAATCCTATGCGTAATGCTAAAAGAAAGCTGAGGATTGCATCCAAGCATCGTGCTAACAAGAAAAGAAAAATAATGACATAGGATTAATGAAGATGGGAAGATGGCTGCGTTGATATTTGGAAGACAGATGCATATGCGCTTGACCTGCCATTATCGAATCGCAAGAGGGGTGCTATGCTATTGTGGTGAGCCTATTCCATTTATGAAGTAGATTTCAGGACTGGATTCCTCGGCGACTCGTGGCATATTTCTTGGTGATTATTACCTCTATGCTGGTGTATACAGTTTACCAATTTCGAGGTATTTTGAGTGCGGAAGCAAATGTTCTTTCATGCATACTTCTGATGTGAAAGCCAGTGAGCTTCCAAGTTATATTATAGGTATCCTGAGGAATAGTTAGTAAATACAGCTAGGATTTGATGAGAGAAAAAAATTCTTGTAGTGTCCTTGGCGAATTGCAAAAGCTGAAACTTCTGCAAATTTTTGGAACATTCTGTACTAAATTATTTCAAGCAACCACAGTAATGCATTGTGATGCAGGCCCTCCTATCTCTCTCTCTCTCTCACGTTTAATGTCACTAGTTTGAGATAGAGAGCATCTGCAATCCGCTTTGTTGGGCGACTACAAACGAAAACATATCAGGAAGAATTGAAGTGCAAAGAAAACAAAATTTGTTACCCGTATATGAGATTGAAATGATGATTGGTTCGCGATCGGGAGTCGGTATCAGAATGAGAATTATTTTTCAGTATCGGAACGAAAATTATAAATTATATTATCGATATGAATTTATGTCATTTCTCTTTACTTGTTTAATTTGAACAATAAATAGTGTTAATAAGTTAATTTAAAACTCAAGACGCAAATGGAGAATGAAAGTAAATATTTTTTAATATTTTCATTTCTATAGTGAATTAACCAAACATCTATAGATATTATTAATGTTAATTTCTATTCCTTCCCTTCGTATCTAAAAATTAAACGCATCCAAATATGAATGAATGATTTTTGTTATTTCTTTTTAAGAAGAGCAAATGAATTATTACCTAATTATGTAATTTGTAAAAGTATGGTAATATCAAATCACTTCGTCAGTCCATCCGGATGTTAGTATTCATGATTAAAATTGGCAAATCGCCTTGGAATATTGTTCATTGTATTTTCCAAAGAATTTTTCAGGTTTTTTTTTTTTTTTGGGGGAAGTGCCACTAGTTTTAGCCTTTAGGCTTCGATTCGTGCATATTCAAAAAAAAAATTTTCTCCATGATAGATTGTTGGTGTATTAGCTTTCTCCTTGGATGATTATTTTGCTGCAAAATTTGGTCAAAATCCCAATAACTTTTTGGAGGAATTTTATAATATTTTTAAGGAATTATTTTATATTTTAAATATTTATATAATATAAACTTTAAAAGTATATGATATTAAACCGTAGAAGTATTTAAAATACAATAGAATAGTTGAAGGTATAATTTTTTTAAGTTTCAAACCTAAATCATTGGGTCAAAACAGTACATATATACAAATCGACAAATAAAAGTCATTGATGTATCACTTGACTGCTCGATGGGGGAGAGACTATGGCTCTTCATAATGAAGTCTCAGAGAATTTTTTGTACCAAAGTACACCCTGTGCGGACCATAGTCTATATTTGACCCATTCCTTGCTTTCTAAGGGATCCGATGCTGCAAGGAAGATCAAAGTGCTTATTTCTTTATAATTGAACAAAAGCGAGGAGCTTTTAAGCGTTCCGAGTTTACGAGGCCCCGGATTCCCCACCCATAATGAGCATCACCTTACTTTCCTTTGAGAATCTACCTTCTAGGCCGGGGGGTTTGTCCATTGGGATTGGGGAATGGGAAGTAGGCTCAGTGATTCGTCGGAATTCAAGTGTCTTAAATGTTTCCAAGACGCGGCTGAAGTAATGATATCATGTGTATAAGAGATAGATACACTCCCCGCATATCCTTGGGCAGAACTCGAAGTGCCACGGGAGACTGCTTCAAGCCATACAAGGACTTCTTCACTAGTAGTCAAAGGGGAAGTCTGCTTTGCTGCATCTTCTATAATTCCGGTACCTCACATCAAGAACAAAGCGTGGAAACACTGTCCGTCTAATAAGTAGTATTCCCTCCTGCTCAGCTCGGCGATAAAGAAAATGACTCTTTCTTCCAAAATCGTATCCGTAGCTCAGTTACTAGTACGGAGACTGCACCGCAAGGGCAGAGAAGTAGTTTACTTGTGAAAACATCACTCGTCTTACCCTTGAAAACTTCACTATAGACTGCTTTCTTAGCCAATAACTCTATCTCTGAGAAGTAGTGCTATGAGGAGGGAGGCTCTTTATCCATTTCCAGATCCAAAAAAAGAATTCTCCAGTTGCATCATCTAGATGTGTATAAGAGACAGAGGAATAGTCGCATGAATTCCCCTTCATAAATGGAATAGGCTCTATGATTCTAGCACAACAACAACTTCTCTCTTAAATGACTTCACCACCGAAAGAAAATGAAAAGAAATACAGTACTTGCTTAGGCGGGTGCACCACTTTTTGCTAAGCTTAGTTCTACTCCTATCTAAATTCCCTCTTTTTATTTACCTCTAAACCCGTCTCAAGGACTGACTTTCTTCCTTTTGCTTGAATTGAGTTGCTCGCCTTTTCTTGGTATTCATGTATGTGTGTTATTGCATATTCGATTTTTTAGTTGTCTTATCTGGCGAAAGGTCTTAACTTAATAGGTAGGTGAATGAGATCGTAGATTGTAGTGGAATCGTCACCAAAAGGATCCCCCTGTTCTGACAGTAGCCTTGCTTATACGTAAGAGCGCCTTCCTCTAAAAAGGGAGTATAAGCCCGAGCCGCCGTGGTGCAATAAAGGTGAACGTCTTGCTGCCCACCACGAGATGGGATGCGTATGGCGGAGCAAACGGTTCTTTGAGTCAGGGAACCGATCCATTTGCTAAGGAGGGGAGTACTATTTAAGGGGTAGTGCTCCCGAAGCGGAATACGACTCCACATGGAATACGAATACAAGTTTATTTAAGTTTTAAAGCCTCGCAAGCTCTTTCTTGTCCAGTAGGCCTTCGTAGTTATCTTTATAGCAAGGAGGGGATTTTGATTTGGAAATATTCAACTAAGAAAAGTAAAAGAGGCCGCTTATCCGGTTGTCAGCCGTTTTATACACTAGCTCCTCTAGCTCCAATGCTGGCAACAAACATTAGTACAAGAAGGCGGACATCGGTAGCTGAAGAAGTCGGGTAGCTCCCGAAGGACTCAGTTTATCGCTTGGGGAGTTCTCTTATAACTCTCCTCTTGAGCAACTCTATGGTTCAAGGAAGTAGGCATGCGGGGGTGAAGAAGGCGACGCCATACTGGGGGAATGAGGGTTGTTAGGGGGACCGAAGAACAAGAAAAATATCTTCGGGAGCAGAAAGCCGCTGCGTTATCTTTTAGGCTCTTTCTTTTTTTGGTTGGGCGACCAAGCCACGATAAGATTAAGCCGAGCAACTTAGCCTTTCTTAAGGCTAAGGGAAGCCGAAGAAGCCGGAGGCAGTTTTTGGGGTTGCTTTTTTGGCGCCTGATAGCTGACTTCTAGCGCTTCGCTGTGCTTGTATTCTTTTTGGTTCCGCAAAGGGCCGAACTAGAAGAAGGAAGAGCTAAGATAGGATTAACGCCCCCCTGCGACCCCCCAGGAGGTAGAGCAAAAGCAGAACTTTTGCCCTCGTCCAGGAAGTGTTCAGTGAGAGCCCCATAATTCTATATACTCCCCTAAGGTCCTCTTATAGTCAATAGTGATAAAGCAGCTTGCTAGCCTCAATCTCAGAAAGATTTGCATAAGGCCTGTACCTGTCTCTTATACACATCTAGATGTGTATAAGAGACTACATGAATTATGCTTAGCTACATGGATCGGTACTGGCCTTCTGCAATTTCCTTTCATGAAATTGAGGCCAGATTGCTGCAACTCTAAGCTATAACTCCTAAGGCTTCTTTAGCTACAATAGCTGCTTTTTCTTAGTTACGTGCATACAATATTATTCATACCTCTTATGAGGGAAATGAATCCTGTTGTATAGATTTTCATAAGTTTTCAAGTTCCATGTTTGTATTCTCATAAGTGATGTTCATCCAAAAAAGAAAGAAAGAAATACGACCGAAAATCTAAAATTAGAGGTCGTGATTTGATAAGATATTGTCAGGTGAAATAATTTTGATAAGTAATTATGAATTTATAGTTTTGTAAATGATTTTTGGGGACAAAATTCTCAACTCAGAATGCCCGACATTGTCTAAACTATCACAATAATTTACAACACATCGTCCAGAATAAAAAAAATTATTTACAAAAACTACATATCCCAAATCCCAACGCCGATCAACTTACTAAGTATTTTCTTAGATTTACTCCCCGACGATTAGCTTATCATGAAAATTTGCTAGCATTTACCATTGTTAAAACTTCACCATATTCAGGATTGATGGATTTCAATTGCTTTTTCTGGGGTGAAGAGTAGTTTCCGGCTGAAGTCTCAGTATTTTCAGCTTTTGTTTCAGCACTGTGCTTGGGTTGGAAAACAGAACAGAAACTCTCAAGTTGTATATGCAGCAATTAGTGCAATATTTTACAAAGAGTCTGCCTTCTGCAAAGTTCTGAGCTATTTGTTCAGTGAGAAAAACTTCATCCTGTCAATATTAGTTAGAAGTCTTCTGGTCATCATTATGGATTAAGCAAGTACATTGATCAAAAAGTCTATAAAGAATCAGCTAAAAGGCTAACGGGAATTGACAAGTGTAGTATTAACCGCCCATATGAAACCAGTAAAAAATTCTTATCAGATTGAGACTAATAAAAATTACGTTCACACAGCAACTCCAAATCCAAGAGAAAAGTCCATCAACTGCGAAACTGAAACATCTCTATCCAATAAAGCCATACAAAGCTTTATAACAGTGTAGGCATTATATATATATATATACATACACACACTAAAAAAAGACGCGTGCTTTACACGTGTAATACACTTGATTTGTTGAATATTTTTATTTTTAAAAAAATAAATAAATAATCAGTGAATGATAATATAGAATACAAAGTGTAAACATCTCAGTTGTTAATTTTTTTTTTATACAAAGGTATATATTTAAAAAAATATATTTAATATCTTTGCTCTTTTTTTGTAATTATTTTCACCTTTATTTTTTAGGTTTTTTTAGTATTGTTTGTTATTTGTTTAATGTCATTCATTTTGTACAACATATGACACTATTTGCATCTTATTTCTATTTCTCTTTTATACGCTTAGATAATGATTTCTTACAATGATACCATCAATTACTCAAAGACAAAAACACTATCAAGTACAAAACATTATTTTATAGATGAAATATTGATATTCTTTGATTATCGAAAAATATTTACATGAAATCAAATAATATATAGATAATAATTATAAAAATTAATGATAATTTCAAAAATAAAAAAAAATAAATCTAATTAAAATATTTTTACGAATACATCAAGAAAATTATTATAAAAATTTAAAATCTATTTTAACTAATATATTATGTATATTATTGATAGGTTCACATAGTTTATTAAAATCATTATACAAAAATTAAATTGATAACTTATTCTTTTATGTTTCTTTAAAATGCACCGAATGTTAATAAAAACAATCCTTTATCTTATTATAAAATACACGCAATGCTAATGAAAAACATAGTTTTAAAGATGTCCAAGATTATACGTTTGATTTTAATTGGGATGTTATGTAAATCTCTATTCCAATTAATTATCGTTAACATATTGCGTAAATGTGTGCACATATAGTGAATATATTGGTATTTTTTATATTTCTTAAACTTATGATAACATATGTTTTAGTATTCAATTGAAATTTTGAAATTTGATCTCTTCATTCATATTGATGATACAAAATGTGGTTAATTTCGATCCAAAAAAAATCTCTATTTCTCGTTTAGGTTTCCAAATTATAATTTGTTATAATGACTTGATCATTTGAAAATAAAATTTTTTTCTATAATATTGAATTTTTTAGATGTATCTATATATTCTATATTATTACTGAAAGATAAAATTATTATCAAGTATAAAACATCATTTTATAGATAAAGCGTGATAAATTCTTTTAATAGGAAAAATATTTACATGAGATCAAATAATATGTGGTAATAACTACAAAATGATTAATTAAAATTTCAAAAAAGAAAAAAGAAAAAATGAACCTAAGTAAAAATTTGTAAATAACAAAGACATCAAAGTAAACAGATTAAACTAATATATTCTCTATAATATGGATAAGTACCATGTAATATATTAAGATCATTATCAAAAGATAAAAAAAAAAAAAATGTTGTTCTTTTATCTTGATTTAAATGTAGAAAACATTATTGAAAAAATTCTTTATCTTATTCTAAATACACGGAACTGTTGTGAAAAACATGTAATTTCTAAATATATCCAAAATAACACATAGTTTTTATATAATCACTATTGCAATTAATTTTTTAACATATTGTGTAAATATGTATCAAAATAGAAAATATATTGATATTGTTCTATATTTCTTAACCTTCTGATAATATTTATTTCAAGATTTCATCGATATTCTAAACATTTCCCATTATCCTGAATGGTATCGAACGTGGTTAGCTCAAAAATTCTATTTTGATATAGTATTTTACTATGAAATTAAATTTTTTATTTATGAAATATATAAAAAAAAATTAAAACTAAAAAAAGCGTGTGAATAAGGATTTTATTTTTATTTTTTGCTTACTTTTCTAATTAATTTCTTGTATAGTTTACTAAGATATTTAATCTACATTTTTATAGTTTTGTTAAATAGTGTAAAAATTACATTTTACTTTCCAAAGTTGATGTATGACGCAATGTATATCTATAATTATTTTAGAATATTTAATATTACGATTTTATTTGCATAATTCATGTTGTGTTTTACATTACTTACCTATTTTTATTTTATTTTATTTGTCATTCCAACAATTTAAGGGTAGTATTCTTATAGCTCTTACAATGATTATTCTAGACTAATTTGGTAATGTATCGTGCCATTTGTTGAACTTTTTTACCTCATCAATAGTTAATTTAAACCAATATTATTTTATCAAATATAAGAACAATTAGTATTGTAATTTCCAAAATTAACATTTAAACTCAATATATACCACTAAATACTTAGAGTACTTAATACTATGATTTATTTGCATAATATGTACTGTTTCTATATTAATTACTTCAATTTTTAAGTTTCTATATTAGCATCACAAATTATGCATATAATTTTTGTATGTGTTACAATGATTATTTTGAAATATTTTAGGCATTGTATCGTATCATGGGTTGAATTTATTTTCTATTTCATCAATAGTTACTTAAACCAATATTTTACAAAATGATATTCTTAAAGATAAGAATTTTGTAATCAAATATTAATATAAAGATATATAAAATTAACAAATATTTTTATCTTAATTAAAAATTGTGAGTTTTTTATTTCGCACTGAACTTTCGTTTCATTACTTGGTTAATTTTTTTTTTCTTCATGTGGGAAAGGAAAAAATAAATCTAAATTAATTGTAACAAAAAAATTTCAATGAGATTAGAAAATAGCATTATATACACCATTATTTTTTTCACTTTTATAAAATTAATTTTTTGATTTTTAAGGTGAAGGAAAACTTTGATATTAAAAAGGCAAAGGTAAGATTAGAGTGAAAGAATCTATTAACACTAATAAATTTGAAAGTAAGTTCGATCCAACAATTTAACTTATATGCTACGATGAACAACAATTTAGTTATTATACATAGATCCTAAACCACAACAATTTCATGTTGTAACTAAAATAAATACGTCACATTATAATAGAGTAAATTTTTTTATATTTTTACTCAAAATATTATAGATGTTTTTGGCATGTGAAAATATATAAATTAAGAGTAATTAACTAACATGCAAGAGCATATTTGAATAAACAGTTAGAGAAAATATAATAATTATTTGTGACTTAATAATATATAAAATAGTTATAAAAGATTTTTTTATTAGGAATAAAAAATTAAATAATTTGAATATATATAATAGTTATAAAACAATATTTTTATTTATTTTTTTCTCATGCATAAATAAATTTTCTAGTCTTAAAAATTTATACTTTCTTAGTATGTATTTATGCCAAAATTTTGTCCTAACGTAAGGAAGAAAAAATTTGAATATACATAATAGTCATAAAAACTACTTTTAGATATTTTGATATCTTAAAATATAATATTTTTATACAAATAAAATTTTTACCATCTTAAAATTTATGCCCAAATTTTCATATAAATCTAAAGAATTATGTTATAGCAGTTTATATATATATATATATATATATATAATAGTAGTATTATAAAAGATAAATAATCTTATTATATTAAATAGAGAGTATTTTAGATATGCGAATTATACTTCATGAAGGGCATATTAGACATAACTATTTAATTAAGGGGTATATTAGGCGGGACAAAAAAAAAATTATATATTTTGACTAGGATTGTATGACTAAAAATAGGTGGTGGTCTCCTAAAAAATAGGTAGTTATTGGAAGAGGAGTAATTTAGTTATGTTTTTCAATAAATTATAGGGAAATTCTACTATCCCTTTTAGAGAATCATTCCCTTGTGCTGTACAGTACAACACCATGTACTTAAAAAATTTATATTGTACAGGCTTTTAAAGCCAATGGAATGGTTCCCTAAAAGGAACCGTAGGGTGAGTATTTTGTAAGTATTACAAAAAAATGAGATAAATACTTTATAGAGAGAAACAACTCGCATTTATATATACAGGTAATATATATATGTATATATATATATGACAAATGATTAACCTTAATTATTTCTAGGTCCATTAAAATCGAGATCTTGAACTTAATGTCTCAAATCTACTCCGATAAAATAACTGGTCAAACTCCTAGCGAGTCAGGCCAATCATGTAAATCAAGCACGGTTGGCAATTTGTTAACCCAACATGCTAAAAAAATCTTAGAATCAATTTGGAAATAAAATTTCTCTAATTGGTTAAATTATAAAATCAATTAGACAAAATTTTTGGTTAAATTATAAAATCAATTAGACAAAATCTTTCTCTAATTTATTAAATTAAGAAAAATCAATTAAAGCTAATTAAGGGATTAATTTATCCTTAATTGAGCTAGTAATTGAACTTTTCAACATACTTGATATAAAGCTCCACGGCCACTCCAACTTTTTGGTCGTCTTGCAATTATTTCCCACCAAAATTTCAAAGACAAATGGGACGAAACACAGGTTTTGTATAGGGATAGATTTGGAATTTCAACATCAGATGTCTTTCTTTTTTCCTCACTCTTTTTTTCCCCTCCAACGCTGCTACTCCCTCTACTGCCCTCATTCTCGATTCTCTTTTCCTCTTATCTCCTTCTTCCGTTTCTTCTAGTCGACTAGATCTCCATCCCCTCCATTCTTATCCTTCCCCTCCTTTCTTCATCATCTCTCTAATATTTTGTTTCCTATTTTTTGCAGGAGATATTTGGGGAATTTGATCTTTACCATCATTGATTTAATCATTTTTGCCTTCCCGTTGGCCTTTTCAGGCCTGTTGGTTTGAAGGTAATATATTTTTCCCATTGCAATATTTCTTCAAAATTTTAGGTTGATGATTTTTAACCTTTTTTTCTGGTAGAGTGACATTATTTTTCTCCTAATTTTTTCGGTTTTTTTTTTTAGAGCTGTAGTTTATAAGTTATATCTTCTAGTCCAAACATGTATGATTCTTCTTATTTTTTTTCATTTTTTTCTACTTCTTCTTTTTTTGTTCTTTTTCTTACTAAGATAATTGTCAGATTCAAGCCCTAATTTTTCAGCTTGGTTAATCTTTCCATCATCCATATTGTGAACAATAATATTGAGGTGTGCACAGTAAATGGCCTATTTTTCCCACTTTTTGTAGATAATAATGAGTAAACCAAGTTAAATAGTTGTTACGGTTTATTTTGAGAAAAATCAGATACAGTCCAGTTAATTGTTTTTTAAGTACCACTTAATTTACTTTTTAAATAGAAAAAGTATCCTATTATGCAGATGCGGCTTCGTGGAATTGTTTATTCTCCAGATACACTCCCCTGCAGTTCTTTTTAGGCACATATATATCCACAAATTAACCACCTTTAGGCAGTGAAGATATTTCTTGTCATACTAATCAACATATACAAAGTACAAAAGAGAGGAAAAATAAGAATGAGAGACTAAGAACAAACTAAAGTAGGATGTGTAATGAGATCCAGGTTATTAGAGATTTGAAGTTTAGATGTGGTGGTATTTATGGAACACCACTGTGTCCTTTGAATTTTGTACTCTCAATAATAGATCTTCGATCTTGTAAATTACTTGCTACGACTTTTGAATTGTTTGCAACTTTTACAGCATGTGGAGTTCTAAAAACTAATTGTTCAAGATTTTGCATCTAGCATGTTGCAGAGATACTATACGTGAACCAATATGTGTCAAATATATGTGAAGTTGATCAGGGGACAGTTGCATAACTTGAAAAAATTGAGTTCCAAAATGATAATATGTTGGCAGCTCATACAGTCTGGGTAAACCAGGATGAGATCATAATTTTGGATGGTTTCATTTGGACTTATTAAAAATAGGCTAATCATGCTACACTTTCTTATGAACGTAAGGTCATTGACAACTTGTATTGAAGGTTAACCCATACTCAACTTCTTATTGTTTGTTCGTTGCACATAGAGATAGGTAATTCAAATATCTATTAGATTGTTCTTTATAATCTAAACGAATGAAGGTATCTAAAATGTTACTGAGATGTCTCCATGTGTGTTTGGTTGCCGCAGACTATAAATGCCACTAAAAAATGCAAGATTGTTTTTCCCAAGTATCAATGGATCTTGGCTTCAGTTATGGAACTTGTGGTTTAAAACAAAAGGTAATAGTACCATTTTATAGAGTGTTAGTCATAAAATGCTTTAGATATGTTTGTGCATTTTTCATTCTTTCTTCATTTAAGTTTTTATTTTTAATTACATTTTTACTCCTATATCTGTGGCCAGTAGCAGTTTTAATGATAATTCAATTAGGGACTTTTGGAGATTGATCTTTTTCCACCATCTCTATAGTTTGAAAAGCAATCTATTCTTCTATTTTTGAAACCATACAAGTGTTTCTGACCATTTCATAAAATATAATTTCAATCGCTTTATTATGAGCACTATCCCTATTACTGAATGTGTGTAAAATTTGTATGGCCAAAGAAAGATGAATAATTAATTATGTGAGACTGTTTATACTAATAAATTTTTTCCTGCCTAAATTTGGTGGAATGGGAATAGTGAGAGGGCATTATGAAACATTCCAGTTATGATCAAATTGATTTTAAATTCTTGATTTTAAGGTTCTTGACTGGGTAAAAATTGTCTGGACTGAGAACTTGTCCAGATTGTGAAAAATGGATATTATACATGATTGAATTGATTTGAATTTCTTATATCAAAATAATGAAAATACGGCTATTATGGATAAATTTTGAGTAAGTTTCAGCTGGTTTTATCCATCTATGCCATTTTAGTTGATCTTTTATTGCTTCGAATTGCATTGTGCATGTGATTTGCATCAACTTTTTTTTATCATAATCAAAATGGGATATCATCATTATCATATTCTTAATCCTTAAATACTTTTAGCCACTGATGATTGTTATTCATTGCATACAATGAACATGCAAGGTATTGGCTGGTAGAGTAAGCTTAACTGATCTCATCTCGGTGAGTACAATGAATCAACACCTTCATTAATGATGTACAACTAATATCTAATTTGATGTAGGAACTCATTATGTGGCTTCTCATGTGATGGCTAGTGGGACTTAGATAAAGGATGGTGTCATATATTTCTAGTTGTATTATTACAACTTCACGGCCACCCAAAATCTTGCTAGCAAAATTGTACATCCCAACGTTCTCATGTGATGTCGATGAATTGAAGAAGTAATTTTTTTTAAATTTTTATTAATTTATGTATATTCTCATATCATCTCATTGACTTGTAATATAATACCAAAATACATTATATTGACATTCAATATTATTGGGCTTTTACATTGAAATATTTCGCACGGTCATGTCAACTAGTCTTGATTAAACCTCTCATTCTTTGCCTATAAATACAAGGTTATTCTCATTAAGATAGACAAATTGGAAGCACTTCGACTACACGAAGAACAAGACTCCAGCAGCGTAGAGGATCAACAACCACGAGAAACAAAGTGTCACATCTTCTACGACAATCACGTGTAAAAGTCGCGTTCTTCACCAACATTCTTTCAATCGGGATAAAGTTTAAAGCCTTCGGCACACTCTTCGATTGTTTCTCCAATGAGAAATTGAACGAGTTCAACGGTTTGAGATCAAGCTTGTTGTGGCCTTCGGATTATTTGTCAACATTTCGACGCTTCAAGATCAAGCTGATTATAGTCCTTGGATTATAGTCACCAAATCAGGGAACGAATCAGAGATCTTTATCATTGCAATTGGCGATTGAAATAACACAGAATTGTAACCCATTTTTATTTTATTTAATACAATTTTGGATTTGTAAATTTTATTTCTTGTCTATTTTTCCAGGCACGGACTTTGCGTTTTACAAACAGTATTGTGTGCGCGTGTATCAATCAGGACGTTGATTTCCTATTTTCTGAACCACTTGGAGATACTGAGTGCATTAGTCTGGAATTGATGTCTTCTTTTACAATATTTTCACTTGAGGTTTTCTTACCAAATAGGCTGGTGGGATGGTCTCACCTCTTTCATTTTATTTTGACTTGAAAGATGATTGAATTCCGGGTCCTTGATTACATGTTGATGTCCTTCCAGAAAGATGCAGCTTCTTTCTACATAGACTTGACATTAATAAGACATAGCATACAACTTTGAATTTGTGAAATTCAATAGAAAAAAAAAAAATAATAATAATAAAGAATTTCATCACAAGTCCCTGTCATTAGTCATCAGTAAACCTAATATCGAACATAGAAATAATACAGTTAAGAAAATAATTAAACCACAGCTTCTTTCTGTGAATAACTAATGTCCTTTAAGAGACTATTCATAGAAATGAAAAGAACAACTAAACTATGATGTAAATCACAGAAACAATTGAAAAAAAAACAAAAACAATAATTAAACCATAGCTTCTTTCTGTGAATAACTAAGCTTGAGGTTTGTGCATTATATCTATCAACTAGTCAAACATCCTGTTGCTAAAAATTCATCAAATATACTTGCAAATGAGGGGAGAAAACAACAATGTATGATGCTTAATCATACTGATGATCTGAATTATGAACGACTGGTAAGGACTTTGATATCCCCTGTTACTTCCTCAATTTCCTTTGCCGACTCTTCTGCAGATTGTCTACACCATAGCACTTCAATAACTTCCAGTGTATTTATTTCTGCAAATTCATAAGGAACTTTCTCAAGGTCCTTGCAATTTTTCAAAACTAGCCGTTGAAGCTTGGGAAGATGATCGCAAGAGGCATTCCATTCAACAATGTTCAGAGTGTCTAACTTCAAGAATGTGAGTTCCCGGAACTCTTCTTCCCCCATGTCCCATACTTGCCCTTCAAAAGCACCGGAAACTAATTTAAGAACTTGGAGGTGTGGTAGTCTCCCAACCGCAGAAATACGATCCCAGGGTAGGCGAAAGTTTGAAAGAGTCAATTTCTTTAGATTCAGTGGGAGAATCAATTCCCTGGTTTTAAGAGCACTTCCATAGTAAAATATGTTGAGCGACTCCAAATGAGTAAGACAAATTCAATCTTGGAAACAGATTACTATTCTTAGAAGAATCCCGTGATTCAAAGAATATGCATTTCAGCTTGCAAAGATTTGGAAACCTCTTCATTATCTCTTCTGTATCTTCACCACAAGAAAGAGATGGGCGGGACAAGCTGACCAAATTTTGCAATTGACAGCAGCCTCCAAGCTCTTCATCATCCAATTTGAAAGCAACATGAGTGTTCACGTGAAGATGCCTTAGACTTGTCATGCACCAGATAGTATCTGGTAAGACAACTTTACCACGAAACCCCTTCACGACAAAAGTTTCTAATTTCCGGAGGTTGGATATGGATTGTGGAAGAGAGCGCACATACCCACTAATTGCTAAATATCTCAATTGAACCAATAGTCCTATTTCAACTGGAAAGGAAACACCCAGGTTGATGCATTCTAAATCCAACACCCGAAGAAATTTGAAGTTGTGATAAATGAATGAGATGTCATAAGGAAAGCTCGATTCTATGTCAGTGAGAAGAGGGACAAAATATTATGGAACGGGTGCCCAAGCCAGAAGGTCTTGATTCAACAAAATGAACTCGCTTCAAAAATATGCACAACCGATATGCCTTATATGTTACATGTTCAGCAGGATGGTCAAAATCAAATTCAAAACCAAAATCTGAACTAGGAAAAGAAGCATATGGTTCATCACAGCTGGTTACTAACTGTAAGAAGTTCTCTTCTTTGGCTTTTGACTGACACAGATCACGTAATAGATCATGAAGGCGACATTCTTTAACCTTTCTGTTGGATCTTCTTTTGGTGACTATCACCAGGCTTCTGTTAATCAAATCCATCAACCATTCCTCTGCAATGTCTTCCAAGCTCTTCGACTCAGTTTCATTTATGAATCCTTCAGCAAGCCAATAACGTATCAACTTGCTGACAGGAATATTTTTCTGTTGAGGAAAAACTCCCAAATAAAGAAAGCATGCCCTTAGATATCCAGGTAAGTGGTTGTAGCTCAGTTCTAGCTTAGATTTCCATGCACCGAGCATCTGGATCTTTCATTATTTCAGAACTCAAGCTTTCTGCAATTTTCTCCCACCATTCTTTTCCCTTTGTTGTCCTTTGGAGGACACCAGATATTGCAACAACTGCAAGTGGTAATCCTTTACACTGTTGTGCAATTTGCTTTCCCACAAGCAACAATTCATCAGGACATCCTTCAGCTTGGAATATCTTCTCTTCCAGTAACCTCCAACTTTCATCATCAGAAAATAGGCGGAGACTAAGAGGATCACCATTGGGTTTAATTTTCAAGGCCACATCACGCAGGCGGCTAGTTATCAGAATTCTACTTCCATTGGCATCGTCTGGGAATGACTTTACCAAGTCATTCCAAGCTCCAACATCCCATAAATCATCCATCACGACGAGATACTTGTTTTTCAACAATAATTGACGCAATTTTGATTCGAGATCTTCCTCAGTCATTTGACGAATCTCGTCAGTAAGTTCATGAATATCACGTAAATGATCTCAAGCAACAATTCCCTCTTCTCATACACATTTGAAACAGTACACCAAGCACGACGGTGGAAGTGACCAACAACATTTTGATTGTTGTAAACTTTTCTAGCCAATGTTGTCTTACCAATTCCAGCCATTCCAACAATAGAAACAATATCTCGCTGTGAGGACCCTCTGGTAAGTTGATCAAGTATAACTTGTTCCTCATCGGTTCTGAGCTCCACCATGATTTCATCAATTACTGGTGGTCTGCCTTGGGAAATCATGTCACACGAAACATGGTTAATATTTTGGACTTTGTCATCACCAAATGTCGTCTGAATTTGGAAGTCCTGCTTATCAACAAGTCTTAACTCCACTAGTAGATCATAAAACCAAAGGAAATGCTGCCACTGAGCACCAGTCTCAATTGAGTCAACAACAAATTCCACTTTGTATGCTAAGTCGATGACGTGATTAATAAGATCTCTCAGTTCCGGATGTTCAATATCTGACTCAGAAACTTTCCCAGGAATGAGGATAGAACTCAATGACTTGAGATGCAGTCGAATCTCCTCAATATGTTCCTTCACTGGTGCAATTGACTCGGGATCATATTTCAGCAGCTCCCCAAGGTTCATGACTAGAAAATCAATGAACCCCAGCTTGTAAGTCCTGGGAAAATCAGGCAACAGAAGTTGGGGACCAATCTCTTTAAGCTTTAACCTGATGTGGTTAGCCTTATGTAATAGCTCAGAAAATGAGACAGTCATTTCCCTGATCACATCTTTAGGGATTTCATGGTGAAGAAATGAGTAAGAGAAATAGGTTACCCTCCTAGCAAATGTTACAATTGGAGTGAAAAACTTTTCCATGACCTCCCTCTTCTTCATTATCTGATTTATGGGAATCAGATTCAAAAACTTGAGCTGCTCAATAAGGAATTTAATCTGAACTTTCTCATAAACTGTGAAAGTTGCAACATTACTACTACTACTACTAGTCTTCAATGGTAATAACTCCGTTAAAAATGCTCACTCTGCCTTAAAAATCACAATCTTAAGAAGGAACGGCAGAAGTGAGTTGTTGTTCACCATAGAATTTCTGGACTCGCATAGCTGAGGAAAAGATGCTTTTGCTACCTCCTCTGCCATTTGTTCAACGAGTACCAAACTCTGCTTCGCATATTCTATTTTTTCTGGGGGTAGATCTTTAGAGAATTTTCTCGTGCTTTGCAAGATACCATCAAGTCGTCCCGCATCGTAGGAATTGATATTATGAAGAAGGTGGCCCTTGAGGAAAAGCTCTGCATTGGCAAGACAAATGTTTACAAGTAACTCTGGAATTCGAGGAGAAGAAGTTGCACCCTGTTTGCGTACCTCCACGAGAAGTGCACTAAAATCTGCAAAAAGACTTTGTATGTCCAAAGAGTCTTCTTCCTTGTCAATCAATATTTGATTTTTGATGAAAAGGGTTAGCAGGGAGCTAAGCTCGTTTTTAAGATCATCATTTGTAAGAACAAAGCTGCAAAAGCAACTTGAATGAAATCCATTCCATATTTGGTTGGGCTGGGACGAAAGATGGCTATTCTATTGAGAGCTATTAGGAATTTGAGATGCAAGTCCATGAAGCTTGGATTTGTAGTAGGATCAATCTGATGTTGCAAATCCTCCAAAATTCTAATAAACAAACACTTTGGCTGCATAATCAACAAGTGTGGGTCTGTTTTGTGAATGAACCAGTACTTACAAGACCGAATTGCAGCGCGCACAATCACAGATGCAACATGATTGAGAAAGGCATCATCAGTTGCAGCTATTGCAATGCTGTTGCGTGCTTGTGTAATGTAGTCCCTCAACACTTTTAGCTCGTTGTTGAAGGTAGAGACTTGTACCACGAGTCGAAGACCGGGATCAGAATCATCATCACCAAAGCCAAACCAGCCGACTGACCGGAGATTGGACATCACGGAATCGACAAAACTTGTCCAAAAAGAATGAGGAGGAGAATGCAGCAGCACTTGAGACGACAACAACGACGAGAAATTACGAACACCATTGGTCAATAGCTGGCCTAATTTCTGTGAAGATTAATTCTTCGCTTCTTCTTTGGCAGTCAATGGCTAACTCCACCAATTCCTTGGCTGAATAGTCTTCCTTCCTCAATTCCAAAACGCCATGAATTAGGGAAAGCTTGCCAGCAGTAGTTACGATTCTGAAGGCAAGATCTTCAGCTCCTGAGTAATGATAATTCTTCAGCTCCCCCACAAACATCTCCTTCTGCTGAAGCAAGTCACGTAACATCTTCAGCAACCCCCAGTCCGTGGTGATTTTATTGAGGCTGTTGAAGAAGCAATCGCCTGAATCTCTATCGCACCACATGTATTTGTAATACGTCTTCCGCAACTCCCCCAACGCAGAATCTATGAGATCAAAACTGGTAGCAGCAGCAGCAGCCATCTTCAGCAACGATCAGTGTTCGCCGTCAACCCAACCCGAATGAACAAGAAGAGGAACGCACTACTTTGCTGCTATCATATTATTGATATGTCGTTTGTTAAGCCGCCGTCAACTGCTTCGTTGGAATGCTTCCACTTCGATATCATATTATTTATTGATCTGTGTTTGTTAAGCCGCCCACATCTTCTGAACAGGTCAAATGCTTCCACTTCCGTCCCAATCAACTGCTTCATTTGGAATGCTTCCATTCCCCATCCGAAAATACTAACATTCAATCAAAATTAAATTTTAAAAAATTTTATTTAAATTTTATAACATTTAATATATATTATAAGTAAGATTAAAAACTAAATTTCTTTAAATATTTTTTCTTTATTTAAAAGTTTTAATTTGATAAACATATTATAATACTATAAATTCTTAAATAAATTAAATTGTATACATTATCGTACGTTTTCGTTATTTTTCATCACATTACCTTGTTATACATCTTTTTGTCCTTATTAAGCTATCCAGTTCATTTCCTTTTAAAAATTCAAAAATAAAAAGGAGATGATGGCGCTTAATAAGGGAAAACGACTTAAAATGAGCCTTGCCTCAACTTTTTTATTGAAACATTAAATGTCCCTAAATTTAAATTGATGCAAATTTAGTCCTTTACCTTTTTATTTTGAGTGAGATTAGTGACTTCGCCCAAAACATCATATTTTGCCACTGCTAACCGAATCGACAAAAAAAAAAAAAAACATGACTTTCGTCCTGCAAAATCAGCAGAAAACAAAGGAGGCGGATTTTCCAACTTTCGGATTGGATCTGTCGGCCAAATATTTGAAAACTCTTAGCCCATCCTATTCCTATCATCTGCAACACTCACAGCCTATTACTTTCAAAAAAAAATGCAAGTTCTAATTACCTCAACCACCAATCAATGCAAAAATTTGCAAATCACTAAACATTTTCTTATACTACTATACAGTTTAATCATTTATTTACTATTGTTGCAACCAAGCTTGTTTATTCCCATTTCTAAAAGTACTAAGAAAAAAGAAATCAGCTTATGATTTCTCCGAGCAAATAACCTATCTTCAGCTATTAGATTGGTATGAATCATTTATTTCGTCTGATTGTTTTAAACCAGTGAGAAGAAAAGGCTTGCTATCCTTTATAGAGTTGAAACCGACACCATCACTATTGCCTCCCCCTATTGTTGTAAGCCTTATTCATCTTGTTTGTAATTTATTTATTTATTTTTTTCAATTTTGTCATTTGTTGCTGTTTATTGATGTGAAACTGAGACCGAAGGAGTAGGAGAAGTTATTGGCTGGAATTTCATCAAACAGTTGGCTGCCAACTGTTTCCAGATTGAAGAAACAGATTTCTGATGAGATTTTGCTTTATTTTTGGATTGTTTGGTGTGTAAAATATGGTGCTGGAGAAATCTATGATGCTCTTGAGCCATTATAATGTGAGGTTTTTGGTAAAGAATCGATGGAATCAAAGTTTAGCCTTTCGATGGAATCACCAGTACAGTAACAAAGACCCAAAATAGAAATGCAATTAAATTAAATTTTGATAGAAAATTTGTTAATCTCGGATATGGGGAGACAAATCTTTGTTTGAAGACATTACCATAACGGCATATTTAGAAATTACTAAGGCACACCCTTGTTTACATATGTCGCAAATATTATGCTCATAGCAGCATAATAAGCCAGGTTAAGCATAATAAGCCAGGTTAAACTGAAAGTGATTAAATTTTGTTCTACTGTTTTGAAGTCGAGATGGTTCAGCAGAATGATTATATATTTCGCCGCAATAAATGTTGGCGTGGGAGTGTGGTTTTGCTTTCCGCCACACTCCACCAACAACTACAACTTTGGACAAGCAAATTTATTGCTTTGCGTGCCGTGTTTTCGCGGCAAATTTTGTTTTGTTTGTATTCGGAAGTTTTAAGCAAATCTTGCCTATGAATTTGAGCATCATTCAATTGCTTCAACATGACCAACCAACAATTGACTTCAAAAGTATTAAATTAAATTTTAAAAAAAATATAGAGAATTTTATAAGTTTTTAGAACTTATTTTTTGATTTAGTTCTCAAGTGTTTATTTAAAATATCTTTTTTTCGATCTTTCAAGATTTTTTTCAAAAATTTTTGTATATTTTTCATATAATGAAATATTGCACTCCTCCTTCCATAGATGTAGGTCTAATAGACCGAATCACGTAAATCTTTATATCTCTTTTCACTTATATTTTATTTGCATATTTCATTATTATTTTTCGTTATCGTCATTAAAGGGTTCGCTAAAATTAATTTAACTAAATTTTTGGGATACAAATCCTAACAAATTGGTATTAGAGTTTTGACATCTCGGGTTAATTTCTAGCGGCTAATATAACGATAACGAAGTCATATGTTGAGAAAATTGATCGGAGTGCCAACTTCAGTACGTGACAACTCAAAATGGAAGCTATCCTAATTTAGGATGGCGTTGATATTGCCTTACAGGGAAGCAGAATAAACCGGAGAAAATGTCAAACGAAAATTTTGCCAACTTGGATAAAAATGCTAAGTCAGGTATTGTCTTAAATCTCTCTGATGAGGTTGTACGGGAGGTAGCATTACCGAAACCACGGCCAAAGGCATGTGGGAAAAGTTGAAGGCTCTATATATGAAAAAGACAGTGGTGAACAAATTTTATCTCAAACAAAGTCTATACATGCTCCGTATGACCAAAGGTACTTATATACTCTGATATCTTGATAAACTTAATTCCATTCTTATGGATTTGAATAATATAGAAGTTAAAATTGAAGATGAAGATCAGGCCCAATTATTGTTGTGTTCCCTACCCCAGCCATTTAAGTATTTTAGAGATACAATACTTTATGGAAAAGAAACTATCTCTTATAAAGATATGAAATTTATTTTGAAATCAAAAGATCAGATAAATAAAAATATTATTGGGAAAACTATTCATTAGAGGCAGATCTGAAAAGAGAGATACAGACAGTAAAAGGTCAAAATCAAAATCCAAATCCAGACATAAAATTTTGGTGTGCAATTTTTGTCGTAAAAAGGGCTACATTAAGTCCGAATGTTTTAAATTGAAAAATAAAGAAAAGCATATTAAGGAGAAAAATGAGCAAGAAAATAATGACATCGCTGAAGTTAGTGTTGCAACTGATGAGAATGATGGAACTATATTTTTAGCCACTGAAAATAATTTCAGATCTAACTATGAGTGGATTTTCGATTTGGGTTGTTCATATCATATGTGTCCCAATAGGGACTGAATTTCAACATATGATCAGTTGAAGGTAGAGTTGTTCTAATGGGCAATAACACCATTTGTAAAGTCATTGGGAAAGGTACTGTCTGAATCAAAATGCACGATGGTGTGGTGAGGACACTTACCGATGTTAGATATGTTCTAGACTTAAGAAAAATCTCATCTCTTTGGGCATCTTAGAAGCTCTTGGGTGTAAATACACAGGTGATGGTGGAGTTATAAAAGTCACTCATAGTGCTCTTGTGGTCAAGAAGGCGCACAGGTCTGGTACGTTGTATATTTTACAGGAATCTACTGTTACAGGTGTTGCTGCAATTTCTATTGCAGATCAATTTGATGCTGACACTAATATTCCTGCCACCAAATTATGGCATATGCTTTTAGGGTATATAAGTGAAAAAGGTCTGTCCATACTCTAGAAAAGAGGTCTTCTTTGCGGACAAAGTACCGAAAGATGAATTTTTGTGAACATTGTATTTTAGGAAAATAGAAAAGAGTCAGTTTCAAATCTCCAACAATACAAAACAAAAGATACTTTGGATTACATTCATTCAGACCTTTGGAAACCTTCTCATACCCCGTCTAAAGGTAGTGACAGGTACATGTTGACTTTTATTGATAATTATTCAAGAAAAGTTTGGGTGTATTTTCTGAAACACAAGAATGATGTTATCATAACATTCAAACAATGAAAAGTTTTGATTGAGAAACAGACAGGAAAATAAATCAAGCGGCTTAGCATAGATAATGGTTTAGAATTTTGTGAAGGTGAATTCAATAAATTCTGCAAGAATGAAGGAATTATTCGACACCATATCGTGATAATGACACCTCAGCAAAACGGTGTGACGGAACGGATGACACATGACATTTTTGGAAAGAACTCGTTGCATGATCTCAAATGTTGGATTGAAGAATGACTTTTGGGCAGTGGCAATCTCTACCGCTTGTTACATTGTCAACCATACTCCTTCTGCATCTCTGAACTTTAAGACTCCGAAGAAAATTTGGTCAGGTACTCCTGCTGATTATTCTGACTTAAAACTATTTGGGAGTCTTGCATATATGCATGTAAATGATGAAAAATTAAAACCAAGAGTTAAAAAGTGTATATTTCTTAGGGGGTGAAAGGATATATTTTATGGTGTCCTGATCCCAAGTCACCTAAATTTATAATTGGCAGAGATGTAACTTTTGATGAATCATCCATATTACATCCGAGAAAAGAGTCTTCTAGTTCTTGTAACACAGAAGGAAAGGAGAGTATGCAGAAGCAGGTAGAGGTCGAAATTGGCAATACTAGTTCTTCTCAACCAAGTTCTTCTACAGTTCAGCTAGATTCAGATGAGACACTTGAAACTGAATTAGAAGAAGAAAAATATTCCATAGCCAGAGATAGACCAAGGAGAGAAATTCGACTACCACAAAGGTATGCGAATTTGGCTGCATATGCTTTGTCAGTTGCATAGGAAACTGAAAAAATTGGTGAACCATCAACATATTCGGAGGCAGTTTCACGTGCAGATTCATCCAAGTGGTTGATTGCAATGAATGAAGAAATTGAGTCTCTGCATAAAAATGATACGTGGGTTCTTGTGAAACCGCAGTCAAGAAAAAAAATTGTTGGTTGCAAGTGGGTTTTTAAGAAAAAAGAAAGAATTTCAGGGGTTGAAAATGCAAGGTACAAGGCATGTTTAGTTGCAAAGGGCTATAGTCAGGTACAATATATTGATTTTAATGATGTTCTCTCACCTGTTGTCAAACATAGCTTTATACGTGTTCTACTTGCTTTAGTTGCCATGTATGATTTAGAATTGGTGCAACTTGACATTAAAATAGCTTTTTTACATGGCGAATTTGAAGAACAAATATACATGAAACAGGAGTTCGAAGGATTTAAAATTGAAGGAAAAGAAGACCATGTTTGCTTGCTAAAAAAATCCTTATACGGATTGAAGCAATCTCCAAGACAGTGGTACAAGAGGTTTGATTCCTTTATCTTGGGTTATGGTTATTCACGGAGCATGTATGATAGTTGTGTTTACTTCCGGAAGTTGAATGATGGTTCTTTCATTTATTTGTCATCACATGTTGATGACATTCTCATTGCTGCCAAGAATTTGATAGAAATTTACACTTTAAATCCTCAGTTGTACAGTGAATTTGAGATGAAAGATTTTGGAGCAGCTAAGAAGATTTTTGGTATGGAGATCAAAAGAGATCGAGGAGTTGGAAAGTTATTGTTGACCTAGAAAAACTACCTGGAGAAGGTCTTTGAGAGGTTTGGCCTGAAATATGCTAAACCTCTAAGCACTTTTCTTGTTGCTCATTTCAAATTGTCAGCTGCTCAATCACCACAATCAGATGAAGATGAGAGGTATATGGCACATATGAATAGTGACCTTATTCCAGTGCAGTCGCTAGCATTATGCATGCAATGATTTGTACACGTTTAGACATTTCACAAGCAGTTAGTGTGATAAATAGATATATGTCTTGTCCAAGTAAAACACATTGGCAGGCTGTGAAGTGGATTCTCAGATACTTGCGAGGGATTTCAAACACATGTTTGGAGTTCGGAAGGAACAGTAACATTTTGATTGGCTTCGTGGACTCAGACTATGCCAGAGATCTTGATAAAGGAAGATCACTTACGGGTTATGTATTTTGCATTGGAAGTTGTGTTGTTAGTTGGAAAGCTAAATTACAACATGTTGTAGCTTTGTCTACTACGGAGGCAGAGCACATGACTATCACCGAGGCAATCAAAGAAGCCTTGTGGTTGAAGAGATTGTTTGGCAAACTCAGTTTACATCAAGATGTAATTACTATTTAATGTGATAGTCAAAGTATCATTCACTTGATTAAAGACCAGATGTATCATGAGCGGACGAAACATATTAGGCAGATGTGAAGTATCACTTCATTCGGGATACCATTGCTGAGAAGAAGATATCTGTCCAGAAGATCAATACCAGTGACAATCCTGCCGACATATTCATGAAACCTCTTCCAGTTACTAAGTTCAAGCACTGCTTGGATTTGATTGGTATTCGTGGTGATAATTAGTCTCATTGGGACTTATTTGGAGAAAGTGGAGTAAACTTACTATTTTTGTGTCAAATGCAAAACTAAAGTGGAGATTTGTTGGCGTGGTAGTGTGGTTTTGCTTACTGCTACACTCCACCAACTACTACAAATTTGGACAACCAAATTTATTGCTTTGCCAGGCGTGCCATGTTTTCACGGCAAATTTTGTTCTGTTTGTATTTGGAAGTTTTAGGCAAATTTTGCCTATAAATTTGAGCATCATTCAATTGCTTCAATATGACCAACCAACTGAAAAGAAAAACACAGAGAATTTTACAAGTTCTTCGAACTTGTTTTTCGGTTTAGTTCTCAAATGTCTGTTTATTTAAAATATCTCTCTTTCGATCTTTCAGGAATTTTCCAAAAACTTTTGTATCTTTTCATATAATGAAATATTGCTCCCCTCCACCCGTGGACGTAGGTCTAATAGACCGAATCACGTAAATATTTGTGCCTCTTTCCACATATATTTTATTTGCATATTTCGTTATTATTTTTCGTTATCGTCATTAAAGGGTTCGCTAAAATTAATTTAACTAAATTTTCGGGGTACAAATCCTAACAATAAATTCAGCCCAAACGCAAAAGAAGGTAATTCAAGAGCAGAAGAACCAGTAGAAAGAAGATGTTTCATATCATACTTTGGAACTAATTCATTTATTCCTTTCAATTTTTTAACAGGACAACATAAAACTAACAGGAACACCAAATCCAAAATGCTCACTGAGAAGGCTTGGCAAAAGAGCAATTTTCCGAAGCACTTAGCTTGTTCTGATAATACAATCCAGAGAAGCAAGAAAACATAACATAATAGTGGGGAGCTCAATATCAACACTACCCTTATCAACTCCCGTGAAATAGCACACATAATTAGCTTACCAGATAATAAGTGCAGAAAATATTTAAGCAAACACCCAAGGAACTAATAGTGGATTACAATCTCACTATACTATATGATAAACAAAAGCATTTGAAAGTATCTGAATAGAACGAGATCACAAAAAGAACAAGATGAAGACAATTGTAGACAAGAAATGCAGAACATGGGCCAAGTGAATTGGTACTTTGAGTATCTTGAAGATAGGTCTGTTCCGTTAAACTACCTGGAACAAAGCATAGCACTTAACAACTCCAAGATCTAAAGGAGAACTGCAAAGTTGAAAAAAGCAATTTTCTAGCTACACCTGCAAAGATAAACATGCATCGTAGATTGGAAAATGCATTCAAGACTTGAGAGCAAGTAGAAATGAAATGCAAAATGAAAAAGTTTCGAAAGAACTTGAACAGCACAAATGGATGAGAAATGGGTGAGAATCCAATCCCAACCGAGCAAGTCCAATTCAAATGGCAAGCCCCAGAGAAGGAGTTCTATTTGATCAACAATCAAATGGTTGAACTGAATTTAGGGAGATTGCTCAAAAGGTCTAGAAAGAATTAGCTAAAAGGCTAGTGGGAAATTGACAATTATAGTATTAATGGCCCATATAAAGCCAGAAAAAAAGTTCTTATCTGATTGAGACAAATTTATGTCTATACTATTTTAAAAGTTTGAATTATGTTTTTTCCTCATGGTGTTTCTTTCTTTTTTGAATTATCTAAATTATCCGTAAAAGAAAAATAATTCACTTCTTAATTAATTTATGAAACCCGAAATATATTACAACTAATTCTATATTTATGTAGATAAAACAAATTTAAGGGTTTTAGAATTTAACTTAATGCTTATTAGTATATAGAAATATAACTAGAGTTTTAATTAAACTATAGCACCAACATCCTTTATTCCGCAACTCATCAAGCTGAAAATATATTACAACTAATTCTATATTTATGTATTTAATGATAAAACAATTTTAAGGGCTTTAGAGTTTAACTTGACCAATACTTATTGGTATAAAGAAATGTAACTAGAGTTTTAAACTATGACACCAACGTCCTTTATTCCACAAGTCATCAAGCAAATTTCTTTCCATCTTGGAGCAACCAATATGCACTAAATCCACCTCACTTCCATTGGGTTTCTCTCACAAAAGGAGCATGGGACTCTACCAGTATGGATTATTGAATCTGATAGTAGATGAAGAAAATAAATAGTTGATTGATTTTTCTGATAAAAGAATCAAATATCAGTGTTTTTGCCGTTACAAAAATTTCAAACACTTATCGAGGTGAAAGGTGAATTTTTATTTTTACGTGGTTGTAAATTTTTTTTTTAATTAAAAAATAGTACAATAAAGTTTTGAAATGAATTGGTTCATTGAATTTTCATATTGAAAATATTTTAGTTAGATTATATACATGTCACAAATAGAATAAATGTATGTACTACATGACTTTAACTAAATTTTCACACATACATTTGACAATCATGTTTGCATTAACATATGCTTTGTCCTTGTGAAAATAGCAATTGGCACCGGCATACCGTTTGTTAGGTAGTAAATGGTATTACCGACGTCAAAGAAGAAAGCAATTCTTAGGTCAAAATATAAAAGATTATTCCCATTATAATTATGTTACCTATCATTAATCAGAGAAACACATAACTAAAAAAGCTGAAAAATACACTAGACATATATGATAAATGGTGTTCCTATTTTGCAAAAACATAAATAAGACACTATGTTTACCTAGATATAATCACATACCAAGGCACTAAAATTTAATAAATCAAAGGAATCTATTTAGGCAACTAAAAAAGAATCAATTGTTTTCAAGAAATAAACCAAGAATAGAACTTTATGCACCTTTTTGGAGGATATTTTACGTGATTATTGAATATATATATATATATATATATATATATTAAAATTAGCTTACAGTATAAATTAATTAAAACAAGTTTACAACCTAAATAGACATATAGTTAATACTTACTCTAGAATAAGTCATTGAAAGTTGTCATATTTGTTGTCGATTGAATCGGGAACTTATGCTTTTATACATAAAATATGTAATCACCCGTCGAAAGTTCATAATAAATATGATGGAAACACTGTGATATTGAATTAATGTACACCTGAAAGTTTATAATATATTGATAGAAAACGTTGTAGTACTGAATTAATGTCCGTCCTTAGATTGGAATTATAATGTTATCCTGATTCAAAAACATTACAAATATTTTTTTATCTGATTACAACTCTTGATTATACTTTAGACACAATTATTTGTTTGGTCCTTTGTACACTTTGAAAATACTAGAGATAATTGTGTAGGATTGCGAATTTTAAATTGTAGATTGCTTTAGTTATCGTAAATATCTGCTAATAAAACCTTTTTGTACAGGTGAACAATATCAAAGGTCAAATTCCAAAAATGAAAAGTTCTATTTTTAAATTTAGCTTTGTGATTGTAGTATTATCAATTATTATTAGTCTTGGCCTTTGTGGGTTAGTAGTGTAGGCCCCTTATATGTTGATTTTTTAGTTTTATTAAAAAAAATATATAAAAGAAAAACAGATATCTCAAACTTAATTTCATCAAAGTAAAACAATAGAATTGTTAATTCAATTTCCGATAAAAGCTTGCAACAGGATCCTTAGAAGACAAATAATTTTTTCACAACACATTGTTTAGACCTTTTTATTTCCTGTAAGAAATATTGTTTATACTTTTAGTATTAATAACCCATTTGAAGATTTGGACTAGCACCTAGATTAGGATCACATTCGACTGTCGCAAAAATCCAAGTCCTCAAACAATATTTGTCGAACTCTCAATTTCTCGATAGAAACATTGATATGTATAGAAACATTGATATGTTTATCGCTTACAACTAAATATTTATTGAATTATTATCACCTTGTTTAATAAAAACAATATATTAGAACCACTACAATAAAAGTTTTTTCCGAAAAATTGAAAAAAGGAAAAGGATGAAGTGAATTGAAATTATAACAAATGGATCCAATTTAAGTTTTAAGAAAATTCTATGGTCCCGTAATAGAAGCATCTCATTATGCTTTAAGAGTTTATCCAGTATAACACTATATATTTAAAAAATTTATATAGTACAAATATTTAAAATCAATGAAATTATTCTATTAACAAAACTGTAAAATTTCTCTAAGTTTTAACTCCTATCTCAACTACGGTCACCAATTCTAGGTCATAGATAACATTAATAGAATGGACTTGATCTCCTTCCAATACTTGACTGTTGATCAAATTTTTAGTATTTCTTGTGCTCTTATCTTGTTGGAATTTTTTTAGCAAATGAATTTTTTTGCACATGATACCAAAAAAATTTTGGCATAAAAATTCTTTTTGTTATTGGCATAAGTAATGGTAAAACAAATGTTGTTACTTAGAGAGTTTGCCTAATGATCATTAGTTGTGAAAAAGTACCAACTGAGTAAATATTGCTATTAAATTGGATTTTTGTTATTGAAAGAAATGTGCATAAAATTGTAAAGGAATGAAAATTTAAACTAAAGATTTTGAAAAATGTTTATGTAAATTTTACGATAATCATATGTTAAAGGCAAAATAGTTCAATGATTACTTTTTTCAGAAAAATAATTTAATAAATTTATTTATAACATATCAATAGTTTGATGACTTTAGTTTAGAAGTTATTCATAAAAATATTGAATATTTTTTAAATTATCACTTCTTCACGTACATTGCACGTGCATTTTTTCTAATACAATTAAAGTTCACACCACAACTCAAAGAATCCAAGAGGAAGCTAAAAAGTCCATGAACAACGCAACTCACACATCTCTAGAAAAATTTCTAAAAATATGCTTGTTTTCAAAATTGTTCTTTTTTTATACCTATTCCAAAATACAATTCCGGACCAGTGGAATTCTCACATTCGGAGAATGTGAGTTCCAGACTGGTTTTAAAAAATATAATCTAATATATATATATATATATATTTTTTTTTGAAAAACCTCGCATTCACCGAAGATTAAGATCAGTTATGAAGGTAACTTGACAAATCTGGTACGAATGCAGAAAGAGCTAGTTATTATATCAAAAATACCTTGAAGTACGTCTTAACTTCATAGTCCTCGTGAATAACCAGAGCAATTCCAAGCTGGTTTGATTATTTGACATGATTCTCCACAAAAATAGCATGTTCTGCTTGCTCCATTTGACATTTCATAGGATGACAATGCTCATTTGCAGAAAAAGAGAAGACTGATTCTTCGTTAGGAGACTCTTCTCCTTATTTCTCTTAAATCTTGACGTGGTAAAATTCTAGCACTCTTATGATGTCCATCAGAGAACTGTCACAATTAGCTGTTGCAACTATTGCTATATTTTACACGTCTGTCTTCTGTAAAGTTCTGAGCTATCTGTTCAGTGATAGAAATTGTTGGAACAAAAAATTTGAGAAAATGGCTTTAAGGCACGTTACAAATATCTTTTAAGGTTTAAAATTCGCCCCTACTATTAGTGTGCAAAAGAGTTCTGCGAATTAACCTGTAGGATACAATAAAACCCTTGCCGGAGTTGTCTGGATGATTCGTCAGAAAGTTTAAGTGGAGGAGGAGATTTTTTTAAGAGAAAAATAGACAAGGAGTCAAAGGTACGTCAGATTATTTGTCTAATTGGATATATATAGAAAACTCATGTCTGATCATAAAGAGACACACCTATTAGGAATTTAACTACCACATGGAGAGTTACAATCCTTGAAGAATACAATACAAACTCTTCAGAAAAATAACTAACAGATGAAGAGTTACAACTATACAAAAACTGGTGAAGAGTCACTACTATTCAGAAAACTCTTCTAAAAGTTATTACGTAAAACAAACTCCGAATTATTTTAAAATTCTCCAACATTCCTCCACCATTTCAAAATAAACTGACAAGATTAGAAACCAATCCATAAATACAGGTATCTTTTGATTTGAACCTCTACTTAGTGAAGCATATTTGATATTATATACAACAAGTCTGAATAGCTTGGTAAATGTAATAATTTTTGAACCAGTGATCCTTTTTGACAAGTTGTATCTACTCCACACACTGATTTTGACAACAATGAATGCTCATTTAATTTAGCTGACACTCTTATGGCCATGTGTCTGTATCCTTTTAGTAAGTGTTATAACAGTAAAGCCTTTAATTCCTAGAAGCGGCCACACTTCACACTTACATAGGTGGACACCATCAAATAGTATTTCCATAGCTAACACTTTAATGATCATTAGTCCATTAAGAACATGTTGCTCATCCTTCTGCAAACCAAGCACTTGACCTTGGGATGAATATTGAATATATTATAATGCTTGCAACCACTCCAATAGTGTACTTTGACTCATTGAACTTAAGACTTGATGTTGTATCAAATGTTAAGTTGAGGTTCCATTATTGGTGATTTTGTGATATAAGTTTTAACCCCATCCCCTTCGATGTCTTGTACACAAGATCTCGTGTAAGACCCTTAGTCAATGGATCAGTCAAATTTTGACTAGATTGCACAAAATTTACAGTGATTACTCCATCATGTATTAATTGTCTGATATAGCTATGTCTTAGGCCAATATGCCTATACTTTCCATTGTACACTTGACTATACACTTTTGAGAGTGTAGCTTCACTATCACAATGGATTGATATTGGAGACATTGGTTTAGATATCAAAGGAATTTCATACAATAAATTTCTTAACCATTCTGCTTCTTTGCTTGCAGAAGCTAGTGTGATAAATTCTGCTACCATGGTGGAATCTGATATACAAGTTTGTTTCTTGGATCCCCAAGAAATTGCACATCCACCAAGCATAAATATTCAACCACTAGTTGAAGATTGATCTTTATCACTAATCCAACTAGCATCTGAATTTCCTTCTACAACTGAAGGATAACCATTATAAGTGATACCATAATCTATGGTTTTTTTTAAGTATTTCAATACCCTTCTTATAGCTTGCCAATACAGATTACTTGGGTATAGTTGTATATCTGCGTAACTTGCCAACTGCATAAGCTATATCAGGCCTTGTATTTGTTATTGCATACATTAAGCAACCAATAACTTTAGCATTCTCTAGTTGAGCAACAGGTTTATCAGTATTTGGCATTAATTTAATGCTTGAATCAAAAGGAGTAGAAACAGGATTACATTCAAAGTGATTGAATTTCTTCAAAACCTTTTCAATGTAATGTGATTGAGATAATGTTATACTATTATGATCACGTATAATTTTTATACCAAGTATAACATCAGCTAGTCCCATATCTTTCATAGTAAAATTATTACACAAAAATTTTTTTAGCATCCTCAACTTGTTGTAAGTCAGAACCGAAGATTAACATATCATCCACATAAAGACAAATAAAAATGCCTTTTCCATTGTGAAACTTACTATAAACACATTTATCAGATTCATTAATCTTGTATCCATTTGACAAAACTACTTGATCAAATTTTTGATGCCACTGCTTTGGGGCTTGTTTCAACCCATATAATGATTTGACAAGTTTACACACTTTGTGTTCTTGTCCAGGAATTACAAAGCCTTCAGGTTGCTCCATATACACTTCTTCATCTAATTTCACCATTTAAAAATGCCGTTTTAACATCTATTTGGTGAATTACTAGATTATGCATAGAAGCTAGTGCCATTAAAACTTGAATTGTAGCAATTCTAGCAACTGGTGGATATGTATCAAAGTAATCTAGTCCAGGTTTTTGTGTATATCCTTTAACAACAAGTCTAACTTTAAATTTGACAATCGTTCCGTCTACTTTCATTTTCTTTTTGAAAATTCATTTGCAACCTATTGGTTTAGAACCAGGTGGAAAGTCAACTAATTTTCATGTTTTATTTTCCATGATTGAATCCATTCCATCTTGTATTGCTTCTTTCCAAAAAGCAGCATTTTGAGATTTTATTGCCTCATTATAAGTAATAGTATTTGTTTCTGTATTAAAACAATAAGCTATTTGTTTGATATCTACTATTTATACTTTCTTCAACTAGATATATAAAGAAATCTGGACTATAGGTTTTTGTTCTTTTAATTCTTTTACTCCTTCTTAATTCAAGATTTTCATCTTTTCTATCTTCTGTGAGTTCACTCATTGAATCAAAATCTGTTAATTGATCCTTAGGCTTAGGAATTGAATTAATTCTATCTTCTTAAGATATTGCATCTCTTGACTCAATAACAGTATTAATTGCTATTGAATCCTTAGGCTCTATTACCATAAAACGGTAAGCCTTACTATTTTGTGCATATCCCAAGAATATACATTCAATTCCTCTTTCACCCAATTTTTTCCTTTTTGGTTAAGGAACTCTCACAATAGCTCTACAACCTCAAAATTTAAAATAATTTAAATTTGGCTTTCTTTTCTTCCATATTTCATAAGGAGTAATTTTATTCCTTTTATTAGGAACTCTATTTAATATATGGCAAGCTGTTAATAAAGCTTCATCCCAAAAACCTTGTCCAAGACAATTCCAGAATTAGACATCATAGCATTCATCATTTCCATTAAAATCTTATTTTTCCTTTCCGCAATACCATTTTGTTGTGGTGAATAAGGTGTTGTGGTCTCATGAATTATTCCGTTGGATTCAAAAAATGTAGGAAAATAGAATTCACCTCCTCTATCAGATCCCAAGCATTTAATGAATTTTTCACATTGCAATTCAACTTCATTTTTATAAATTTTGAATTTTTCTAGAAGTTCATATTTAGAATGCAACAAGTAAACATAAGAAAATCTTGAACAATCATCTATGAATGTGACAAAATATTTTTTACCTCCTATGGTAAGTGTGTTATGCATGTCACAGACATCACTATGTACAAGTTCAAGTAATTTTGAATTTCTTTGAATTTTTGGAAGTGAATTTCTTGTTATTTTTGTAAGCATGCAAGACTTACATTTTTCTTCATTTTTATCTATTTGTGGAATTAATTCCAATTTAATTATGTCATGCATACATTTAAAATTTACCACATGCCCAAGACGATTGTGCCATAAATAAGAGGACTCAACAATATAAGTAGAAATATTATTATTATTATTATTAATGTTGAGTTTAAACATACCCTCATACAAATAACCCCTTCCCTACAAATATGCCTCCCTCAGTAAGTATAAATTTATCTGCCTCAAATACAAGTTTAAAACCAAATTTGTTCAACAAACTACCAGATACAAGATTCTTTCTAACTTCTGGAACATATAAGACATTATTCAAAGTTAAGATTTTTCTAGAAGTAAATTAGAGTTCTATGCTTCCTGTGCCTTTCACAATAGCAGTTGAAGAGTTTCCCATGAAGAGTACATTACCATCTTCGATCAGTTCAAATGTTTTGAAGAAACTCTTATTTTTGCAAATATGTCTGGTGGCTCCGGAATCAATCCACCAAGCCCAATCATCTTCCATCATATTAATTTTAGAAATCATAGCAACAAAATTTTCTTTTGTTGATGATTCCCCTTGATTGTCTTTCTTTTTCAATAGATGACAATCTTTCTTTAAATGACCGGACTTTCCACAATAGTAGCATGCAGCCCTTTTCTTTTTCTTGAATTTGTTGAAATTAGCAGGTTGAGACCGTTTGTTGGAAGACTTATTTTTCTGACCTTGTTCCACTACATGAATCTTAGATTCATGACCAGATTGCTCTTTTTCTGGAGCATTCTGCTTTTCATCTTGCTTTCTCACTTCTTCCTCAAGGCGGAGATGATTTGCCAAGTCTTCAAGAGAAAGTTCTTCCTTTTTTATGTTTTAAATTTCTCTTGACATCTTTCCAAGACGGTGGAAGTTTATCAATCACAGAGGACACAATAATAGATTCATCCATATTCAAATTATGTTGGTTAAAATTATTTAGAATACGATCAATTTTACTTAATTGTTCCATCACCGATTTTCCATCAATCATTTTAAAATTGAAAAAATGACTAACAAGAAATTTCTTACTTGTAGTGTCTTCTTTCATGTATCTTGCCTCCAATAACATTTGTCCCACAATTCTCTTGAAGATGGAACATTTTGATATGTGTCAAAAGGTCCTTCAGACATACTGTTCAAAATATGTCCCCTACAAATGTATTCATCGTTCTCCCATTTTTGCCTAGCACGGGTATTGGCAAGAGTCTTCGTCATTTTCCATAGGTTTGGGAGTGTTGAGAACATAGACCACATTGAGAATTGCAAGAAGAAAGTGCATCTTTTTTCTGCCATCTTCGAAAATTACCTCCATCAAAACATTCCAATTTGACAAAATCAGAAGCCATGTCCCTCAAATTCGTGAACCCCATTGTTGAACAAAAATTAAACCTTAAGAATGTTGGAACAAAAATTTTAGAAAATGGTTTTAAGGCACGTTACAAATGTCGTTTTTCTTAAGGTTTAATTCGCCCCTACTATTAGTGTGCAAAAGAGTTCTGCGAATTAACCTGTAGGATACAATAAAGCCCTTGCTGATTTATGTTTTGCACAAACAGTATCAGACCGACCTGGGTTAGAGCCTTCAGAGTTGTCTGGATGATTCGTCAGAAAGTTTAAATAGAGGGGGAGATTTTTTTAGGAGAAAAAATTGGATATATATAGAAGACTCATGTCTGATCATAAAGAGACACACCTATTAGGAATTTAACTACCACATGGAGAGTTACAATCCTTGAAGAATACAATACAAACTCTTCAAAAAAATAACTAACAGATGAAGAGTTACAACTATACAGAAACCGGTGAAGAGTCGCTACTATTCAGAAAACTCTTCTAAAAGTTATTACGTAAAACAAACTTCTAATTATTTTGAAATTCTCCAATAGAAATTCCATCGTGTCAATATTAATAAGAGGTCTTTTGTGAAGCATTACCAGGTACAGTTTTGATAGCTATTTCATGATGTACTTTTTTCGAGATGAGTACTTACAATTACACGATCATCAACTTGTTCCAATCGTGCTGCAGCTAAGGGAACAAAATTTTCTCCATCATCTCTGAATATACTGTGCCATCATGATTTTCACATTGTGGCATCTGCATAAGATGTGGAAGAGACAAAAGCATGTGCAAATTCATCGTAGCTTTCATTCTTATCCTGGCTGTTTTGTTCTAGGCAAGTCAATGAATATGTGAGACCTGATATTTTTTGTGGTATCAGTCATGCATGTTAACACTATCTGAAATGGAGATGTCACGTGCAAATTATAGCCGGTAAGAATAATACAGTATTATAGCAAGAGCCACTCCAATCTGAATGAATCTCGTGCCGCTGGAAGAGGTAAAAGGATTTTGTAGCTTTGTAGGTTTTTGGTGCTACCATTTCTGTCATTTCTAATTTGTTGGCATTGTGCATACATTAACTCATAAAAACTTGTTATTAATGCAATGACTGTAAAAATTAGCTAGCAAATATTGTTGAGATCAGCCTAATTGTTTTTATACATCAATTCAAGAGTATCCGTTACATCCTGCCATATCTGATACAATAGTAGTTACTCAGAAGCTATTCTTTTTGAAAAGAAACCCGACCATGGGCATTTTACTGGTACGAAAACAGAACATCATAGAAACTAAAGGCACATGAAATTAACTATTGAACCAGAAAATTGAAAGTAGAAAATACATAACGAATATCCTTCAGTTGGTTCATTACAAGTTTGTTCGCTACTTCTAAACCATGTCCATTTCAGTATCACAGTTTCAGGATCCCTGAGAATTGCATCATAAACTCTCTCTAGGCAAAAGTGCATCTTCTTACAATATATTGAACTTCATCTATAACTGAAAAGAGTGTCTAAATATAGATCTAATGGCTAAATTCTTTTCCTTGTACTTATTTAAAAATCTAAGCAAAACTTAGTGCTCGATTACCAAGAAGATAAAGTTGAGTTAAAGATTCGGAAAATATGGCCTAACACAAATTTCTAAAGAAAGAAAAAGAATTTGCCTTCTCCTTGTCAAATTGTTGTAGATATCAAGGTAGATGTTTTGCTATCTTTTGAAGCCTTTCCTCTTAAGGACAGTTGTTAGTGTAAGCAAAGTTGATCAAAGATGGCTCAGCTGTGGTATTTCCTTCAAATCAATTCCTATCAAACCCAAAAAATCCTAAAGATGGCTGGGGCATCTCCTGCAATTGGTTGGGTCAAACTCAATACGGACGTGGCCTCTAGACATAATGGCAGCATTACTTCTGGTGGAGGTATCCTCAGAGATAATGCTGGCAATGCAATTTTCAGCTTTTCGCATTAGTATGGCTCTTGTTCGATCTTGGAGGCAGAAGCAAAGGCCCAATTGGATGGTGTCAAGTGTGTTTGGATATGGGTTTTCGAAACATTGAAGCTGAAATGGATTCCCTAATTCTAGTCAGAAGCATTCTGGATTTATGCACGACTCCTTGGATTATTGATACCATAGTTTAGCATATCAAGCACTTATCTACTTCTTGTTGCATTAAGTTGTCTCACATCTTCAGGGAAGCAAATGCCTCAGATGATTACCTTGCAAACGAAGCTTTTGATCATAAGGACAAACGGTTCTACTACTCAGCCAGGAATGCATGATTGGTAATCTTTGTAAAATGTTTGCATCAATTTGTGAATAAGGAATACATATATCTCTAACTGTTTTATGATGCTCTGTTTTTTTTTTTTTTTGGTTGTATTTTTTGGCGATTAAATACCGGTGTAATTTATTTTATACAGTATTACTATTATAGTTTAAGAAGCATGGATACTGGAATGTTCACCAATTTAAATGATGATAATATGTTATTATTGTGTTTGGATGAAGAGATTTAAATGGTTTTGATTTGAAATTCAAATATATAATAAGTTATCCAAATAAGTTAATTAATTTAACTATAAATTTGAAATCCACCAACAAGTGGGAATATGATTTTAATGGTTAAATGAGTGAATTTGAAATCCACTCAAATTTCATGTCATTTCAAATCCATCCAATTAAAATACATTCAATTCAAAACCACCTATCCAAACACAACCTATAATCTTTTTATTGACTAGTGAACTATTACATTTATTACATGTGCTTTATATAACACTGCACTTTTGGTGTAATTTTATATTATGTTTGGATTAAGAGATTTGGGTGGATTTGAATTTGAAATCCAAATCTATTATAAATTATCTAAACAAGTTAATTGATTTAGTTTGAAATTTGAAATCCACCAACTAGTGAGAGTATAATTTTAGTGAATAAATGAGTGTATTTGAAATCCAGCTACTTCAAATCATTTCATTTCAAATCCTTCCTACAAATCAAATTCACCCATCCAAAAATAATCCTAATGTAATTTATAATTAATTTTAATATTTTTGGCTTATATAAGAGAAGATCATATAAATAATAGTAATTATTTAAAGTAATGAAATTAAAAACTCTAAATATATACTTAAATGAGTTAATTAAATCTTGGATACTGATAACGACTTATGTTACTAAACAGTGACATAAGAATAAATATTCTTGCTTATTTTGAATAAAAACCTAATATGTATGCATGACGTTTCCATTATACATCATTACTACTCTAGAATAAATTTGGTACAAACTTGGGTATATGGCGTAATTTATTGACTAGTGAATTACTATCGTTTTATATTACTCCTAAATATCGGTTTTGTTTTGGTGTAATTTATGATTAATTAATATATATTTTTATTATTTTCCTTTCATAACTTTTCTTAACTAACTACCAATTATTTCTCTTAATTCACTACAAACAACATTTCTTAACTTCTTAGTAAGAGGTGGTAAAATGAATTAATGATTGGTTAGTAGTTTTAATTGAATGGATAGTGGATTGAATTCATTCAAACATTTAAAACCATTTAATAAATGGCTTTAAATCGATAATATATAAACTATTTAAGCATTTGCTTAAAAGGACATTACATATTTAACTATTTAAAAGGACATTAAATCACACCATTGAGTTTTAAGATATCAAACAAAAAATTATATGGGTCAAAACAAAATAAAAGAACTAAGAGATTGAAATTATAAAATATTGTTGGTGACGATGAACGAATATTGTTCATGTGCTGTGTCTAATGAGGTTACCTTTTTTTTTCTTTTTTTTCTATTTTTCATTTTAATTTTCTTTTTCAAAACTCATCCAAATAACTTAAAAATTATGCCAAAATGATCCTTACAATCAGAACAATACATATTTACTAAAATCTAGGCAAAAGACAGCATGAATTTGCATGATTATTTGAAAATTTTTCATCAATGCTTGGCCAATTTGAATACTTTTTGGTTGATTTTTGCCAAACCCAAGGTTGGATTTACGATCCACAACAAATACCATTCTAAGATGTGCACTATTGTTCGATTTATTGTTGGAAATTTTTTTTTTCTGGTGGTAGTTGTGGCTTTCCGGCACATTTTGGCAAATCTAAGGTCGGATTGACAATATGCACAAAAAACTAAATTCAGAAGTGTAAACTTTTGTCTAAATCTGTTATTGACAAAATTTTCAAGTGGTGGTTCTGGTGGCAGCACCATCCTTTGAGCTCCAGTGATGAACTTCACTTCTTACTTGTTACAAAAATAGTACCCAATTAGTTATAGGGGTCAAATAAGAAATTAGAAAAGATGTTAATATTAAAAACAAGACAAAAGTAAGGACTAAAATAGCAAATTTTAAAAAATTTAAAAAAATTTTAAACAACCAATTAAACTAGTTTCTAATTCACATGTCCCTTTCAGTGCTTACATTAACATGTCAGGGGTATTGAAAAGTTGGGAAGCTTTGGTCCTCCCCTAATCTGTATTAGGGAGTGCCATAGATGATTTCACTGCTACTTCGGTTGAATTACTTTACTCTCTTAATTTGAGAGGGTCTTTAAGTTGAGCTCTTCATTCTGTGTGGGATTCTTAACTTTTCACAAGCATTGATTTTCCTTTTTCTTTTCTTAACATTAACAGTTTAACTTACTCTTATCTAACCATATCTACTAGGAAAAAAGGAAGACTTAAGGAGTTCAAAGAATAAAAGACATAACCTCTATTTTTTAGAATATAATGCCGAGATTTGAATAATCGAATTTACACCCAAAATACAGCAAAATGCAAGCATTGATTTCCCACTTGAAAAGAACCATAACTACTCATTTATTATGTCCAGATAATAGTAAATCTAGATCCATTAAATACGAGTAAGTGTTGAGTGACCTAGACAATAGTGGAAGTGTCCGAAGTGTGACACACACTACGTCCAATTAAATGGGACAGACTAAAGTGGTCAATGTCCAATAAAATTATGACAAGTGGTTGTGCTTAAAAGAGCTGATTTGAAAAGAAAAAAGGAGTGGATTTTTTTTTTATAAGTTTCCATTGAAAAACCACCTGCGAAGGTTGTTTTGTTTGGTTACATAGAACTTAAGTGCAAGTTTTAAATATAAAAGAATGCCCTTGAACTTTCACTAATTGAAGTTTACCCATATCAACTTATTGACAAACTTTAACCCCACCCATTCATGTTTTGAAGTAAAATTACCCTTACTTTTTTCTTTCCTTTTTATATTCTCTAACTTGAAATGATAGAGGGGTTCAAGCCATACAAAACTTACTTGTGATTATGAAATAAGTTTTAGAATACTAATGAATTTGTATAAAATTATGTAACAACTATGCTCATGTTGTAATAATTAACATATATTTCATGCTAAATGTACCGATAGCATAAGGATTTGTTAATTGAAACTATGCACACAGAGAATATAGGCCTAACCAAAGTAGTGGAGGAGCAGAATATAGTTTAAAATGATTGAAAAGTTAAATATACAAAGTCATTAGTGATTATTAAAAAAGTAAAAAATACTAATGAATTTATCTGTGTAAAACTATGTAACAACTACTTTCTTGTTATAATAACCGACATATAATTCACACTTAATTTACTAAAAAACATAACGATTTGTAAGTTTAAACTATGGACATAGAACATATAGGCCTAACTAAAGTAGTGGAGGAGCAACATCTAACTTGAAATGATTGAAAAGTAAAATGTGTACAAAGTGATTGGTGATTATTAAAAAAGTTTTAGAATACTAATGCATCTATCTATGTAGATGCAAAACTATATAATAACTATGTTGTCGTTATATGACCGGTATATATTTCATACTAAGTTTATCGAAAGAATAAGAATTAGTAAGTTAAAACTATGATATAGAGATATAGGCCTAACCATAATAGTGGAGGAGCAACATTTAGTTTGAAATAATTGAAAAGTTAAATGTATACAATGTGATTGGTGATTATTAAAAAAGTTTTAGAATACTAATGAATTGATGTGTGTAAAACTATATAACAACTATGTTCTTGTTATAATAACCGGTATATATTTCACACTAAATTTACTAAAAGAATAAGAATTGGTAAGTTGAAACTATGACATAGAGAATATAAGCTAACCAATTTAGCGAGAGAGCAACTTCTAGTTTGAAATCATTGAAAAGTTAAATGTGTACAAAGTGATTAGTGATTATTAAAAAAGTTTTGGAATACTATGAATCGATCCTTGTTCTTGTTATAATAACCGATATGTATTTCACACTAAATTTACCCAAAGAATATTAGGATTAGCAAGTTAAAATTATGGCATAGAGAATATAGACCTAACCAAAATAGTGGAGAAGCAACATCTAGGTTAAAATGATTGAAAAGTTAAATGTGTACAAAGTGGTTGGTGACTGTTAAAAAAGTTTTAGAATACTAATGATCTATGTAAAACTATGTAAATACTGTGTTTTTGTTATAATAATTGTCGTATATTTGACACAAAATTTATCGAAAAGCATAAGGATTGGTAAGTTGAAACTATGGACATAGAGAATATTGGTTTACGGTTAGTAGGAGAGGAGCAATATCTAGCTTGAAATGATCGAAAAATTAAATCTGTAAGAATGTGACTGCTAACTTAACTTTGAATTCAACTTCTAAGTCAAATTGCCATTGAATAAGTTGAATAATTATATTTTTTTTCAATATTTTAACCATTTATTGTAATAATATATTAATGTGTTTGTGTACATAATATTTTAGCCATAATATTCTCAATTCTTAATAATTTAATATTTTTGTCTAAAAGCATATAATATTTTTAATTCTTAAAACTTAAATATCTTTTATTTGTATAATCATTGGAGTTTGTAGTTTAATACGTCACATTAATTACAATTTATTTACTTAAACCAATATAAGTGTAGAACTTATTAGTTTAACACTCTTATTTCAATAAGTAATTAAATGGATTATTAATTTCCTTTTAATAAACATAGAGACTAAAGTGAAGTAATTATATATAGTTTAATACCTTGTGATTGTTAGTTCCCATAAATTGATCTTGTATTTTGTTTTTTATTTTGGCTTGTATTAGCTATGAAACTTGTAATTTCTTCTAGTATGGTTATTTTTTCTATTTCAATAACTAACTAAATGTATCAGTTATGAACTAATAATTTTTGAGTTAATTTCTATTTCTTATAGTATGTCATAATCTAATTGTATTTTAAGCACTTGACAGGAGTACTGTCTCAAACTTTTATTATGGTCGGGAAGCCAAAGACAAACTTAGTAATGATTTTAGCTAAATATTTTTTTTATTAAATTTTGTATATAGATCGTCAGGTAGAGTGGTTAATAGGGACAAACTTAGATGTTTTTGAAAGGACCAAACAATTTTCACAATGACCAACTTATCAATCCTTATGCTTTTCGGTAAATTTAGTGTAAATTTTCACAAAACTATGTAACAACTATGTTTATATTATAATAACCAACATGTATTTCATGCTCAATGTATTGACAACAAAGGGATTTGTTAATTGAAACTATGTACATAGAGAATATAGGCCTAACCAAAGTAGTAGAGGAGCAATATCTAGTTTGACATGATTGAAAAGTTAAATGTGTACAAAGTGATTGATGATTATTAACAAAGTTTTAAAATACTAATGAATTGATATGTATAAAACTATGTAACAACTGTATTCTTGTTATAACAATCAGTATATGTTTCATGCTATATTTACTGAAAAGCATAAGGATTGGTAAGTTGAAACTATGAATATAAAGAATATAGGTCTATGAGTAATAACCTATTTTAGTAGTAGAGGAGCAATATTTAATTACTTGAAATGATTGAAAAGTTACATTTGTAAGAATATGATTGTTGATTATTAAAAAGTTTAAGGATACTTTAAGAAATCCATAGTAAAAATTAATTAAAGTAAAAACTATTGAAGTTTTTCTTTCTCATAATATAAGTTTAAAAGCTAATTGACGTCTAACAAATGACTAACTAAACCTTAATTGAATACTAATTTAATTTATCTTTAATTTTTTAAAACATAAGGACCAAACTAAAAACATTCAAATAAAATATATATTTGAGTAAAATAAGAAGAAAAGGAAAGGAATCAAAACAAAAAATCAAAAAGAAAGTAAAACTAACGGTATATAGCATTAACCAATTGAGAAAAAGTGTTGGACCAACATATAAAATTTTCTGTCAAAGCTAAAGTCCAAACACTTCATTTCTATTCAATATAATACTCATTATTTTGTTCACCCTACTAGCCGGTTGCCTTTTCTGCTCCAGCCTCCTAAAGGTCATTTTCACCTATCACCATCAAATGTCAGAAAATGAGACGCTTTATGCTTCTAATGCGCTGAAGGGGCATCCAGACAAAAGTCAATAGATAGCGTTTATTTCTTTGCAGAAGAAGAGAGGATATGCCTAGTTTCTCTACTTTAAAGACCTCAATCTGACGTTCTTCTTAAGTTATGAGACAGAAGAAAAGAAGAGAAGCGACGTGTTTCTTCCTTTTTTGTTTGGGAATTTTGAAAAGAAAAGGATGATCTTGAACTTATATGGTATTATAATTTTGTTGTTTAATATTGTATAGGTAAAAGTGTATTTTAAAAAAAATTGAAAAGTTCTGAGTAAGTTTTAGCTCCATTTCACTCCACTCTTGGAGAGAAAACTTACTAACAATTTTAACACCCCAAATCTCCACATTTTTTTTTCTCTCTCCACTTAAAACTTCCGAACAAGTGGGAAGATTGACTTTTCTCTACTTTTCTCTCCAAATCTTAACTCCCAAACTAACTAAGCCTTACTATTTTTTATCTTCTTTATTTTTCTATGATCTCTAGTCATTGAGTTTTTGGATCTATTTTTTTTGCCTACCACCTGTTTGTTGTTTTGTTGTGCTTACCCTAGTCTATAGATCTTTTACCTTTTCATAAGGTAGGCTGTCTAGGTTTCTCTCACGTACAGGTTCGTTAAAGTTCAATTTATTTGGCTCTGAAAATAACATTTGAGATTAGTTTTGATGGCATTATCTGATGATTTGGTAGGAGTTTTAGAAAAGTTTGACTTGTCAAAAAATGAAAAATGAGATATAGATCTGGCAGGAGTTGACAACTTTGTGAGCCCGGAGGAATGCGAATTGAGTCTTGCGGGAAAAATCATCTCAGAACAAGTTGCAAACTATGTGGGTATGAGGAGCTTCAGTAACCAGATTTGGGGGCATCCAAAAAATCTCAAAGTAACTGAGTTGTGAGTGAACCAATTTCAATTTACTTTTGAGAAGAAGAGTGATATAGTTCCAGTGGTTAAAAGGGAGACAATGGATAATGTACAATCAATTATTGGTTGTTCAACAATGGGAAGTAGAGATTGAAAAGAATGAAAAAGCATTTTAAAACTCTCATCGTTCAAATGTGAAATTTTTCTTTACATTGGATGAGTAAAGCTGTGAGAATGAAAATAGGGAGAATGTTCAAGAAAGTGTTAAAAGGTGTTGTCTCCTCATGGAAGCAGGAAAAAGGGAAAACACCTGAAGACTTTTGTTATTGCTATCTCAACTCTCAACTTCTTTTAGGAGGAACCACAATAAAATTGGAAGAAGGACTTCATTTGGTGGAATTTCGGTATGAAAAATGCCCGAGTTTCTGTTGTAACTGTGGGAGAATAGGACATGAGAACAAATCTTATGGAGGTGAAAAATAAGGGTTACAAGGAAGGAAAGGCTTTGGGACAGGGCTAAAGGCTAGTGGCACAACACTCTCACTAATCGAAACTATTGAGGGGACCATTAGAAAGACTGAGAGGAGGACCAAGAAACCCAGGACGAGCTGTTTAGTAATTCTCAGGACAATTAATAAGAAACTCAGCAACTGAATTCTAAAGCTAAACAACTTGACTAGCTGACTGAGATAGGATCTTTTGATGTTTAAAAACCCTTGAGCCTGGACATAACCACAGATAACAAGGATTATAAAGATGATAATGCAGGCAATAGACAAAGAGAGGAAACTACAAGGGCTGATCAACTACATTGCAATAAGAAAAATATTAAACCTTTTAATTTGGGTAACAGAGGCATGAACATAGAGCTGAAAGAACTAGATAAATCTCTGAGAATGGATAATCAAGTCTTGAATAGTAGACCACCAAGAGAGAAAATGACTCTAATAGAAGGGGGTGCAGTTGACATGCTTGTTGATTAGTTCGTAATAGCTAGTAAGCCCAAATAGCTAGTAAGCCCAAAGGGGAAAGAAAGGAACATAGGGGACAATAGTGGTTATAAGAAGACATAGGACTCCCCTAAAAGTATTTGATCTAGATAATGGGAATGAGAAGATAAATTTGGGAAAGAGGAAGATCTTATCTCAAGAGAGGGAAAAGGCTAGTCTGATAGGTTTGGAAGAGAAATTTAGAGATAAATTTAAAAAACCAGAGCATAGCCTAGTGAATTCTCTGAAGGTGGAGGAGACCTACCTTGAAGGGTTTCCCAGTTGCCAATGAAAGCTATGGTATGGAATTGTCAAGATATCGGGAGCTCCTTGACTCTTTCCTAATTCAAGGAGGTTACTACCCTCCATTTCCCTTCTCTTATTTATTTGTCTGAAACAAAAAATAAATATTTTTGGAGAGATTTGGTAGCAAAATAAAATAAAATGAGTCTTTTGTAATTAATTCAGTTGGGAATGCTAGAAGCTTGGATCTTTTTGGAAACCTGAAGTTAAAATGCTGAAAATTCAGAACACAGACTTTATAATTGAAACTAAAATGCATGATATAGAGAGTAACACAACTTAGTGGTTTATTGGTGTTTATGCGAGTATTGGAAGATAGGAAAAGAAAGGAATAGTAGGAAATTATAAAACATAGGAAGAAAGATTGAGAACCTAATCCTTCCTTTCTTTTATAACTTTTATAACTTTATTATAAAAGAAAGGAAGAGGTGGTAGGTTGTGTGGAATAAGTGATATGAAGGATTAGGATTTTCAGGGTAAAAAAATGTGTTAAATTTTTGGATAAATTCCATTTACATCGTTCGTGGTATGATCATTTTCCAAGTCACCCCTATATGGTTTAAAAACCTATAAAAACCCCTCTGTACATTCAGTTTAATTATCAACAAGCAGAGAACTCCCCCCTAACGGAAGTTTGGGTGCCACATGTGGATTACTATACTTGGTTTTGAATTATTTGGGGGACAAAATAAAACTGAACAAAATTTTGGGGCTAAAATTTTTAAAAAAAAAACATCATCTTCCTCCACCATCCACACCAACCCACCACCAGCCACCACTCCTTACACCATCAATCCCCTTGCATCCTCTCCGGCTTTTGCGACCACCACACCTCATCAGACTCCAACCAGCTGCCACATTTCTAGCCATTGCCAGTTGTATCCAGTCCCTTGTCACAATGCACTAGAGTTCGCTACAACCCTGCCAATTTGCATAGCTTTGTAGTGCCCATTTCGGCATAGCTTCTTCATCCTTCTTCTCCGTAGCTGGTCATACCATACTACATGGACAGATGTATGCGCATGAAACAATTTACCTCCCATAACAATTCTGTCCTCTTTTCCTCCTACTAATTACGAAGAAACCGAAGGATTACAAGGTGTACCACATTCTTTAAAACACCCGTAGCCGATGTACAGAGTTGCACAACAAATAGTGAAAATAAACTTAACTTTATTTTAGGGATTAACTTAGGATGTTTGTATCATTGAGAACATAAAGTGCATTTTACCCCAATTAAAGTTGAAGCTTGATCTTACCTTTCATTTGAGACACTTCATAGATTTAGGCATTTTTGTTTGCCTGATTTAAGTTTTCTACGGAAATATGTTTGTTCAGAAATACAGGAGAGCAAGGGCATTGTCTTGCTTTACGCTAGCCATCAGTTCAGGAAATCTTTCACAGGTAATTCTTCTATACTTTTGTTGCATCACGTCATTCAAGTGTTCCTACATTAGCATAACTTACTACTGGTTTGACCTTCCAGGTTATTACCACCCAAGTGTTTGTCCCAATGTTTTTCAATTTGTTGCTCTGTTTAGAAGATGGGAAAGGTGAAAATGTCAGAAGTGCATGTATGGAGGCCATAGCATCAATTTCTGGTTGCAGGAGCTGGAAAGATTACTACAATATAGTAATGAAATGTTTTCGAGAAATGACTAAAAAACGAGAGAAGCAAAAGATCCTATGTGTATAAATCTGCTCTATTCTCCCCTGACTTCCATTTCTCAGAAACTTGTGTTAGTCATGAGACCTATGATTCTGCCGAGGATTTTTTGGTTGCTGAATCTCTTGGAAGGTTATCTTCTGTAGGGTGGCGAAGAGGCACAGTCCGCTCAACTGAATTTTCTGATATCCAGACGTGTATTCAGAAGATAATGCTTCCCAAGATACAAAAATTGTTGACATCTGATTCTGATAATGTGAATGTGACCATTAGTCTAGCTTCCCTTAAGCTACTTAAATTACTTCCTGGTGAAATTATGGATTTGTGGCTTCAAGTAATATACATTCAATTTCTAACTTTCTTAATCATCGCCTGGAGAGTGTTAGAGATGAGGCTAGATCTGCTTTGGCTGCTTGTTTAAAGGAGCTACGGCTGGAGTACCTACAATCATTGTTAAAGTCTTGTAGGGCACCCCCAAAAGCGAAAGAGAATTGCATATGCTAGGTTATACTCTCAATTTTGTACTGTCAAAGTTTCTTATGGATCCTAATTGTGGGAAGTTAGATTATTGTCTGGACGATCTTCTTTCTGTAATAGAGAATGATATACTTGGAGATGTTTCTGAGCAGAATGAGGTGGACAAATTTGCTGCAAAAATGAAAGAGACAGAGACAGAAAGAAGAAGTCATTTGAAACCCTCACATTGGTTGCACAAAGCATCACATTTAGAACTCATGCTGTGAAGCTTCTTTCCCTTGTTACAGTTCATCTACAAAAGCAGCTAACCCGAAAATTGTCGAAATTGGAAAACATGTTGGATCACATTGCTGCTGGTATTGGATTTAATCCATCTGTCAATCAGACTGAACTATTTATCTTTGTATATCGCTTCATTAGGGATGGCACAGGTGATGAAAATCAAGAGCGCCAAATGGCACAAATCTCAAATACAGGGAAGCGAGATGGGGATGCAGTGGATATCCAAATGACTGACTTAGATAGGTTAATTAATGTTGATCCCAGATATTCTCACCTTGTTACCAGTGTTGCTCTTGGGTTACTGTAGAATCATATTAAGGACATGAAACTGGACAGAGAAGATGAGCAGCAGCTGTCAATGTTAGACCCTTCTGTTGGATTGTTGGGTGATTGCTTGTGTTCAAAGTATGAGAAGGGGCACTCTACCTTCTCTACAGCACTCAGTGCCTTTCTCATCTGGTAAAGTTGCCTCTGCCATCCCTTCAGTCCCATGTTAGAATTATTTTCTTATTAGGGCTACCACTACTTAATTTTTATTTTATAAAAACAGGTTAGTGAAAACTCCATGTTCTTATGATCTATTTATTTGGGTCTAGGTATATCTCAGTTGTTTCGTTAGTGTGATATGTAAAGTATATGTTTATCTTCTAAATTCTATTAGATTTAGCGTGACGTTAATACGAAGTCCAATTATACTATTTGGGCTAGATTCCTCTCTTCCATCGAAAATACTACATCCTTTACAATACTACATCCTATATATAGAGTGCTAGAGTGCTAGGGTTGATTTGCCATATTGATAACCACGGTACAGGACTTGAGAGACTTGAGAGAAAGGGGAACGCCTTGTCAAGGTACATGAATCTCAACGTGCCGATTACTCTCAATCGCAATGGTGAACCGTGTGTAATTTTAATCTACAGTTCAAGTATTCAAATATCTGATATTGATCCGCTCAAATTTAATAAGTGATATCAAAGCCATCCAATATCAATATTTGAATATATAGAGGATGAATATCACTAAATATTTATTGTCAGATAAAGATTTAATGTTGTGGTTTGATTTGCGGTGTGCAATTTACCCACATAAATAAGTTTCCTTGCATGTGCATGTGATCAAAGTATGATAATGGAATGGATTCTTATCTTATCCCTGCCAACATATAAAGCATTCAATGGCTACCACGGTTGCCAATCTTTTCAAAGTAGAGAAGAATCGATTGAAAATAGGAGTAAAATAATAATAATAATCTATACTATTATAAAAGTCTGAGTGGTATTTTTCCCTTAAATTATTTCTTCCTATTTTGAATTACCTAAATTGCCCATAAAGCAAATATCATTCACTCCTTAATTGATAGATAAAATCGTAAATTAAATGACAGCCAATTCTACTAATATTTTGAACTACTCAAATTGCCCATAATGCAAAGCAAATACCATTCACTCCTTAATTGATAGATAAAACCGTAAACTAAATGACAGCCAATTCTACTAATATTTTGAACTACCTAAATTGCTCATAAAGCAAATATCATTCACTCCTTAATTGATAGATAAAACCGTAAATTAAATGATAGCCAATTCTACTAAGTTATTTATGTATAAAACAATTTTAAGGGTCTTAGAATTTGACTTGAAAAATACTTATGACTAGAGTTTTAATTAACTAATAACACTATGAACCAATTATTCAAAAGTATGAATATTAAAACGGAATTTGTTCAAAAAATATAGAGCTGATTCTACCAATTATTCAAAAGGATAAATATTAAAATGAAATTTATTCTGAAAACATAGAACTGATTCTACCAACATCATTGCTAAGGACTTGAATCAAATTCTAAAGAAGGCTAAGGACTCCATTCAAATTCTAAAGAAGGACAAGGACTCCATTCAAAATGATAAATATTAATATGGAATTTATCCAGGTTTTAAAAAAAAAAAAAATTAGAAGTACAATCGACATATGTTTGTTCTAGTGCCTACAACCACTCGCTCAAGGTAATTGCACGATTATGTGCTCCAAATCCTCATACCAAAGTATAGATATAAGGAGTAGAGGAAGTGGCTGCTTGCTTTGGTTTGGTGATTTAATGGACATGAAAGTTATGCATGAAGTTGGGGAAGATATTTACTTTAGGATGGCTTCTTCTGAATCAGGTAAGAAACGCACTATATTCTATTGCCATTTTGTATGCTATGTTTTGGGAATGTTAATTTCTTCACAGCAGTTGAAGTAAGTTGCTTAGCCGTTAATGTAGTTTCATTCAGAAGAACTTATGCTTTCGTTTAATTTGAAAACTTTGCAGTCATCTTAAATGAATCTGAGGGAAAGAAACAAGAAATTATTGCATTAAGTTTGCCATTTTTTATTTGTGTAGTTCTTTTTGGCCTCATCTATAATTTATTGCTTCTATTGTAGAGCACCCTACATACCTCTATGCTTCTAGAAAAAGTCCAAGTTCATGTAAGGTACATATCTTACATGATTCTTGATTCTTCATTAATAGAATAACAAAAGGCAGTAGAATTAATCTAGGCAGTTCTGCCACTGCAGGTTAACCCGGATCATGCTCAAAGGTTGGTTCGTTTTTTCTATTATTTATTTTTAAATGGAGATTGATACCATAGGACTTCTTTTTAGTTGTGGTACATGGTTATAAATTGTCTGGTGTAACAGGTTGAATCAAATGCGACTGTTTTATCAACTAATTGGAAAGAAGTTGGTTTGAAGAAGGTAGAAGGAAGCCCCCAGATAGCATGGAATTAAAAAAATGGGGATATTGATCTCTTGGTGTTCTGTGACATTATAGCTCTGTTTTTCCTCATTCTAAACATAGGAGTTTGTTGGGCTAGCCCTCGAGGAGGCATATCCTGAGAGTCGATAGAATTTGCGTGCAGCTCTTATATTTCTTAGTCTTATCTGGATGATGATGTATAATCTCTAAATATGTGACAGCATTGATGGGTCAACCATTTCAAGGGGTTGAATTAGTCACTTAATTTACTGGCTAATATGCTATCTAGATGATAATTGCTACTCTAAAGTATGATTTTGAGTATAAAGTACGTATTTAAATCAGTATCTTCACTCTTTTGAATCTAAATTTTCTCGATAATTTCTTGTGACTTTCATTCCAAGATAATAATCATTGACACGTGTTAGTAAATTTGACTTATTTATCCATTATGAACTTTAAACATGAAATTAATAAGAACATATACAGAAAAAGTCAACAACTTTACACTAAGATTCTAAAAAAAGTAACAAGAGAAAAAGTAAAAAAGCTGATAAAGTTGACATTAACATTAACATCTGAGATATCAATTCTTCATCGCACAATAATCATGCATATATGAGCTTATTTTTAATTTTTGTAGTGTAATTTTTTTTTAATTTTTTGCTTAGTAAGAAAGGTGGGAGCAATGAAAACAAATAGATTGAGTCCTGTGTGCTATCAAGAATTTTTCATATACTTGTGAGGCTCTTTTCTACTGTTTTGTTTACTTATTTCACTTTAACGCCTTTTTTTTTCTCTATATTTCTCCTTTTACCATATTATATATGCGTAAGAATTTCTCTACTTCAGTATGTAACAAATAATCAAATAATCTCTCGAATTTTACATTTATCAAGCATAATGCATAAACTGTTATTTGTATTAGACCTAGAAATACTTGAAAGATTATATGCCCCAAAATTTTATTGTAAGTAATGAACCCTTTAGTCACGAATATAAATATAAAACTTCCTTTAATTAAAAGAGCTCTCTTATACACATCTTTGACTTTTTAAAGAGGGCAAAGTAACGTTTCAATTAATAATTATGATCAAGTTACATGACATATACACTTGTCAGAATATCAGTGGGAGAGATTATTTTCACCGACATAGGCATGCTTTGAATTTAAAGGCAGCTACCAATTACAATGATTCAAATTAATATCCTATAGGATTGAAAATTTGGATGGTCAATTCTTCAATTCCTCAGTAATAACTTCATGAATCAAATTTACTAAAGTTTTTTAGCTTATCCTTAATTAATTTATTGGTTGGTGATATTGTTACATTTTACTTAACTATTATTAATTCTTAAAATGGTAGTTATTATATATATATATATATATATATATATATATATATATATTGTATAAATACTAGTCCGTGTTCTCACTTGATATGAATAGCTTAAATTTTCTTAAGTCCTAAATAATAATTTGATGTCATTTGACATTAATTTTCTACAAATACAAACTAACTAACAAGTTTTTTTTTTTAAATATTCATTAGTCATATTTGACAAGCACTTAGTAATGTGTTGTAACTTTCATCTTTATTTCAATTCTCATGTAATATTTGCTTCATCCTAATTTAAGTATTCTTTCAAATAGTTCTTTCGTTAAAAGTAAACACTACTTACTATAAGTAAAAAAAAAAAAACACTGTCTTTCTTTGTTTAAAGTGTTAGTTACACGTAAATTATTAAAAAATAACTAATATTGTCTAAAGTTTTAGTTACACATAAATTATTAAAAGATAACTAACAACAATAGTGTGTTGTTTGATTACAATAGAACTCAAACATGCAATAAGCAATGGTAACTTTTGTGTGACCACCTAAACTTTTTTATTACAAAAAGAAAAAAAAAGAAATTTTTGGTTAATATACTGAGGTAAAAAAATGTAAAATCACATATAAAAAAATGGAAGGAATTAGTTATTTGTTAGGTTTTATATAGTTTATTTGTTATTTTAAAAATTATATCAAAGTGTCAACCAATGCCTCTATCACCTTATTACTTTTGATAAATTTAATATGTTAAACACACACAAAATATTTTCCAAGAAACAAAAAAAGACAAAGAAGGAGTATATGGCATTAAATAAAAAAAAATATTTGATTTAAGTTTTACCTCCTAAACCAACTACTCTGTGCAAGATTAGAGAACATTATTTAAATGAACACGAGCATCAATTGACTACTTAGCCTAATTCCTATTATTTCTTGTAATTATTATTTCATTACAATGATTTTAGCATGAAAATTATCTTTTCTATTGACATGACTAATGGTACTATCTCAGGAAAAAGAGTTAGAGGTAACATTCTTCTTTAGGGAATTTGCAAAAATGGATGTAAGTTTTGACAAAATTTTAGTTAATTCGGTGATCTTATATTAATTTTAGGTTAATGCAAGAAATTAAGGGTGGTAATGGGTCGTATTGGGTCATTGTCATGTTTTGTCAGGTGTGATCCATTTTTTATTGCGTTGTATCATATAAGACCCGTTTCTTATCGTGTCGTATTGTGTCAGGATCGTCGCGTTGTGTTATGTGAGACCCGTTTCTTATCGTGCCGTATTTGTGTCGGGCTCATTCACGATTGTATCATGTTCGTGTTCGACCCATTTATATCTCCAAAGATATACTAGCTTATTCGACAAGTTAAATAATTTGCGACCCATTTGAATTAAAAAATCTCTAATTTTAATTCTTGAATAATTAAAATAATTATTTATACTAACCTTGTCCTTATAGCAATTTAGAATATATTATTAAAATTTTTGAAAATTTTCATGTAGTATTTAAAATTATTATTACATTTGATTTTAAAAATTTTACATTAAAACTATTATTCATGATTTTAAAATATGTTAAGTTCAATTATATTGGAGTAACATTTCAGCAAAATCTGTTTATTCAGCAACGTAACTTACCAAATCCTTTACTTTCGTGTTATAAATAGGTTGACTCAATAATGACCGAATAAAATTCAGGTCTTATTATAACCTCTTAATTTTACATTGTGTACGGGTCGTGTCATCGTGTCGTGTCAGAAATTGTCAACCCCAAAAGAAATAGACATAGTATTGCTTGTGTAGTTTAAGAGTGATTAATGGTGACTTAGTTAGCATCTAAAGAAATTAAAAAGTGAATGTAAGATTTTTTTAAAAAAAATATTTATGTAAATTTCTACACCAAAGCGTGATTAAGTCAAGAGAATAAAATATGATAAAATTATTTTTTATGACGTATCACCAACAAATCCAAAAAGTTATAAGAGACCTCAAGAAAGGAAATTTTACCTCTGGAGATTTTGAAATCAATAATCCAAATTATGTTAAAATGCTGCAAATCTTAAATAAAATGAAAAACTAAAAAAATATGATACAACCATTAATTTGATAGTGATAATATTCATGATATTAAAGAGAATAGACAAAACCAATATAAAAGTAACTAAATAGAAGAAAAACTAATAAAGCCTAAATAAGTGATCAATAGAAAAGAACCAAACAAGATTTAGTTGATATTCAAGATTTAAAAAAAAATAGTAGAATAAAGTGAAGGTGTCCAATTTACAATATATATATATATATATATATATATTGCAAATTTAAATAACATAAAAAATTTAAAAACATAGCAACCATTAATCTAATGTTATTAATATTTATGATATTAAATATATATATGATAAACGTATGAGAACTGGAAGAAAAGTAATTAAATAATATTGCAAGACAAACATAGGTAAAGAAAAACTTTCTAAGGATCATAAGTTGATTTTTTGACTTCCCTAACAGCCATAAATTAATTTTTTCTAATATATTGATTCGGTTTAGCATCAGATAATTTAAAAGAACAAGTAAAATTATGTATATGTTTATGAAGTCAAATCTAGAGCTCATTTGAAAAAAAAAATGCAACTCTTTTTAAGAGACATTCAATTAGCTTTTAAGATTTCAAGGAGAAAACATCCAATGTAATTAAAAATTAAAGAACACAATAAGTATAACAAACAAAAAGTATTTATATGTATTTTACCAACTTTCATTAGCTTTTAGCCACAACTAAGTATTGCTTTATATTACGTACAAAATGTAGTTCTTTTTAATTTATCACGCTTCGTACGTATACAAAGTACGTGCACTTTCTTAATAATATTATAAAAATGTGAGTATATATTTCTTTTAAGTGTTTCATTTTTTTTTTAAATAAAGTATATCCCCCGAAGAGGTCTAAACTGCTATGCCCAAAGGCTTCTTGGATTTTTACAAAGGAAAATTAAAATATTTTACAAAGGATATTTATTCAAAGAGAGGAAAGAGAGACATTTTCTTGTGTTTGCTCTCAGCTTATGTTTTTTCGATAATCCCTGAATAAACTAAACTACTCTATTTATAGGAGAGTCTGGACTTCAAAATCCGGACTTCAAAACTTCTGAAGGAATCTTTTATCTTCATAGAGTAGTTGTAACGTGATTTTTATTGACTTCTGAGTACTCTTGTCTGCCATTTTTTCTTTGCTGATTTTGTCTTCCATTGACTTCTTTGTGTGCCTTTTTGATGATTTTGTCTTCTATTGACTTCTTTGTCGGCCATTTTTTCTTTGCTGATTTTGTCTTCTATTGACTTTTGAACACTTTTGTCTGTCATTCTTGTTTTTGCTGATTTCTTCTTATCTTTCACGTGATTGTTTTTAAAAGTAACCATCTTGTCTATCTTGATAAACCAGGAAAGAAGGTGGGACACTAGATCCACTTAAATACCTCCTCCTTAGACATTTATCAGATTCAAGGATTTAAAGACATCATTATAAATTTGAAGATACCCTGGCTATAGAATCAAATGACATTCCACTATCTGAATTTACTGAAATTATATTATTTGGACCTTCTTTACTACTACTTTCTCTGCTTTCTTCTTTTATATTATTCTTTTCAAAGTATTCTTTTAAAATTTTTTCAACAGTCTCTTCTATTTTTGATTCTTTTTTCAAATTTTTCTTTTTCTTTTTCTTGTCTAATTTTACTCCTTTCTTTTGCTGCTGAGGTACTGGAGTATCTAAATCTATTAAAGACTGTTCTTCTTGCTTTAATTTTCCTTTTCTAGATGTGTATAAGAACAAATCTAATTCTTGTATTCATTATAGTCTAGAATTTCTGATTCAATTGGAATTTTTGGCAAATTCCCAGCCTTCAACGGACTTGATTCGTCTTTACCAGCTACCGTTTGAGCTGGACTAGCTGAAGTTTCACCTACTTCAGAAGGTTTTTTGAAATTCAGAGAGGAATTTCCACTCGTCTCACCCAAATTTTTACTTGCTTGGGAACAAGACTTATTATAGGCATTTTTTTACTGATTACTCATTTATTTTTTAGAATATAAATTTTTTTAATAAATTAAAAGTGTTACACGTATGAAGCTGTCTCTTTAAAAACTGGATTTTTAACTTGGTTAATGGACTTAAAAAACAAATTGTGAAAAACACCTAAAGTAAACAATTTTAAAACAACATAAAATTTAAAATGTTTTTTGACATTATTAAAATATTATCCTGTATTCATGCTAGCTAAAAAATATTTTTGATCTTTCTGAGGTTTATTAAATGCAATCCAAAGATTATCTAAAAGACACTTCTAAATCTATTAATATATTAGGCTAGAAATCTAATATTTAATATGTCTCAAAATTAATATTAGATGTACTTATAGACATCTAAAAAGTTTAACCATCTTCTTCTATTACAACTTTTATCTTTTAATTTATTATAAAATCTTACTATTGCTTCACAATCCGTTCTTACTGTAAATTCTTTCTTAGAGATTATTGATAACTTAAATGAATTTAATCCATAAATTACTGCTAACATTTCTGATCATCTATTGTAGAAATTTTTCCTTTTTCTCTAAATTTTCCACTTGAATAACCACAAATTACTTCTTCTTTTTTATCTAAATATTTATTGGGTTTAGCTTTTAAAACAGCTCCCCAAATTTTCACATCCATCTGTTTCTATTATAATATAATCGAATCTAATGGTAAATTTAAATCGTAGTTTTTAACTAATTCTTTAATCTTTTGAATTATTTTTATATCTTCTTGATTAAAAACTTGACCATTTTTTCCGTTTTTGAGTATAGAGGTCTGCTAGACAGATTTAGGCCAGAAAGAAATTATAGAGCACGATTAGAATGTTTTACTTGCGGAAATACTTTTATGCCTTCTATTATAAGTATTATCTAAAACTTTTTTAGAAATATGTTCTTGTAGTCTAATTTTACCTTCTCCTATTCTTATTCCTAAAAAATTTATATATCCTTTACATAATTCCATCTTTTTCTTACTAATTATTATTCCATTTTTTATAAATTCTAAACAAATACAATCTTTAAATGTCCTAGATGTTCTTGTATAGTTAAACTATTTTGAATAAAATATCATCTCATATGGAATAACAAAATTTTTATATTTTAACTGCATATATCATCCATTTTTCTTTGAAAAATAGATGGAGCATTCTTTATTCCAAATGGCATCACTAGCCATTCAAAATGACCTTCTGGACATGTAAAAGCTGTCCATTTTATACTATCTGGATGCATTTTTATTTGCCAAAAACCAGACTTGCAGTCAAATTTACTATAAATTCTTTTTCCTTGAATTCTATTTATTAATTCATTTTTATTAGGAATGTTATATGCATCTGTTCGAGTATTATCATTTAACCTTTTATAGTTTATTACCATTCTTGATTTTCCTCTAACTATTTCGTTATGATTTCTTACTATAAAAGCTGCTGATCTATGTTCTGATTCTGATTTTCTAATAACTCCTAATTTTAATAATTCTTTGATGTGCATTTGAAAATCTTCTATATCTTGATTAGAAGCTTCTATATTTGCAGTTTTAATAAATCACGTAAAGATAATAATATCTAATAAGCATAGATCTTATTATTTTCCCAATCTTTTAAAGGATTATTTACCCATTATTTCTAATTTATCAAGTTTTAAAAGAATTTCATCTATATCTTTTTGACATTTAATTAATCCTATATTTAAATAAGCTTTGTTTAAATTTATAAACTCATAGTCTATTTCTTGTTCGTTTTCTATATATATATATTCTTCTATTTCTTCTATATATGTTTCAAAATAAGGATCTATGTATTCTTCCAGTTCAAAAATTTCTTCTTGTAAAGAAGAAATATCCATCTTAATACTTATCTAGTATTCTTATACGTTTCGCAACATTTATTATTTATGGTTTCTAACTTTTTGATGTTTGTTTTACAAAATTAGGATCTACCCAACCATCCTTATCTCTTTTTAAACTTCTTAAAACTGTAGTTTTATTTTTAAATTGTCTTGGAGTTTGAATTATTTGTTTAATGCAAGAAAGAGTAATTATTAATATATGTATTACAAATTTGTAGAAAACAAATCTTTACTATTTTCTAGATAAGTATCATAGGTGAAAGTTGTACCATCCATTTGAGTTGCTTTTATTGGATTATTTGTTTTCTTATAATATTTATCTGGAATTATTTTACTATTTATTACACACTTAGTAGCTCCTGAATCTATTAATGCTAAACACTCTATTTCATACTCATTATCAATTCTTATTTTACAGGCTACTTGTATACTTGTTATAGTTTTATCTTCATTACATAAATAATCTTTTTCATAATTTAATAAATCTTGATTTTTATCATTTATTATTACCTTTTGTTTTAATTTTTCTAAATTATTTATTCTATCTTCTAATAAAATTATTTTATCTTCTAAATTTAATACTTTCCTTTCTAAAATTCTTAATTCTATTGTAGAAGTTTGAAAATTATAATCATCTTTTATTAGTACTATATCATATTTTAATTCTATGCATTTTATACATGCTTCTTTAAAACATTCTAAACATTTTGCTCTTTTTCTTGTAGCTGGATACCAATTACAAATATAACAAAATTTATTTTCGATCTGTATGAATTTTCCAATTATGATTACATTCTTTATTTTCTATAATATTCATTAATTCTATATTTTTAAAATCTTTTCATTAAAAGATAAAAGTTCATAATAGAAGAAGATTTTTAGCTAGCATCTGTTTCTTATACACATCTAGATGTAATATTAAGAGACAGGAACTATCTGATTCTTAATAGTTTAAAATATCATTTTCTATACTGTCTCTTAGAATAAATGGATTCTCGTATCCGAAATATATTCATCTATATTTATTAAGTCTTCTTGTGTCATTTCTACTAATAAAGAATTTCTATCTCTAAATTTTGTTATACATTGTAATCTGTCTCTTATACATTTCTTTCTGGCCTAAATTTTCTAACATGTTTATTTTTATCTAAATATGGTTTTTTAGCTGGTGATCTTCTTAAAAAATAATTTTTCTTTATTATATTATTATTAGCTGCTAATTTATTTTTTCTTTTATATATCTATTAATCCATAATATTCTAATTTTTTATCTAATTTTTCTTCTACTAAATCTTCTGATATTGCAATAATATTTCTATTATTATCATAAATTAAAACTTCATAATCTTCTATTTGTTTTTGTAAATATAAATGATCTCCTAAATCTGACAATTCTCTTTTATTTAAATTTATACCTAATTCTAGACAGGATTAGAATTAATCTGGAAAGAATTAATTATCTAGATCTTCTTTTATCATAAATTCTTTATCTTTAATTTCTTTATAAAATGTCTCTGAATAAACATCTAGAAAAAATGATTTCAAAATAATTGACTTAATAGAAGACAGATTCTAGAAAAAATCTAATTGTAACTAATAATTTATAATAAAGAAAAATTATTTTAGATGTGTATAAGAGACAGATCCAGACTACTTTTTTAAATTTTTCTAAATTCCATTCTAAACCTGCATAGTCTATCTTGAGACTCTAGAATTTTACTGATCTTATATCTTGTAGTCCAGATTTTATAATTAATACAGAAGAATTTGGAAAACACATAAAGATAGGAATTCAGACTAAAGGATATGAAGAAATCATAGTAAGTTTTCCTAAAATCCTATACAAATTAATAAATTATTACCTATCATTTCTTCATATCCTTTAGTCTGAATTCCTATCTTTATGTGTTTTCCAAATTCTTCTGTATTAATTATAAAATCTGGACTACAGTAAAATATACCTCCATTTAATGACATATCTATTTCAGTAACTCCTATTATAGATTTCTTTGTATCTGACCATCTATCATCATATATTACTAATAATACTTTAGTTCCTAAAAACTTTCTCAACTAGTTGTTAATCCTTTAACTCCTATAACTATTAATCCCATATGCATTAAACTTAATTTTTCACTTTTTAATTGTCTAACTGTAGATTGATCTATTAAATTTATTTTTAATTCTTGATCTTTTATACAACTTATCATTGCTCTCTATAGTGTTTATATAGTTTTGCTTTTTCGATCTATTTCCTTTAACATATAAAGTCTTTGGTTTTAATAAACTAAGTCGATTATTACTAAATATTTCTATATCTTTATCTATATCAATAACTTCATCTAATTGGAAATTTTCTCCTAATTGATCATTTCTTCTCATTAAAATTCTATCTAATAAATTCCTTGGTCTTTCGGATATACTTGGTCTACTAGATATACTTGGTCTACTAGATTCTCCTATTTCGAGAGGTTCTGCTTCTTCAATGAAAAAATTGCCATTCTTTAGATTTATTTTTTCCTTTACTTCTATCTTTATTTATTTCTACTTTTTGTAATTTATTTATTAAATTAGTAATAGCTTCAGGAAACTCAGGACTTATATATTTTTCTTCCTTTTTTGAAAGATTGTCTATCTTGATATGTAATGTTAATAATAGTCTAATAATTAAATTATTTTGTAAGATAATTATCTGATCACTTTGAGAAGAAGCTTTAAATTACTAAAACCTTTAGGATCTAAATGATATTTTTCTAAATATTTTAGAGCTTCTAAGTAATTTAAATCATATTCATCATTATCATTCTTATCTGTCATGAAAGAGTAATTCTTTTTATTTCTTCTAGTAAGTGTTTAATATCTATTATATCTTTTTGTTTTACTTTTTCTATATGTTGATTTTTAAATGTCTAACATTTTCTACAGAATTCTGGATTTTGTTTCTTATAACATCTAATTCTATTTAGAAGTTTGAATTTTAAATAGAATATCTCTTTTGCAAGAAAGAATTTTTCTCCTAAATTTATTATCTTTAAGAAATAATAAGATTTACTTGTATAAGAGACAAGAATATCTAGAGTGTCCATAGGAATGGCTTGCGCACCACCAAGTCCTTAGGAAGAGAAAAAGAAGAAGAATAAAATATTAATCTTATACAGTATTCTCTATGTATTTTTATTAGGAAAATGGTCTGTTTAAGATCTAGCATTAAAATCTAGAAAAGAAGGAAAAAGCTCTGATACCATATATTTGTGATGTTTGTTATTAAAAATAATCTTAGTACGTGGCGTTGTTAAAAACACCTCGGGCCAACTAGATTAGATCTAGAATACTGGCGCTTGAGGGTATTCCTGAGATATACTAGATTACCTCTTAGTCTTCATTGTTTAAATCTAGTCTTTATAATAATCTAAGTGTATTATTTCTATTTTGATTTCTTCTTAATTCTATTCTTTGTATTTTATGATCTATATATTGTAAAACTAAATTACTAAGTTGGATCTTGTTTTCTTCTTCTTTTCTACTATAATAAACTTCGTACTGTTCTAAGTCTATTCTATTTGATAAATTTCTTATATTTAATCTACTATTTGATCTTATATTAATAAAAACTTGTTTTAAATTATTTAAATCTTCTAAATCTTTAAAAGGTAGTAATAAAAATATTTCTTCTAAAATATTGTAATTATTGTTCATAAAAATAAAAGCGTTAAACCTTTAATTTAAAAAACTTCCTACTCGGTACTAACCTACAAACAATTATTCATTCTATATAAGAATTTCATATAAATTTAATAATCTTTTTCAGTTCACTTTTAACATATTATAAGTTTACCATATATTTGTGATGTTTGTTATTAAAAATAATCTTAGTACGTGGCGTTGTTAAAAACACCTCGGGCCAACTAGATTAGATCTAGAATACTGGCGCTTGAGGGTATTCCAGCCGATATACTAGATAACCTCTTAGTCTGGATTGTTTAAATGAAAATCTTAATTCTAATTTATCTGTATTATTTCTATTTTGATTTCTTCTTAATTCTATTCTTTGTATTTTATGATCTATATATTGTAAAACTAAATTACTAAGTTGGATCTTGTTTTCTTCTTCTTTTCTACTATAATAAACTTCGTACTGTTCTGTCTATTCTATTTGATAAATTTCTTATATTTAATCTACTATTTGATCTTATATTAATAAAAACTTGTTTTAAATTATTTAAATCTAATAAATAATTTAAAAGGTAGTAAATAAAAATACACATCTAAAATATTGTAATAAGAGTTCATAAAAATAAAAGCGTTACGTATTTAATTGAAAAACTTCCTACTCGGTACTAACCTATTAAACAATTATTCATTCTATATAAGAATTTCATATAAATTTAATAATCTTTTTCAGTTCATTAACATATTATAAGTTTATCAAACATTAACTATGGTTTTAATTATAGAAGGACGGGTCTTCAGATTACTCAGTAATAATTAAATACGTATTTTTACATTAAAGACTATTACGACACCTAAAGTCTCTTGTTATTCCTTTTACCGTATTTTCCTTCTGTTTTCTGTCCTCATTAGAAGGCTTTACATGCCTTAAACGGACTAATGGATGTGTCTAATACAAATTCTTATACAAGATGAATGATTTTTATAATAGCTTTATATAAGTATTTAATTAGTAAAGCATAGTTACTTATAATAAAAACCATAGAGTTATAAAAATTTACATATATTATTGAACTGAAAAGATTACATAGTTTATGAGAAACTTACATATATGAACAAGAGTTTGGGGTGTTCCCTTTCGGAAACCCCGAAGAGGTCTAAATCTAATCTGCTATGCCCAAAGGCTTCTTGGATTTTTACAAAGGAAAATTAAAATATTTTACAAAAGAGATTTATTCAAAGTAGGAAAATTTGAAGATTTTGTAAGTCTCCAAAAAATCAAAATAGAATTCTAGAAAATCTGTCTCTTATACACATCTAGATGTGTATAAGAGACAGAAAGAATACTTTAAAATTTTTCAATGATCTCTTCTATTTTTGATTCTTTTTCAAATTTTTCTTTTTCTTTTTCTTGTCTAATTTTACTCCTTTCTTTTCTTTGAGGTACTTGGAGTATCTAAAGATAAGAGACAGTAATACAGTTATAACAATATAGAAAACGAAATAGAAATAGAAATAGAATCTGAAGTTTCACCTACTTCAGAAGGTTTTTTGAAATTCAGAGAGGAATTTCCACTCGTCTCACCCAAATTTTTACTTGCTTGGGAACAAGACTTATTATAGGCATTTTTATAAGAATCTCTCTCAATATTTAATTTTTGTATTTCTTTTTCTAAATCAGAAATTTTTTCTATCAAAACACTCTTTTCTCCCTCAATTATATCACAATGCTCATTAGTCTTTTTATGGTCTGGCTAAAATTTGGCAATGGTCGCAAAAAGAATTTTTCTCAATCATGGACTACTCAGACTGGTCCTGGATATCGAATCGTTATATAGACTTGGGCTTACAAAGTAATGCAAGAATTATGTTCTTTCTTGCAAAATCATATTATACAGATCTAGATATTAAAAGATTAAATTTAACTGAAATCCAGATAACTTGGTTAATAGACTTAATGAATATTATAGAAAATAAAGAATGTAATCTACAAGATAACAAACATCACAAATATATGGTATCAGAGCCTGTCTCTTATACACATCTAGATGTCCAGTTTATTAGAGTCTCTTATTAATTTAAATGTGTAATAAGAAAAAGGCAGTTTAATTTATTGATTAAATTAATATTAAGATTAGTTAAAAGAACCTTCTTTATCTACTGAAATATGCGGCAAAATTTTAAAAGATATATTACAACTTGGAAAAGAAATAAGTTCTATATTACCAAACTTTATCTTTTCTTCTTGAAAATTAGTTCTAAAAGAAGACGAATACATTTGTTCAAAATTATTATCTTTTCCTTTAATATGCTCAAAATTAATATTATAACTACTTATAGAATCTAAAAAGTTTAACCATCTTCTTCTATTACAACTTTTATCTTTTAATTTATTATAAAATCTTACTATTGCTTCACAATTAGTTCTTACTGTAAAATTCTATCTTAGAGATTAGTTATAACTTAAATGAATTTAATCCATAAATTACTGCTAACATTTCTGCATCTATTGTAGAAATTTTTCCTTTTTCTCTAAATTTAATTACTTGAATAACCACAAATTACTTCTTCTTTTTTATCTAAATATTTATTGGGTTTAGCTTTTAAAACAGCTCCCCAACCTTTTTCACATCCATCTGTTTCTATTATAATATAATCTGAATCTAATGGTAAATTTAAATCTGGTAGTTTTTTAACTAATTCTTTAATCTTTTGAATTATTTTTATATCTTCTTGATTAAAAAACTTCTGACCATTTTTTCCCGTTTTTGAGTATAGAGGTCCTGCTATTTTACCTAGATCCTTTAATAAAAGGTCTAGCATAATTTACTAATCCTAAAAATTTTTGGATTTCTTTTATGCCTTCTAATTTATCAGGCATTTCTAAAACTTTTTTAGAAATATGTTCTTGTAGTCTAATTTTACCTTCTCCTATTCTTAGACTAAAAAATTTATATATCCTTTACATAATTCCATCTTTTTCTTAAGAATTATTATTCCATTTAGTATAAATCTCTATACATACATTTATTAATGTCCTAAGTGTTCTTATACAGTTCTAGATGTGTATTAAAATATCATCTAGATATTTTTCAACAAAGTTTTTTAGCATAGCAGTTTAGACCCTGTCTCTTATGAAATTTAGATGGAGCATTCTTTATTCCAAATGGCATCACTAGCCATTCAAAATGACCTTCTGGACATGTAAAAGCTGTCCATTTTATACTATCTGGATACATAGATCTTATACACAAAACCGGACTTGCAATAAGCTGAGAGCCTGTCTCTTATACACATCTAGATGTGTGATTTAGAAAACTGTCTCTTATACACAAGTAGATCTAGTGCCAAGACAGAATATAACCTATCTAGATGTGTTTAAGATCTAAATCCAGCATAGATCTTATTATTTTCCCAATATTTTAAGAAGATTATCTAGAATTATTTCTGATTTAAAAGTTTTAAAAGAATTTGATCTATATCTTTTTGATTTTTAATTATGAAATATATTTAAATAAGCTTTGTTTAAATTTATAAACTCATAGTCTATTTCTTGTTCGTTTTCTATATATATATATTCTTCTATTTCTTCTATATATGTTTCAAAATAAGGATCTATGTATTCTTAAACCAGTTCAAAAATTTCTTCTTGTAAAGAAGAAATATCCTTCTTACAACAAGTAGTATTATCGATACAGTTTTCGCAACATTTATTATTTATGGTTTCTAACTTTTTTGATGTTTGTTTTACAAAATTAGGATCTACCCAACCATCCTTATCTCTTTTTAAACTTCTTAAAACTGTAGTTTTATTTTTAAATTGTACTGGAGTTTGAATTATTTGTTTATGAAATAGAATAATATCATTGCTTAAGAATACACCTCCCGTATGAAAGAATAAAAATTTAATCCTAAAATAAAATCTGATTTTATATTTAAATTTCTAATCCAAACACGAGGTAAATTATAATTATTACTATATGTATTACAAATTTGTAGAAAACAAATCTTACTATTTTCTAGATAAGTATCATAGGTGAAAGTTGTACCATCCATTTGAGTTGCTTTTATTGGATTATTTGTTTTCTTATAATATTTATCTGGAATTATTTTACTATTTATTACACACTGTATAGTAGCTCCTGAATCTATTAATGCTAAACACTCTATTTCATACTCATTATCAATTCTTATTTTACAGGCTACTTGTATACTTGTTATAGTTTTATCTTCATTACATAAATAATCTTTTTCATAATTTAATAAATCTTGATTTTTATCATTTATTATTACCTTTTGTTTTAATTTTTCTAAATTATTTATTCTATCTTCTAATAAAATTATTTTATCTTCTAAATTTAATACTTTCCTTTCTAAAATTCTTAATTCTATTGTAGAAGTTTGAAAATTATAATCATCTTTTATTAGTACTATATCATATTTTAATTCTATGCATTTTATACATGCTTCTTTAAAACATTCTAAACATTTTGCTCTTTTTCTTGTAGCTGGATACCAATTACAAATATAACAAAATTTATTTTCTGATCCTGTATGAATTTTCCAATTATGATTACATTCTTTATTTTCTATAATATTCATTAATTCTATATTTTTAAAATCTTTTTCAGTTAATTTTTAATTGTTCATAATATCTATTATAGGATAAATCTGTTTTTACTAAATTATTAACAATATTATCTTCTTCACTATCACTATCTGATTCTTGTTTTATTAAAATATCATTTTCTATACTAACAATAGAATAAATGGATTCTGTATCTGAAATATATTCATCTATATTTATTAAGTCTTCTTGTGTCATTTCTACTAATAAAGAATTTCTATCTCTATTATTAATTCTTTTTGACAAGTTCTTGCTAAATGATCTTGTATTTCCACAAGAGAAACATTCTCCATCGTGCTCTATTGTTTCTATAGAAAATGATATTTTAATAAAACAAGAATCAGATAGTGATAGTGAAGAAGATAATCTTGTTAATAATCTGTCTCTTATACACATCTAGATGTGTATAAGAGACAGATTAATTATCTGTATTATTTCTATCTGCTTTCTTTCTTCATATCTTTGTGGAGTATAAATAATTTTCTTACGAAATCATAATCTCCTTTTTAAGCTGATTTTGAATCGAATATTTGTACATTTTTCTTTTAATTTTTCCATAATAAATGAATTCTATGTCCTAGAAAAATTATTTAGAAAACTACCAGGAGCTTTAGGAAGAGAAATAGAAAAACATTGGGAATTATATAATAATAAAATTATAAAATATTCGATCTGTCTCTTATACACATCTAGATACGATATACAAGTTAAATAAAAATAATCATTAAAAATGGTTTTATAAAATTCCAATTAAATATACTAAGTTGTTCTAATCAGACATTCGCATCTCTTTGTATTCCTATTGTTAAAAATTTAGGATCATTTCCTGTAATTATCATTTGTATTCTATTTCCAAAATTAAACGGATTAGTTCCCATATCTACCATTTTTTGAAAATCTTCTGGAAAATTCATTTTCCAATTTTCCCATAAAGCTCTAGTACTTGGTCCTAAAAATGTTTCTAAATATTTATACATTTCTTCTACACTGGAATCTGAAAAGTTTTTATAAAATCTGCTGCAGATAATAAAGTATTACATCTATAACATTATGAAAATATTGAGGATCATGTGCTGCTATATTAAGTATCATTCCTTTAATTGCTTCTTGAAATTGTATATTCTGTTCTATTGGTAATCTTTTTCCTCTTGGTCTAATTTGTTCCGAATCAATTGGAATTTGTTGTAAAGGTATAGGTTGTCTAGGATAATTACCATAACTATAAGTTCTTTTACTATCTTCATATCTTGGATTAATTGGTGGAGTAAACTTTGACTTCTATTTGGATTTGTACTTCCTATATTTTGATTAGCATTTGAACTTTCTGCTTCCATATATTCTTTAACTGATTGTTCTTCTAGTAAATTAGAAATATTACTTTCTAATTCTTCAATCTTATTTTTCTTTTTTATATCTATTAATCCATAATATTCTAATTTTTTATCTAATTTTTCTTCTACTAAATCTTCTGATATTGCAATAATATTTCTATTATTATCATAAATTAAAACTTCATAATCTTCTATTTAATAATTGTAGAAGTTTTTGTAAATATAAATGATCTCCTAAATCTGACAATTCTCTTTTATTTAAATTTATACCTAATTCTACTGGATAAATTATTCTATATTGATTTTTATCTAAATCTTCTTTTATCATAAATTCTTTATCTTTAATTTCTTCTATTTCACATAGTTCTAAATTCTCATCATTTTCTTCATTAACATCTTCTGACTTAGTTTCATTTTTATATTCATTAAATCTAATTGAAACTTCTCCTTTATTGTTTGTATACATTAAACTCTGATTTGGCTGAAAAATTTATTCAATTAAATTTTGATAATGAAGATCTAAATGAATATTCTTCTAGACTTATTTTTACTGGTTTTAATAACTTTATCCCCTTATTTCTGTCTCTTATACACATTTAGATGTGTTTACCTTAAATCTAGTATTACTTTTTTCCGTAAGTTTTCCTAAAAATCCTATATAAATTAATAAATTATTACCTATCATTTCTTCATATCCTTTAGTCAGATGGTCCTGTCATCATATATTACTAATAATACTTTAGTTCCTAAAAACTTTCTTGTTAATCCTTTAACTCCTATAACTATTAATCCCATATGCATTAAACTTAATTTTTCACTTTTTAATTTTCTAATCGTAGATTGATCTATTAAATTTATTTTTAATTCTTGATCTTTTATACAACTTATCTTTGCTCTCTAAGGAGTAAAATTAGACAAGAAAAAGAAAAAGAAAAATTTCTCTTAAACACATCTAGAAAAATAGAAGAGACTGTTGAAATAATTATAAAAGAAGACTTTGAAGAGAATAGTATCTAATGTAAAGAAGAGACAGGTAATATAATTTCATTTTCTCAGATACTTGGAATGTCATTTGATTCTATATTCCTTGGTCTTTCGGATATACTTGGTCTACTAGATATACTTGGTCTACTAGATTCTCCTATTTCGAGAGGTTCGCTTCTTCCGAAAAAATTGCCATTCTTTAGATTTATTTTTCCTTTACTTCTATCTTTATTTATTTCTACTTTTGTAATTTATTTATTAAATTAGTAATATCGAAACTCGGGACTTATATATTTTTCTTCCTTTTTGAAAGATTGTCTATCTTGATATGTAATGTTAATAATAGTCTAATAATTAAATTATTATGTGTATAGGACAATAATTATTATCTGAATCACTATGAGAAGATGGATTTAAATTACTAAAACCTTTAGGATCTAAATGATATTTTTCTAAATATTTTAGAGCTTCTAAGTAATTTAAATCATACTTCATCATTATTAATTATCTGTCATGAAAGAGTAATTCTTTTTATTTCTTCTAGTAAGTGTTTAATATCTATTATATCTTTTTGTTTTACTTTTTCTATATGTTGATTTTTAATATAGTCTAAGATTATAATAAGAAATTTTCTAGAATTCTATTTTGATTTTTAATTATGTTTTTAATAATTAAATCTTTCTGTTTTAGTTCTTCTCTTATCTCTTTTTCTTTAAATTCTAACTTTTCTCCTAAATTTATTACTAAATCTACTAATAAATTTACTTGTGAATTTTCTGAATATAACGAGTGTGTATGATTAATATCTCTACACTTAATCTGATTATTTTCAAAAGCTCTTATTTTAGAATATGAATTTATTCTAAGATCTAAATATTCTAACCGTGAATAATCTCTTCCTAAAGCTCCTGGTAGTTTTCTAAATAATTTTTCTCCTATTGCTTCATCATAAGCATTACCTGATATACAAGTTAAATAAAAATAATCTGTTAAAAATGGTTTTATAAAATTCCAATTAAATATACTAAGTTGTTCTAACTGTATTACTGCATCTCTTTGTATTCCTATTGTTCCTGAATTAGGATCATTTCCTGTAATTATCATTTGTATTCTATTTCCAAAATTAAACGGTTTAGATTAGTTCCCATATCTACCATTTTTTGAAAATTCAGAAAATAGAAAATTCATTTTCCAATTTTCCCATAAAGCTCTAGTACTTGGTCCTAAAAATGTTTCTAAATATTTATACATTTCTTCTACACTGGAATCTGAAAAGTTTTTTATAAAATCTGCTGCTACTAGATTTTTCCAAACATCTATAACATTATTCCAATTTTGAGGATCATGTGCTGCTATATTAAGTATCATTCCTTTACCTGCTTCTTGAAATTGTATATTCTGTTCTATTGGTAATCTTTTTCCTCTTGGTCTAATTTATTCCGAATCAATTGGAATTTGTTGTAAAGGTATAGGTTGTCTAGGATAATTACCATAACTATAAGTTCTTTTACTATCTTCATATCTTGGATTAATTGGTGGAGTCGACTTTGACTTCTATTTGGATTTGTACTTCCTATATTTTGATTAGCATTTGAACTTTCTGCTTCCATATATTCTTTAACTGATTGTTCATCTAGTAAATTAGATGAAATTCTTATAAATTAATGAATAATTGTTTTTCTTTTTATATCTATTAATCCATAATATTCTAATTTTTTATCTAATTTTTCTTCTACTAAATCTTCGATATTGCAATAATATTTCTATTATTATCATAAATTAAAACTTCATAATCTTCTATTTGTTTTTGTAAATATAAATGATTTTTTTATTCTGAGATGTGTATAAGAGACAGTACTTGGTCTACCTAATTCTCCTATGGATGATAATTCTATATTGATTTTTATCTAAATCTTCTTTTATCATAAATTCTTTATTTTTAATTTCTTCTATTTCACATAGTTCAAAATTGCCATCAGAGACATTTAATAATAGTCTAATAATCTGTCTCTTATACACATCTAGATGTGTATAAGAGACAGTGTCTATCTTGATATTACATGTTAAGATGAGTATAAGAGACAGGTTAATAATAGTCTAATAATTTTAGGAAAACTAGGATTTTTAGGAAAGTAATATATATTCTTCTTGACTTATTTTTACTAGTTTTAATAACTTTATCCCCTTATTTCCCATTAATTCTACTACATTTTCTATTTTTACCTTAAATCTAGTATTACTTTTTTCCGTAAGTTTTCCTAAAAATCCTAGACAAAATAATTTAATTATTAGACTATTATTAACATTACATATCAAGATAGACAATCTTTCAAAAAAGGAAGAAAAATATATAAGTCCTGAGTTTCCTGATATTACTAATTTAATAAATAAATTACAAAAAGTAGAAATAAATAAAGATAGAAGTAAAGGAAAAAATAAATCTAAAGAATGGCAATTTTTTCAGGAAGAAGCATAACTAGATCAGAAATAGGAGAATCTAGTAGACCAAGTATATCTAGTAGACCAAGTATATCTGAAAGACCAAGGAATTTATTAGATAGAATTTTAATGAGAAGAAATGATCAATTAGGAGAAAATTTCCAATTAGGAATCATGAGATGTTTGTGTTTGTTAAAGATATATGTCAGCAATAATTTAGTTTTACGTGTTAAGGTTAAGGATATTTCATGTTATATGAACCTTTACTGTAATTATACCTACTTTGGTTTATTTGTTATCAAAGGGTGTTATTTCTCTAATCTGTTCATACTTTTGAGTTATAAAGACACAGTTGACCTGATTGAAAGGGTTTTGGCATTTGATGTTTTCGCAGACCAGTTAATTTGCTAAGGTCTTACTTAAATTTAATGTCATATTCTCGACATAAAATTATTTTATATCAGTTGAATTATTTAATGATAATTAAAATTGGTGCCACCAAAGTGGCCATTGTAGTAATTCATAAAATTATTTGATATGGAATATGAGACGTTTGTCTTTTCAAATTATTATGCATAGTTGCCTGCTTGAAGGTGATAATTGTGCATATTGATTTTTAAAAGTGTTAAGTGTATATTATGAAGTATTAACGACATAAACTATGTTATCTCAATTAAATAATTTATTGGATTTTATAATTGGTACATCAAAATGTCCGTTATCACAACTCAGCAAATTTATTTAATAAGGATCTTAGAATGATTTTCTTTTGAAATTACTAGAATATAGTTACTTGCTCAAAGGTAATAATTATTTATATTAATTTTAAAAGGGTTGAGTGATCAGTGAGTGTTTAATTTATAATTTTAGATGTTTTTATCTACTTGAAGGTAATAAATTCTTATAAGGTGGTCTCATTGGTTACTTGTGTGGGGTTTATGTTGTATGCTATTTATTCTGCCCGAAGGTGAATGACTAGTTATGCAATTTAAACTCTCATCGGATTATTGGCATTGCTTGTTTACTATATTGCATGGTGTTATATTTTGAGGTGTAAAAGTGATTTTGAATTAACATTTGAATTATTTCACTTTGATATATCTGCGCTTGATTTTAAGTGTCTAAAGCCCATTGTATGCATATTGATAAAATAAAGACTTATTGTAAAGTGAGATAATAATAAAAGTTGAGCATTAAATTTATAAAGAAGTCTATCTTTGACAAATTTGATTTCAATGAGAGGGTATACCCATGAAGGGGGAAGATATGATAGGTTCAAGGGTAAATGAGTGTTGTTGTCTCACATTTATTTGAAAGGAAATAAAGATTGCATAATATATAGGTATGAGTATAACCTTTTTCGTCAAATTTATATTAGCCTTCTTTATTTAGCTTCCCGGTATTATTCTCCCTAATAAAGTTTTCAAAATATTGTGTTAACTCATACTATTATAGATTGTTTTTTGGAATTCAAAGAAAGTAATTTTTGGAATTTAAGAAATTACAGAATTCTAATGGAAAATTAAGCAACATTGATAATTGTTGGGGTCATTGGAGTTATAGCATTTATTGTAAAAAAAGAAAAAAAATTTAGTGTTAAAATCATCTCCTTGACTATGTTAAACTACTTTTATTGTTAATTTTCTTGTTCACTATGCAATAAAATGGTCTTTCATCTTTATCTATAATTTAAGGTTTGCCTAAAAGGAAAATTTTGGATATAAACAAATATATTGGTGTTCCTTATTTTTTTCCCTAAAGGAGGTGAAAGAAAATTCAATGTAAAAGAGAATTTGAATATTGTATCTAGTTGCATTTGACAAAGGAGAAAATTATAAGTGTACTTTCACCACTATTAAAACAAAATTTTCAAGTCAGTCATATGCTGTACTCGTAAAGTCCTAAATTTGGCATTAAGTAGAAGATAGTGTTTGATGTTTATATAGTGATAATAGTACGACAATATTAACAATTGATGTTCTCATTACTGTTTTATTAAGGGATTTATAACAAATAAAAGTCAAATAAAGAGGTGACTTATTTGTTCATGAAAAATTACACTAAAATACACTTCATTTTCTCAAAATATTGTTTCCTTCTTTTAACATTAACTTTTATACCATTTGTGAGTTGCATTTTGATTCTGTAAGTCTATTTACGATTTTATGAAAAGTAAGTAATTTCAAAGTTTGGAATTTCACCGTTTTACACTTCCAGCATTTGAATTGGGGAATTAAGTAAGTTTTAACAAATTGTGGGATTTGAAGTGTTAAATGTTTTTAGGGTTTTAGTGCATACAGATTTTCCTAGAATTTTGTCACCTATTTTATGTAGTAAAAGTTTTTTTGTACACATCTTATGATGAAATTCAAAATATTTAAGAAAAACAATAGAAGAAAAAATTATCTAAATCTCTTGAGCTGAAACATTGTGTAAAAAATAATGTACACATTAAAAAATATTAAGATAGCTGTTTCAATATATTCTCATGAAATCTAGATTTACTGAAATTTAGGTTCAAATGCTTAGTGTTTGGGTTTATTCAGACAAAGTAAAAGCTTTATTGAGAGAGTATTTTGATAACAACACCATTTATGGTTCTACTTCAAATATCATGCTGAGGAGCTTAAAAAGTCGTACTATTTTTATTTCAATATGTAGGTGCATAAAGTTTTGAGTGTTATTTAACTACTAATGTCTTGAATACATTGGATATAAAATTGTTTTAAGTAGAGACCATTCTCGATGCATGTGAGAGATTTTGCTCATTCTCTATGTTGATTTTTTTATTAGCAAGCTATGATTAAATTATTGAATATCATCAATTGATATTTTCAAGATCTTTGGTATAAAAGATTTTGGGATAGGTAACTTGTTTCGACATACAAAACTTAAAGACACAGATGTTTTTAATAAAGAGATAATATTAGAGTAAGAGCAAAACCCCAAAATATTTTTATTAAAAGAATCCCATGAGTGAGATTTGATATAGTAATACAGTGGATGGTCTTGTAGATATTGCGGTTTACCTAATGTTGCCTATGCACTAGATGTGCGAAAAATATTTGGCAAATATCAGTTTTGATCATTGGATGAATGTTAATGACATAATAAGGTATGTAAGAAAATTAAAGATTATGTACTTATTTTCAGGCATGTTAAGGATTTTGAAGTGATTAGTTACATAAAGTACTAATATTAAAGACTGCTCAATTTTGGTTGTCTACAAACAGTAGATGTTTTTATTTTTTTTAGAGTGAGGTTGAGCTTAACTTAATGACTTAAAATATTTATTTCAAGTGTTAGAGATTTTATTTTATCTTTAGGTCAATTGAGTTTTGTTCTAACATATTTCCGCTGCAATGTTCTCTAAAGGAGACATGAAATTCAATTGACATTGATATAGATATATAAAGTTTATTAATTTTTGAAATAAGGGAATGGGTTTTTAAAGATCATGTGGTGTGTGAACACATTACAATAGTAAAAGATTTATTGATTTATTGACCAAGTTGTTTAAATGTTAAAGGTTTGAGAAGTATGTTGAAGATTTGGTGTTCAGTTATATTTGATGTACTTGGTTAGTGGAAGTTACTTTTTATATATGAAGTTTATAATTGTCTGTAGTGAATAAATTTTCATTCCCTGATTTATGCAGTTATTGATATAATTTATTTATATTTTGCGCATATCTAAAGGTTTTAAGGATTTGATTTTATGAGCTCATGCAGGAATAAAGTGAAGGCTGTACAGAAATTGCTTCATTAGTCTGAAGTGGCTTCGAGTTAGAGGCAATAAAGTGAACGAAAGTCCTGTAAAAACTTCCTTTGAAAAGTGGCTTTGGTTTAGAAGCACTGCAGGGGACAAAAGTCCTGTTCAAAGTCTTTAAGACTGAGGACTGATTGTGGTTTTAATTTGTTATTTTTGCTTGTGGATCGGGTAAGTCAAAACACATCATATTTTGTCATACTGTAGAATTCATATGGATGATGCATTCGTGTTATAATTATAGGGTCCTGCATTGATAAATAATGTATTGACATTTATAATTCGGTGTTTTCATTAAACTGAATTATGTACTGAGATTTTTACAGTGGTCACTAAAGTTGTGTTTAACTCAAAAGTCGTTTTCTTAAATGTTTTTATTAAAAACCTTAAAATAAATTAGTGCTTCCTAAGTGGGAGAATGTTAGAATTATTTTCTTATTTGGGCTACCACTAATTAATTTCTATTTTATAAAAACGGGTTAAATGAATACATGTAAATTCTATGGACTTCTTATGATCAACTTATTTGGGCCTAGATCAGTCTCATTTGTTTCTTTGATGTAATAGGTAAGGTGTAGGCCTATTTTCAAATTCTATTGGATTTAGGGGGTTCAAAAATACTATTTGGTCTAGGTCCCTCTCTTTCATCTATAATACTAGATCCTATATATAGGTGCTACGGTTTATTTGCCCTATTGATAACTACCACACAAGACTTGAGGAGGGGAAAGGTATATGAACCTCAACGATTCGATGATCATTTTCAATGATTAATTGCAGCGGAGACGATTTGATGGTCATCTTCAATGATCAATTGCAACGATGAACAGTACACAATTTTAATTTACAATTGATCATTGAAGATGAATGATGAACAGTACACAATTTTAATTTACAATTGTATTCAAATATTTGATATTGATGCGCTCAACATCCCAAGCTGACAAGATAAAGAATTCTTTGCCGGTTATTACTCAAGGTTCGGTCAATGCTAGCAGCCCTTTGATGGAAGTCTTGTTTGAGGTTGTTGACAGTGCTTTTACGTAGTATTGGTGTTGCACTGTCAGCAGATCAGTTGCACATGTTAATCCAATTTCCGCTGTTCGTTGACATTGAAAGAAACCCATCTTTTGTGTTCCTTTCACTTTTAAAGGCAATAATTAATAGAAAGTTGGGGGTTCCCGAGACATATGATGTTGTGAACATAGCTCAAAAACTCGGTCAAGATATAATCGGAGCAAATCTAACCGATACGAGTTCGATACGAGACATAACTTAGAATCAAAGTCAACTCGGTCGGAATCAGACGATTTACGACGAAACGAGTCACCGAGTCATGAATTTGGGAAAGACTCGTCCAAGTGGGCTGAGTTGACTCACAAGATTAAATCTCTCAAAAATTTTCAGCCAAAAAGAAATTAGACAAAGATGACAGAAGTAATATACATTGAGTTGCCTTTTTAAAATTCGATCTCTGCCATTTCTTCCTTTTCTTCTTATTGTCCCGTTGCAGCCTTCCCTTTGCAGCCCCAAGTGATCATTTTGTGTTGTTGCCTTTGAATCTCTTCAATTGTTGCATGCCTTCGATGTTAGGTTTGCTGGAAGAAGGGGCTGATTCTTTGCTGAGCAGTCAAAGAAGATGGTGGTGGCGGCGGACATTTGATTTGGAATAGAGCTTCTTCCTCAAAGTCAACCAATATACCTGATAATTACTCTTTATAATCTTAGTTTTGAGAATTTGTAGAAAGATCCCTATTATTTCTATTTTCCTTCCCTATGTAGTACTATATTAGTACTATTTTATGAAATTCACTTGACACAATATATAATTTTACAAAATGAGAAAAGAAGCAATAGGAAAGTAAATCTATAATATTACCTCTTAAACAAATCACAAGCATTCCACTACTAAATAAACTACATAATAAATATTAGTAAGAAATTTTACAATCCCGTCAAGGTACCATTCTAATGTATTTTAGAGAGACACAATACAATATTATGTACTTAAAAATTTTATAGTGCAAAAGCATTTAAACACAACAAAATTATTATGTTACAAACTATAAAAGTTTCAAATATTATAACTACTTTGGTTTTTTTATTTGGATTCTAAAATATTTGATTCGTTAATACGATTATGGTCATTTAATATGATATATTGTTATATTATTTAGTTTAATAATTATGTTTATTATGAAAATATATAATTTTTTTAGACATTTTCTATAGTAAATGATTTGCATAATCCAATACGCGACCAATATACTAATACCGATGTGGAACAATACGTTCCACGACCGTCTCCGCGACTGCAACTTTAAACCATGGTTGTGAAGCGGGTTGCAGAGCTGATGGTAATCTGTCAAATGGAACCAATTCGTAAGCATTGTAGTCAATTTTACTCCAATTTTTGCTCGACTATCGTCTATCAGGGAAACGCTTACAACAGCATCTTGATTTCTTGCTTTCGAATCTCAGGGAAGTTTATTGAATTCTTGCAATATTGTTGCTATGTAAACTTTGTAATTGGTGCTGTTGTCTCTTTGTTATGAGGTCTTCTGAGAATATTTTGAGTTGAATGCAGCTATGAACATTCTTCTGGAAGAGAAGCTATTCTTGCAATGCTCCACGCTATTATAATGAAGTTTCCTGCAAGTATCCTGGAAGAACAATCACAGACAATGTTTGTGCATCTGGTTGTTTCTTTGGCTAATGACCGTGACAACAAAATCCGTTCCATGACTGGTGCCGCCATAAAGCTTCTTATTGGGCATGTGAGCTCTCATTCACATGACTCCATTCTTGAGTACAGTCTCTCCTGGTATGTGGGCCATCTGTGGAGTGCTGCAACGCAGGTAAAGTAGGAGATAATGTTCTGCGGTAATCTTTTACTTACTGCTATTACAACTTATGTTTTTGATGAAAGAAATTTTTTTATTGTAGTGAAGATACAATTAAGAGGATGGGATCAAGGAGAAAGAATAGTTAGTGCATAATAGCCACTTACCAGTGGCTCTTTAGAATAGATTTGTTAGTGGGATGTCTTAGAAAGCACCATGACTGCCCAGAAGCAAAAGAAAAAAAAAATGCTTCTACCGTAAAACAGTTTCCAGGGTAAGAATCGATCATTGAATTTTCTATTATTCTCCATCAGATAACCCAAGAAAATGGCAAATCTAGTATGACCTTAACATTCCTTTTTAATTTGATGAAAATCATTATTTGAGGTCAATGCTTAGGTTTGAGAGGAGACCTTAATTAGCTGTCCATTTTGTTTTGTACAAAAGATGTGGAGAACAGCTGTTACTGATTGAGACAAAAAACATTTGGAAGACAAAAAATCAGCATGCTCAGCCAGCAATAATATAGAGTCTCTTGTGTATCGCAAAACAGAGATTAGAAGATTCAAGAAATGTTTATGTATAATAATTTCCGACTGTTATCTTTCTGAATATGCATATATCCCAAAAAGTAGAAGTATCATACTAATAATAGAATGGAGACGTTGAGATATTATGAAGATAGGGGAGCGTCAATATGGTATACAAATTTGGGAAGGAAATAGTAACAGAGGGATCCCTGCTGGTATAACCTTCCTAAAAGCAAATATCATCTTTAACTTCTTCTGCTGCATAATTTTGTGTGATTTGTTTAAACTTTTTGCTAGTTAATTCAATGATCAAGTCAGAGCATTCTAATTCACATTTGTGTGTAGAATGGTCATGCCATTTGAAAGTTTGTAGAGATTTAAAAATTTTGGAAGTGGTAAACAGCATAACAACAGATCTGCCATTACCTCTTTGGAATGGGTATTTCATTGTTTCTTACCAATTATACTTTACATGTGATGTAGAAGAAGTAGATATCGCCATATGGGAACTCTACATGACGATTGATTTGTGACCTTCTAGCTGTTTTATGATAAGTCTGATGTATTTAGGTTATTTTTAGTGTATTAACATTGACATTTTGCTCTAATAGAATTTTTTGGTTGAAGAGTATTTTTTTTTTAATTTTATTAAGAGCCGACATTGGTGACGGCTTGCTCTATAAGAGGGCATGTGAACTCATTTTTGGTCAACTAGGGTTGTTTCTGAGATTAGAGCTTTCTTATTGATATCCTAAATTAGGCGTCATTTTCCTTAACTTTGCTTCTTTTTTTAAGTTTCCTTAGCTGTTAACTTTACTGGTTCCTAGGAATTCTTAACCTAAAAGTCTTCCTTTTTGTAAATCTGAGCTGTGATAGTTTTATTTGGAGTTTGGAACAAATGAATCTTCTTTTTTTTTTTAGGCTTGGTCTGTTTGTTTTGGTTTTTGATGTTGAAAGCAACTTTACTCTGCAGCACTGTCCTGAGGAAATCCATGTGGGATTCCAAGAATTTCTTATCTTTTCCTCGTCTTCTTTCTTTTCACAATTCTTTTCATTGTTATCAAAACAGCACCTAAATTCCTTGACCTTCTGCTGCTAATTGAAGGACACTCTTCCTTGAACTTGTTAGATTATTTACGTGCTCTAATTAGTAATGATTCATTTTTCATGTACACTATTAGAGAGTATATCATCAGGGGGCTGATGTTCTCTGTGTGAGCAACTTATTGGTGTGAATGAAAATGGAAAATCAACCCTAATTGGATCTAGGTTGGCCATACTGCATAACCAATCCAAATGCATGTCCTCCATTTTCAAGTTGTGAAGTTATTGTGCATTCAACATAATATGGTATAAAAACCTCATGATATGAATAAAAGAGGACTGGTACGATTATTTATTTTTCTTCTGTGTGGATAAATATCATTGATGGTTTTGCAGAAGTTTGCTGAGGTGTTTTTTTATTTCTTTGTTCTTCCTGAGTGATTTTCTCTCTTGTGCAGGTACTAGGATTACTGGTAGAAGTAATGAAGCAAGGATTTCAGAAACATGTCAGTAATGTATTGCCAGTGATGAGAAGAATTCTGCGGTCTGGTGTCAATTATCTTATCAGCAGCCAACTAGATGTCTCCGGTGAAGCAGCAGTTCCCATGTGGAAGGAGGCTTATTATTCACTGGTTTTGTTGGAGAAGTCAATACTGAATCAATTTCAGAAGTTATCCTTTGAAAAGGATTTTGAGGTAGTCACATATCGTTTCCATTTGGATGAACATGTGCGCATTAGTTTTGTTTATTTATGTGAGTGGTTACTAGGAAGAATTTGTAAATCCCACCTGAATCTCTTCCTTCATTGTGTTCAATTTATTTTTGACAATTCTCTATTGGGGAAGGCAGATTCATGTCTTGTTTTGGAATCTTACTGTAAACAACAGAGGAAAGGGTTATGATGGTGGGAATCCCTCATGCCCAAAGTATTCCCATATTAATTATTTCACCAATCTACAGTATTGGTCCCCCTAGAGTGCCCATATTAAAACTATACTTATTGCCAATACGAGCCATAAGTTCCACTTTATTTCCATGACTGGCGTCAACCCTTTCCCCTCCTTTAGCTTTTCCAGCTGCCCGTCTCCAGATTCCCCACTTCCAGTACACAACCCCAACTTTGTGTTTACTCCCCCCCCCCTCCCAAAGGCGGGAGTACACCTTATCAAATCCACGTTGGCTGGCTTCCACTTCCCCACCATCAGTCGCTGTGTTAAGCTCCTGAGTTCTTAGAAATTTCATTCACAAATTCACTATGCTATTGGCATTGCCGGTGGTGCCTTGGCATTGGAGCCACAGCTTGCACCGCCTATTACAGTGTTTTCTGGTGTGATTTTAGTATTTTAGACACAACTTTTTGCTTGTTCAATTACTTTAATAAATGCTTGTGTGACATCAGAAACTTGAAACTATTGACATTGGATGTTAGTTTTATGGGATTACTTTTTTGCTACTATATCTGTTTACCATAAAGTATGATAAACGTAGTTATTCTTCCACGGAGAAGTTGCGATTAGTGATGTCTCCTATCATCATATTCTTTAAATGGTTGAGTTTTAGAGGGATTAATGCCTAGAAGAGGTTTAAATGGTTCAGTGAATTTCTTTCATTTATAGTTCTTCTTAGTTTTCTAGTTTTTTTAACCTTTTGTTGCATAGGCTTCTCCACATCTTTTCAGCTTACTGTTCGCTGAACCAAATTACATACTCTATACACGAAATACTGACCTAGTTCCTCGGGGTCCTATTTGGATTCTTATATTGATAGTATCTTTATGTCTGTATCTATATGCTTTTGCTTTCTTTGAGGTTGAATTTGTTCTGTCAGACAGATGGTTTGCTTGGAAAACTTAGTCCATAGATACTGACATACCGTTCTAACAACTCTTGACGGCTTGCTTAACTTACTATTTATGTCTAGTTACTGTTCACTATACATGTGGACTAAGAGAGGGAAGAAAAGGAAGAATTTGTGAAAAATCTTTATCTCGCACAGACTTTCCTAGTTTTAGTTCTTTCCATGTTCATATGTCCACAGGTGTCAATATATTTCTAGTGATCTAGAAAAATCCCATTCCTAAAATTGTAATCTAACTGACCTATGTTTCTGATTGATTAGCTCACAGTAACTAGGATGGGATGTGTTAGTATTTGTGTAGATTGGTGTATATGCCAAGTGGTTCAGATTGCTTCTTGTGATATTAGTTGGATGCTGGGATCTCCATTGTATTACTTGTAAATAACATAGTTTTTTCTGCTAGTCGTTTAATATTGAGGCAATGAAGAGTACATTTTCTGGGGAGAAATGTAATTTCCTTCTGTTTGAATTATTTTCTAGTGCGAAATTGTGATTGATGACTATGTTGAATCAATCTCTGAAGTGGCTGTAGTATTCAATGTGCATTGTGGGTGAAGTTATTATGATTGCTGGTTGATTACAGATTCTGTTTTTGCATTGATCCATCTTTGGATGTATTTTAGTTACCTATTTTTTCGTAGTAAGGTTTCCTCATGCTCTAGCGTGATCCACTTAGTCTCTTTTAGTTTCTCTCCAATTCGTTTTCCTATTCGAAGCAGGAAAACTTCCCACTTTACTCCCTTTTCTATAAATGAGTTAATGTGAAAATCAAGATCATCCATATCATGCTAATAGCTATCAATCTATTAATCTCCCAATCTTGTAATTTATAGTAGTGCTCATACCTTTGCTTCTATGTATGTTTTCTTACAGGAGATATGGGAGATGATCTGCGAGTTCCTTTTGCACCCGCACTTGTGGTTGTGCAACATATCAAACCGTCTAGTGGCATTTTACTTTTCTCATGTCACTGAAGCTTACAGAGAGTCGTTATTCTCGATGAGACCTAGCAGACTTTCCCTTGTAGCTGCTTTACTTTGTTGCCAACTTAAAACACAGCCAACAGATGATGCTGCAGGCAACCTGATTGCACATAATCTTGTGTTCACAATTTGTCATTTGCATACCCTCTTAGGACAGATCGAGTGCATGGATTTTCATAAGTTATGGTCTAACCTTGATGATAATGAGCAAGGTTGTTTTCTTAAAGCTTTCCATGTGTTAGATTCAGGGAAGGGAAGAAGTACGCCAGAATATCTTACCTCTGATATTGATAGGCCACGTGGTGAACAGAAAAATGACCACCATCAACATTTTCTTTGTTTCCTATTTGCTCAAGAAAATGGGAAAGATATCCCTTCAAATCGACACTATACAGGTGCAGCGCATTTGAGATCTCTTAATTTGCATAACGTGTCGCATTATTTGAGATGTCATTTACACTGCTCTCTATTAGTAGCATTAGAATTTTATACAGTAGTCATGGAAACATAGACCTGTGACAGTATACACTGTCTCCAATGTGTATTTGTGCAAGTAAAATAACCATATTTTCATCCTTCAATATCTTGGAATCCTTTGCTGAAACCATGTAATATTTCTGTGTAAATGAAAGTTGTCTTCAATTGTTTCAAGTCAATCTCACCAACACTTGTTGGATGGTATAAGAACGCAACACCAGTATCTGAGGATGATGTGCAAAATTATGCTTACTTGATGCTGCTACCTCTATACAGAGTCTGTGAAGGATATGCGGGAGAGTTATTTCAGGTGAATTCTGATATCATTACTTGACAGAATGGTATACCCTCCAATACCCCCCGCCGTACCCTCTCTCTCCTGGGACCTCTCCCTCTCTCTCCCAAAAAAGTGAGACAGATGGTTGCTGCATATTTAGTCTCGTAAAAGTTGTAACTATGAGTCAGAAAACAGACTAAATATATCGGGCATGTTATACAAGTTGTAAGGTTCCTTGCCTATGTCTTTTTTCTGCCCTTTATTGCTTAATTTTGAAGATCTGTAGCTGCCCCCTCTCATGATGGCAGATGACATGAAGCAATTAGCACAAGAAGTTTGTGATAGCATTCGAGATAACATTGGAGTGCAGAACTTTGTTCAGTTTTACAGAGGGATAAGAGGAAACAGGAAGAAAAGCTGATGGCTGTGGTTAAGAGGCATGGGTTTTTTAAATAGTTCAAACAGTTTCTTAAAAGTTGATTAATTGTATCTTGGGAATAGCATATTTACCTTGCAATTTTTAAAATAAAAATCTATTTTCTCCATTGAATGCTACAATGAGTTCATTGGTACTCTATTTAACTTTAAAAATAGATGCCAAAGTTTAAAGTATGATAGGAAATATATTAGAGGTGGTTATTATATTCATTCTCTAAGTTTAGCAATTAAAGAGGGCAGTGTAGTCTTGAAAAGTTGACAATTAGAATCCTTTATTCTCTTCAATTATTTAAATTATATCCTAACAACTTTGGATTTATCAAACGCATTACGGTATTTAATTATTCTTGAATCCTTATACCTCACTTGGAACTAATTTGATGAAGAAACTATTCATGTGCAAATACTAAATAGCAATTTCAAATTTAGGAAACAAAATTTCTCTTAAATATATAATTTACACAATTATAGGAATTATATCCTGAAAATAGGTAAAAAGTGAAAAATAATCTATCTCCATTTAGTAATTTACGGCATAAAACTTAGTGATTAATTCATTATGTTAAAACTATCAATATACAAAGTAGTAAATTAAAAGTTAGATATTCAATATTATAAATTTTATTTGATAGAATAAGATCAACAACATATAACTGTAATTACGATATGAACTTGTATAGTAATAATTCAAAAGTAACAATGAACATTTAGTATTTAACTTTTATTAGACAAAATACACTTTAATTAATTTGATATCCGTATTTTTTAGTATGTAAGTTATATGGCTACTAATATTCAATAATAATTTTTTTGTAGGAGGACAATAATTATCTATTAAAAATTTTAGCTAATATAATTTATGAACTAATTTTTTATTATAAGAAAAGTAAAACTTACATATATGTTAATTATTCAATGCATGAAAAGGAAACTAAAAGCGAAGTAAGAATTTCACGATAAGAATTATGTTCTTTTAAGAAAAAATAAGGCTTGGATGACATTTTTTACCCTCTTTCTTATCTAATTAGTTTAACAATAATAAAAGATAACTAATTCATTATAAATAAAATTAGCTACACCACATAGGAGTCAAATTCTATTCATATTTTAGACAACGAATATCTTTTATCATTACAAAATCTAGACAACAACATTAGAGACAAAATAAATAGTATTGACGGGAGGAAGTCAAAAATGTTGACAATATCTATGAAGGATAATGTCTTTATTAATTCAAATTTAGATGGTCTTTGAGACTTTTAAGCCATTTTATGTATCCTTTGTTCCTTTTTTTTTTTTTGTATCAAAAATAGAAAAGATTTCAAAATTATTCTTTCAAAAGAGTGTAAAAGTTTTATGTGTGATAAGTCCCACTTTTTGTTATTTAAAGATAATTTCTACTATTATTTAACTTAATTCCTAATCCTAAATAATTTTGTTTGCATACTTGTATAATTTCTAAACTTTGTCTTTGAAAAATTGATACTATATGGAAATTTTTATTCTATACAAAAATCTTATTCTAATAGTAAAGTAGTCATTAAGATTAAAAGTATATTTTAAAATTGTATGCTTCTAAAAGATTGATAGAATTTTTTTGGTATAGAAATACAGTTTGGAGGGCGAATTAGAACAGACTTTCAGTTTGGAGGATCTTTCAGTTTTGGGATCTACATTGGGACATTTGTTTTAGCTTTACGAACCAAATTAAAACTCTTTGCATTTGGAGAACTATATTAGAATATTTTTTTTCAGTTTGGAGGATCAAATCAAGATCTTTTTAATTTAAAAGACAATATTGAGATTTTTGTTTAGTTTGAATACCCAAAATGGTATCTAAGTATTTGAAATTAAAATAACTTTGTTTTTCTTTATTTGTCAAACGAATTTTTCTTTTTTTTTAATGGTTGTTAATAAACTATTGGTTTCTTTAATTGCATATAAATGTTGTCTAATCGATTAATGTATCCAGAACCTATCTATGTTGATAATAATCATATGCATAATTCTATTTAATGAGAAATTTTATTCCATTAATTTTTTTGATGACTTTATTTAATATTCATTTTCAATTTTTAAATCTATCATAGAATTTTACTTTTATGAGAAAATTTATTTCAATTAAATTTAATTCTAAATGAAGTCTCACAAAATTAGTTTTTATTTCATGTGTACTTACTTTTTAGGATTTTTTTTCTCTCTTTAAAGGTCCAAATATAGGTGAAATATGTAAATTTATTTTCCAGGTAAATTTTATATTTTTATTATTTCTTAATTTCTAAACTCATCCCTCATCTTCTTTAATTTCTAAAACTCATTCCTAATATTCTATTACATAAGGAGATTTATAACAATCAAATTTATTGAATAATGTGAAGTCTAAAAATTAGGTTACATAAATAGTATACAAAAAGGTATCCAAGTTGGGAATATTAATAAAGTCATTAAATTTTATATTGAGAGTAACTTGGAAAAGAAAATCTAAAACTAAATCAAACTCCTTCATTTATTATAGTATATATTCAATTAATTTTTTAAATAATTTTATTTAATATTCATCTTTTGTTTCAAAATCTATCTCAAACTTCTACTCTATGAGAAAATTTGCTTCAGTCAAACTAAATTCTAATGATTACTTTACTATTAACATTAAAATTTATATACGAAATGTAATTTTTACAATTTTTTTCTTGTTAAGAGTCCAAAATTATAAATGAAATATGTAAATTTATTTTTCAAGTAAATTTTATTATTTTTTTATTATTCTTGATTTCTAAAATCCATTCCAATAAAATTATTTCTTATTCTTCTTTAATTTTTTTTTTTAAACTCATTCCTAATATTCTATTACATAAGGAAATTTATTTCAATCAAATTTATTTTCTAATATGAAACCTGAAAAGTAGGCTTTATTTGCTCTTTTACTCTTTGAGGAGTATTTATATAAATAACCTAAATAATTATAAAAAAGGCATTCAAATTAGGCGATATAATAAAGTAATTAAAATTTATAGTATGGATAATTTTGGAAAAAAAATCTAAATTACTAAATCATATTGGCTCCTTTAATATAACTAGTCTAGGACCACGTGCTTTGCACGTTTGAAAATATTAATTGTTTAATTTTTGTTGCTATGAATTAAAAGTTAAAGTATATTTGGAGATAATAACTGTTTGGTTTTTTAGTTTACTTAATTTTTCCTCTTATATAATTTCTACTTTAGCATTTAACTAAACCAAAGAATTTTTTGTAGTTAATATGACTTTAGAGAAATATTTGTTCATAGGTGATATTTACACATTTTGTTTAGATATACTTTGTTAGAAATATAAGAGATTTAGTTAGTTTAATAGTTCAAGCAATTTTATAAACTCTAAATAATTGTGTCTTGTGAATAACACATTTACTTTATAATTTTTAAAATAAAAATCTATTTTCTCGATTAAGAACTATTAAATATTCTACAATGAACTCATTAGTATTCTATTTAACTTTAAAAAAAAAAAAGGAAAGTTTAAAGAATCACCAAAATATAGCACAATGTGTGGTAGGAAATATATTAGATTTTATTATTACATCCATTCTATAAGTTTAGTATTCAAATAGGGTAGCGAGTCTTGAAAATGTTGACAATTTATAGAGTTTATTGCAACCTTTTATTCTCTTCAATTATTTAAATTATATCCTAACCACTTTGGATAGGTAGTTGTCACGTGCATTAAAATATTTGATTATTCTTGAATCCCTATACATCTTTTTCAACCAACTTGATGAAGGAATCATTCGTGTGCAAAAACTAAATAACAATTTCTAGTTTAAGAAATAAAATCTCTCTTAAATATATATTTTGCACAAGTACAGGTATTATACATATCATGAAAATAATAAAAAAGTAAAAAATAATATGCTCAGTTAGCAATTTATGGTGTAAAATTTAGTGATTAATTCACTATATTAAAATTACAATCTGTATAGTAGTAAATTAAAAGGTAAATATTTAGTATTATAAATTTTATTTGATAGAATAAGATAAACAATATATAGCTGCAGTGGCTATCAACTTGTATAGTAAAAAATTCAAAAGTAACAACACGTATTTAGTATTTAACTTTTATTGGACAAAATACACTTTAGTTAAAATCTAATTAATAACTAATTTGATATCCCTATTTTTCGTATGTTATTTATACGATAACTAATATTCAACAATTGATAGATATTTACACGTAGAAAGACAATAACTAATTTTTTATAGGAGGATAATAATTATCTATTAAGAATTTTATTTAATATAATTTAGGAATTCTATTTGATTATAGGAAAAATGTAATTTATATTAAATATATATTAAATATTCAATGTGTGAAAAGGAAACTAAAGCAAAGTAAGAATTTTTAGATAAGGATTATATTATTTTAAGAAAAATAAAATAGGTATGGATCACATTTTTCACCCTTTTTTTTACTTATCAAATCAATTTTACAATAATCGGAAAGATAGGTTTTACATTATACTCCTATTTATTTTTTAGTACACTACACAAAAGTCAAATTCTTTTTATATTCTAGACATGAATTCTTTCATCGTTACAAAATCTAGACAACAATATTAAAGACAAAATAAATGCCACTGGAAAAAGGAATGTGAAAATTGACAATATTTATGATGATAATGTCTTTATTAATATATATTTAGCTACATTTTAAGGATTTTAAGCAAATTTTGTGTCTCCTTTGTTCTTTTATTTTTTCTTTTTTTTGTGTCAAAAATAGAAAAAGATTTCAGACTTGTTCTCTCAAAAGAATTCAAAAGTTTTATACATGATAAGTCCAACTTTTTTATTTAAAAATAATTCCTACTATTATTTAACTTAATTCCTAATTCTAAAAAAGTTTTATCTTGATACTTGTATAATTTCTAAAATTCATCCTTGAAAAATGGATACCAAATAGAACTCTCTATTTCGTATAAAAATTTTATGTTAATAGTAAAGTAATCATTAAAATTGAAAGTATATTTGAAGAAAATTCATTTACAAAGCAACAAATTCAGAGCCACATGCCAAAGCCACTCCACGTGGCAAAATCATATCAAATCATAAACCCCAAATTTGTGATTTAATTAGTCAGATTTCGTTCATTCTTTTTTGGATCTAGTGATACATTAATGGCTTTTGTCACTTTGACACTTTGTATAAATGCACTCTATTTTAAAATTGTGTCGCTTTTAAAAGGTTAATTATATTTTTGGTATCGAAATACAATTTGAAGGACACATTAAAACAAATTTTCAGTTTGGAAAGTCGAATTCATAATCTTTCAATTTTGCAGGCTACATTGGGACATCTATTTTAGTTTTGAGAACCGAACTGAGATTTTTTAAATTTGGAGGACTATATTGAAATATTTTGTCAATTTGAAAGGTCAAATCGAGATATTTTCGATTTAAAAGGTCATATTGTGTTTTTGCTTAATTTGAATGGCCAAAATGGTATTTAACTCTTTGAAATTAAAATAATATTGTCTTCCTTCTTTAACTTTATTTGTCAAACAAAATTTTCTTTTTCTTCTAATATTTGTTAATAAACTATCAGTTTTTAATTGCATGTAAATATTGTCTAGTCTATGAATATATACACAACTTATATAAGTTGATAATAATTATATGCATAATTCTATATAATGAGAAATTTTTATTTCATTAAGTTTTTTTTTTAAAACTTTATTAACTTAATAATATTCATCTTCAATTTCTAAGAATATTCTCGAATTCTATTCTGTGAGAAAATTTACTTCAATTAAATTTAATCCTAAATGAAATCTCAAAAAGTTGGTTTTTATTTCATGTGCACCTTTATAGAATTTTTTTTTCTCTTTAGGGGTTTAACGGTAGAGTAACACATATAAATTTATTTTTTCAAGTAAGTTTTATATTTTTATTATTGTTTGATTTCTAAAATCCATCCATAAAAAAAAAAATATATATATATATATATATAAATATATATATATATATAGTTCCTAGATTCTTTAATTTTTAAAACCCGTTCCTAATATTCTATTGCATAAGAAAATTTATTTCCTAATATGAAGTCTTAAAGTAAGTTTTATTTCTTCTTTTGCTCTTTGAGAAGTAAACTAAAAAAAGGTATTTATATAAATAACCTAAAAAATTTAAAAAAGGCATTCAAGTTGGGAACATAACAAAATCATTTAGTTTTATAGTTATACACACTTAGAAAATAAAATGTAAAACTAAATCAAATACATATCATTTATTAAAGCATATATTCAAATAAGTTTTTAAATAACTTTATTTAATATTCAATTATAGTTTTAAATTATCCAAAATTTTACCTTATGAGGAAATTTGCTTCAATTAATCTTAATTCTAAATATAAATCTAAAAATTTAGTTTCTTTTATTATAGTATATATTCAATTAATTTTTTAATAACTTTATTTAATATTCACATTTTATTTCTAAATCTATCAAAATTCTACTCTATGAGAAAATTTGCATTAATTAAATTTAATTCTAAATATAAGTCTAAAAAATTTAATTTTATTTCCTATTTACCTTTTAAGATTTTTTCTCATTAAGAGTCCAAAACTATAAATGAATATGTATATGTATTTTTCAAGTAAATTTATCTTTTTATTATTGCTTGATTTCTAAAATTCATCCCAATAAAATTATGTCCTACTCTTATTTAATTTTTAATACTCATTCATAATATTCTATTTACCATGTCTAAATAAGGAAATTTTACTTTGATCAAATTTATTTCTTAATATGAAGTCTTAAAAGTAGGTTTGGAGACTCTTTGAATTTGGAGGACTATAATGGAATTTTTTTAATTTAGAGGGTCAAATCGATACCGTTTCCATTTAAAATGCCATATTGTGCTTTTTTAATTTGAATGGACAAAATGGTATTTAACTCTTTGAAATTAAAATAAAATTATTTTCCTTCTTCAACTTTATTTGTCAAACACATTTTTCTTTTTCTTTTAATAGTTGTTAATAAACTATTAGTTTATTTAATTACACATAAATGTTGTCTAGTCTATCAATGTGTCCACAACTTATATATGTTCATGATAACTATAAGCATAATTCTATTTAATGAGAAATTTTATTTCATTAAGTTTTTTTTTTAACTTTATTTAATATTTATCTTCAATTTCTAAATCTATCCCTGAATTCTACTATGTGAGAAAATTTACTTCAATCAAATTTAATTCAAAATGAGTCTATATTAAAAGTTAGATTTTATTTCATGTGTACCTTTTTAGGATTTTTTTTCCTCTTTAAGGGTCTAACACTATAGTGAAACATACAAATTTATTTTCCAATTGAATTTTATATTTTTATTATTACTTGATTTCTAAAACACATCCCAAAAAAAAATATTTCCTACTATTCTTGAAATAATTACTAAAACTTATTCCTAATCTCTATTGTATAAGAAAAATTATTTCAATCAAATTTATTTCCTAATATGGAGTCTTAAAAGTAGGTTTTATTTCTTCTTTTTCTTTGAGGAGTAAAATAAAAAGTATTTATATAAGTAACCTAAAAAAATTATAAAAAAAAGGCATTGTCTGGGAACATAATAAAATCATTAAGTTTTATAGTGAGGATAACTTAGAAAATAAAATATAAAACTAAATCAAGCACCTTCTTTTATTAAAGTATATATTCAATTAATTTTTTAAATAACTTTATCTAATACTCATTTTTTTAAATATATCCCAAAATTTTAGAGCTCTATCAGAAAATTTGCTTCAATTAATCTTAATTCTAAATATAAATATAAAAATTTATATTTTATTAAGAAGGTATATTAAACAAATTTTTTAATAACTTTATTTATCATTCATCTTTTATTTCTAAATCTATCCCAAAATTCTACTCTATGAGACAATTTACTTTAATTAAATTAATTCTACGTATAAGTCTAAAAAATTTAATATTACCTTTTAAGATTTTTTTTTTCGTTAAGGGTTCAAAAGTATAAATTAATATGCAAATGTATTTTTCAAGTAAATTTATTTATTTTTATTATTGCTTGATTTCTAAAATCCATCCCAATAAAATTATTTCCTACTCTTCTTTAATTTCTAAAACTCATTCCTAATATTCTAATAAATAAGGAAATTTTACTTTAATCAAATTTATTTCTTGATATGAAGGTTTAAAAGTAGGTTTTATTTCCTATTTTACTCTTTGAAGACTATTTACATAAATAGCCCAAATAATTAGAAAAATAAGGCATTGGGACACAACAAAGTAATTAAATTTTAGAGTAAGGGTAACTTTGGAAAGAAAATCTAAATCACTAAATCAAACTCCTCTTTTATTATAGTATAGATATAGATATAGATATAGATATAGATTAGCTTATCATGAAAATTTGCTAGCATTTACCAGCATTAGCCTCCTGCTTCCAAGTTCCCAAGTTTAAATGTTATAAATGACCTTTTAGGCGCAATATTGCCAATTCATGATTGATGGATTTCAATTGCTTTTTCTGGGATGAAGAGGAGTTTCCAGCTGAAGTCTCAATATATTCAGCTTTTGTTTCAGCAACGATGCAGCTAAGGAAACAATTTTTCCCCGTCATCTCCGAAGATACTGTGCCATCACTCTGTGTGATTTCCGTTGTGGCAACTGCATAAGATGTGGAAGAAACATAAGCATTTGCAAACTCATAATGACTCTGCTGTTGAATAACGAATCAGTAAGAAAGAATAGTACAGTATTATAGCATCTCATCAAAGAGCCACCCCAATCTGAACGAATTTCGTGCAATTGGAAAAGGTAGAAGGATTTTTGTAGAGTTGTTGCTGCTACCATTTCTTTCATTTCTTCTTCGTTGGCATTGTACACGCATTAACTCATAACAACGTGTTATTTATGCAAATAACTAGAACAATTAGCTACAAAATATTGGCGAGAACAGTCTACTTGTTTTTGCACACTAATTGAAGAGTATCTGTTTATATCATGCCATATCTGGTAAAGTAACAGTTACTCGGAAGCTTTTCTTTTCAAAACAAAACATGAGCAGGGCATTTTACTGATACGAAAACAGAAGATTGTAGAAATTAAAACTTTGGTAGTGAACTAGATAAATGAAAATAGATAAGGCATAGCAAATATCCTTCTGCTGTTTACTACTTCTTCTAAGCCATGTCCACTTCTTAGCACATCTAGATTTCAGGATTCCTGAGAATTGCATCATAAACTCTCTCTCTAGGCAAAATTGCATCTTCTTTTTACGCTGATATGAATTTAAATGATTTTTACATGAGCGAGGCAAATGCGAGGTTAATGAATTTATTTTTTTTTAAATTACAAAAATATTTTAATTTTTTATTTTATAAAATAATTTTTATAAAAAAAGATATCCGCCTGACTGCGCATTTATGAAATGCGAGATCTTATACATATCTCGCATTTGTATATGAGAGGGAGACTTACCGTTCCTCGCTGAGATATCTTAAGTCATGGTATTACCTGACCTCGCATTTCACAAATGCGAGGTCAAGCTAATTTTTTTTGAAAAAAATTGTTTTGCAAAATAATTTTTTTTTTTGTAATCATTGACCTCGCATTTGCTGAATGCGTGGTCAGAATAAATATTTTTTTTAAAAAAAATTTGATTTTACCTGAACTTGCAATCATACAAATGCGAGATCTTTGAACTCGCATTCAGTCAATGCGAATTTTTCCTTGCTTGAATACTCATTTGAAATCAGCACTCAGAAAAACAGACTTTTGGAATTTTTTTCCAAAATAACAAGACATGCAAATTGTGTTGGGAGGACTTGAGCAGAAAAAGGTGCCCTTCATAGCACTGGCAGGAATTATAAATATAGAAAGAAAGTAGGAAAAATTTGGCTACAACCAGCATTCGCTACTCCTAAGTGTTTAAATTTTTTGCGAATCAATCAGAGCTTTTTCCCCTTCTATCCTATAGCAAATGGTGTTACATGTTGTTTTCACATTTCTACTCTTACTCTTACTTACTATTGTTCTCCTTTCTAATTTAACAATATTTTATTATCTTCCTCTCAGATATTGAGTTTATTACTGATTTTCCCATTCATGATGTGGTTTTCCTGCTAAATAACTTCGATAGTTATTTGTGCCAAAAAAAAAACTGTGCCTTTTTCATAGTCATCTAATTTCTGGGTGAAGTTTTGTTCTTCACTATCTCTGTGCTTCTATAAAGTCCCTTTGTTTTAGGCCTTCTAACCAACCCGAATCATGATTTATAGCAGAATCAGATCACACAGGTTCATTTATCTGACGCTTCCATTCATTCACATATATTTTCTTTCCACCTTGTAATTTTTTTTTTCCCCTATAGTTTGTGCTCAGAGCAGCATACTTGCCCAGGTTAAGCAGAACGGGAACAAATTCTGGACTACTGTTTTGAAATCGAAATGGTTCAGCAAAATAATTATCCATTTGGCCTATTTTTTAAAGTGAAACCAATACAAATTGCTCATTCATAAATCCAGCCCAATAGCAAAAGAAGGTAATTCAAGAACAGAAGAACCAATAGAAAGATGATGTTTCATATCAAACTTTTGGATCATTAATTTTTTTAACAGGAAAACATAAAACTAAAAGGGACACCAAATCCAAAATGCTCACTGGGAAGGCTTAGCAAAAGAGCAATTTTCCGAAGCACTAAGCATGTTTGGCAATACAATCCAGAGAAGCAAGAAAAGCTAACACAATAGTAGGGAGCTCACTACAATAATGCTACCCTAATCAACTCCTATGAAATAGCACACATTACAAATTAGCTTACCCAGTAATAAGTACAGAGAATAATTAAGCAAACATTTGAGGAACTAATAGTGAATTACAACCTCACTGAAATATATGATAAACAAAAGTTTTTGATAGTATGTGAATAGAACGAAATCATAAAAAGAACAAGATGAAGAAAATTGGAGACGAAAAGCAGAACATGTACCAAATAAATTGGTACTATTGAGTATCTTAAAGATGAAGATAAGTCTGTTCTGTTAAAGTATCTGGAACAAACCGTAGCACTTACAACTCCAAGATCAAAAGGAGAACTGCAAAGTCTCTTATACACATCTTCTAGTTACACCTACAAAGATAAACACACAGCATAGATGGAAAAATGCAGATCATTCAAGACTTGAGAGTGAGGAGAAATGAAATGCGAAATGCAAAAGTTCTGAAAGAACTTGAACAGCACAAGTGGATCAGAAACTAGTGAGGATGCAATCCCAACCCAGAAATCCAATGCAAATGGCAAGCCCCAGAGACGAGGAGTTCTATTTGATCAATTATCAAAATGTTGAACTGAATTTACTGAAAGGGAGATTGATCAAAAGGTCCAGAAAGAATCAGCTAAAAGGCTAACAGGAATTAACAATTATGGTATTAGTGGACCATATTGCGGAACCCACTTGACTGCCAATTCTCTCCTCGGCTGTGTGATGAGCATTTGACGGCAAATGAAATGAGAAAAAAAGGTGTCATCAGTTGGTCTAGTCCTATGAAATGGTTGAATGGTGGAGATGCTTCGCAATTGGGAAACTGAAACATCTCTATCCATTAAAGCCACACAAGCTTTATTACACTATTTTCTCTCTCTGTGTGTGTTTATGTGTGTATATGTATGCATGTATTTTTTTTTTCCCAAAAACGATAAATTTATATTGATATATCTTTCAAATTACAAAAACTTACAGGTATTGGATAACTATCCTATATCAGATTTGGCATCACTAGCCAGCCAAACGGGGAAAAAGATTTCCCATTCAACTTCCTTGCCTAATGCACCAAGTCTTTTGTAACATTAGCAAGCTTAATGCTAAGTCTATTTGTATCTACATCTCCTGTTCTAAAGGCACATTGTTGAAACAAAGAGCTCAGGGTGGTGATGTCATGAAGCAAATTAGTAAGAATCGGGTGCTGACAGTTTTTGGCCATCAATTTATCCATGATCAGCCTGTTATCTAACTCCACCTCAATCCTCTTCCATTGTTTTTCCATGGCTTTCATCAAAGCCAGTCTGATAGCCTTAGCAATGTTCAGTTCCAACATGTCCTTGTTTCCCTCTTTAAGAGCCCATAATGTTGAAAGTTTACCATTACAATTCCAACAATGCCAATTTCTGCATTTCCAGAGTTGTTGCTTTTGACAGCTCCAATGTTCAGCTTCATGACCCCCAAACCCGGAGGTTCCCACTTCCTTCTCCTCCTTTCTTGCCTTGTTTCAACACTGTGCCTATGGCTCGGTTCCATCTGTGTGTCTTCAAACTCCAGCTATTCTCCAGTGCTTAGCTTTCTTAACAATACTCAAAGCTGTAGAGTCAATATCCTGGAAAACTAGCCTGCTTCTAGCCTTCCACTGCTGCCATAGTATGTTTGCAGTAAGGGAAATATGTCTGTCTCCCTCCTTCCTACTTTGAGCTTCAAGCAGTTTTGACCACCAGTTCCAAAACGCATCCCTTTGTCGGTGCAGTCCATCCCACTGAATTGGAGCAATACTCCAAACCTCTCTAGCTTTTGGACAGAAAAAGAACAGATGCTCAATAGATTCTTCCTCCTCCCCACAATACTTGCACTTACCCAGCTCAATTTTTGTTCTTTTTTGTAAAGCTTTGGATGCAGGCAAGATATCATGCAAACATTTCCACGAAAAGTGTTTAATTTTGTGTATATGTAGGTATGCATGTGTATGTGTGCGTGTGCGTGTGTCATTAGTGCGTCAACATCATGATCAATCAGGATGTTGATTTCTAATTTCCTGAACCACTTGGAGATTTTGAGTGAATTAATCCTTGAATTTGATGTCATCTTTTCCAATATTTTCACTTGAGGTTTCCTTACCAAATAGGCTGGTGGGATGGTCTCTTTCATTTTATTTTGACTTGAAAAATTGTTGAATTCCTGATCGTTGATTACATGCTGATGTCCTTCCAGAAAAGATGCAGCTCCTTCGTCTGAAGCATCCTGGAAGACTAACATACAGTTATCAAAGTAACTTCACAATCTGGAACTTATGCAGAAAGAGTTAGTTATCATACCACAAATACATTGAAATACATCTTAACTTCCTGGTCCTCATGAACATCCTGAGTAATGCCCAGCTGGTTTGATTATTCAACGTGGTTCACAAAAACAGCATGTTCTGCTCGCTCCATTTGGTATCTCCTAGGAGTACAAAGCTCATTTGCAGCAGCAGAGAAGACTGATTCTTTGTTAGGAGACTCTTCTCCTTATTTCTCTTCAATCTTGACATGGTAAAATTCTATCACTATTATGATATCCATCAGAGAACTGGTCACAATCAGCTGCTGCAAATGATGATTAAGATGCAAATCTTCAAACAGCATCTTCCTGCAACAAGATAAAGATATGTATATATATATATATCCAAATCATTCCAAACAATGACCTTCCACAAAATCCCTTCCAAATTGATCCCAAGAACACATATCCAAACCATTTGTCAAAGAAATGGAAGCAAAAAATCATCATCCTGTACCAATCGAAAAGTTCACAGAATCAAATTTCCGCAAGAGATCTGGTAAATAGAAAGAGATGGTAAATAAGCAATATATAGTAAGAAATTGAATTTGCAACTGATTATAGACTTAACATTAATTAGACCTAGTATACAACTTTGAATTTGTGAAATTCAATAGAAAAAAAAAAATAAAGAATTCCATCATGTCCATATCATTAGTCATCGGTAAACCTAATAGTCGAACACAGAAAGAATGCAGTTAAAAAAAATAATTAAACCATAGCTTCTTTCTGTGAATAACTGATGTCCTTTACGAGACATATTATTCATAGAAATGAAAAGAACAACTAAACTATGATGTAAAACACAGAAACAATTGGGGAAAAAAAAAACATTGCTTCTTTCTGCGAATAACTAATCTTGAGGTTTGTGCATAATATCTATCAACTAGTCAAACATCTTGTTGGAAAAATTCATTAAATATATTTACAAGTAGGGAGAAACCACAATGTGATGCTTAATCATACTGATGATCTGAATTATGAAGGACTGGTAAGGACTTTGATTTCCCCAGTTACTCCCTCAATTTCTTTTGCTGACTCTTCAGCAGATTGTCCACACCATAGCACCTCAATAACTTCCAGGGTATTTATTTCTGCAAATTCATTCGGAATTTTCTCAAGGTCCTTGCAATTTTTCAAAACTAGTCGTTGAAGCTTGGGAAGGTGATCACAAGAGGCATTCCATTGGGCAATGTTCAGAGTGTCTAACTTCAAGAATACGAGTTCCCGAAACTCTTTTTCCTTCATGTCCCATACTTGCCCCTCAAAAGCACCAGAAACTAATTTAAGAACTTGGAGATTTGGTAGTCTCCCAACCGCAGAAATATGATTCCAGGGAAGGCAAAAGTTTGAAAGAGTCAATTTCTTCAGATTCAACGGGAGAATGAGTTCACTTGTTTTAAGAACATTTCCGTAGTAACATATGTTGAGCGACTCCAAATAAGTAAGAAAATTCAATCTTGGAAACTGATTGCAATTCCTAGAAGAATCCCATGACTCAAAGAATAAGCATTTTAGCTTGCAAAGATTTGGAAACCTCTTCATTATCTTTTCTGTATCTTCACCGCAAGAAAGAGATAGGCGAGACAGACTGACCAAATTTTCCAATTGAAAGTAGCGTCCAAGCTTTTCATCATGCAATTTGAAAGCAACATGAGTATTCACATGAAGATGCCTTAGACTTTTGATGTGCCAGATAGTATCTGGTAAGACAACTTTACCACGAAACCCCTTCACAACAAAAGTTTCTAGTTTCCGGAGTTTGGTGCTATGGATTGTGGGATAGAGCGCAAGTACCCACTAATTGCTAAATACCTCAGTTGAACCAATAGTCCTATTCCAACTGGAAAAGAAACACCCAGCTTGATGCATTCTAAATCCAACACCCGAAGATATTTGAAATTGCGATAAATGAATGAGTGTCATAAGGAATGTTCGATTCTAAGTGACCAGAGGCACAAAATATGACATGGAACGGGTATCCCATTTCAAGAAGGTCTTGATTCAACATCTAGAACTCGCTTCAAGCTCAAATGCACAACCGATAGGCCTTGAATGTTACGTGTTCAACAGGACGGTGAAAATCAAACTCAAAACCATAATCTGAACTAGGAAAAGAAGCATATGGTTCATCACACCTGGTTACTAACTGTAAGAAGTTCTCTTCTTTGGCTTTTGACCGACACAAATCACGTAATAGATCATGAACGCGACATTCTTTGACCTTTCCGTTGGATCTTCTTTTGGTGACTATCACCAGGCTTCTGTCAATCACGAGCCAATCCATCAACCAATCCTCTGCGACATCTTCTAAGCTCCTTGACTTGGCTTGTTTTATGAATCCTTCAGCAAGCCAATAACGTATCAACTTGCTGACAGGAATATCTTTCTGTTGAGGAAAAACTCCCAAATAAAGAAAGCATGCTTTTAGATATCCTCCTAGTAATGATGCTTGTAGCTCAGTTCTATCTTTCCATGCACCGAGCATCTGGATCTTCTCATAATTTCTGGTTCCAATTGTATTCCATTGGCATCGTTTGGGAATGAATTCACCAAGTCATTCCAAGATCCAACATCCCATAAATCATCCATCACGACAAGATACTTGTTTCTCAACAAGAACTGACGCAATTTTGATTCGAGATCTTCCTCACTCATTTGACGAATGTCATTAGTAAGTCCATGAATATCACGTAAAATCTCGAGCAACAATTCCCTCTTCTCATACACATTTGAAACAGTACACCAAGCACGACGGTGGAAGTGACTAATAACATTTTGATTGTTGTACACTTTTCTAGCCAAGGTTGTCTTGCCAATTCCAGGCATTCCAACAATAGAAACAATGTCTCGCTGTGAGGACCCCCTGGTAAGTATGATCAAGTATAACTTGCTCCTCATCGTTTCTGATTTTCACGATGCATTTCATCAATTGCTGGTGTTCTGCCTCGCGATATCATGTCACATGAAACCTGGCTAATATTATGGACTTTGTCATCACCGACTGTCGCCTGAATTTGGAAGGAACCTGCTTATCAAGAAGTCTTAACTCCACTAGTAGATCATAAAACCAAAAGAAATGCTGACACTGAGCACCAGTCTCAATTGAGTCAACAACAAATTCCACTTTGTATGCTACGTCGATGACCTGATTACCAAGATCTTTCAGTTTCAGATGTTCAATATCTGACTCTGAAACTTTCATGAGGAAAGAACTCAATGACTTGAGATGTAGTTGAATCTCCTCAATTTGTAGCTTCACTAGTGCAATTGACCCGGGATCATATTTCAGCAGCTCCCCGAGGTTCCTGAGCAGAAAATCTACGAACCCCAGCTTGTAAGTCCTTGGGAAATTAGGCAACAGAAGTTGGGGACCAATCTCTTTAAGCTTTAACCTGATGTGGTTAGCATCATCTAACAGCTCTAAAAATGAGAGAGTCATTTGCCTGATCATATCATTACGGATTCCATGGAGAAGAAACACATAACAGAAATTCTTTACAAATCCTAGCAAATGTTAAGATGGGAGGTCAAAGAATGACAAAGAGATGGTACCTCCATAGCCACTTGTTCAATGAGTACCAAAATCTGCTTCCCATATTCTATCTTTTCTTTGGATAGATCTTTAGAAAATTTTACCATGTTTAGCAAGATACCAAAAAGTTCTCCCCCAATGGAGAGAATAGTGGTGGTGTTGCTACGACGATGGAGTTGCTCCTCGAGGAAAAGCTCTGTATTGGCAAGACAAATTTTTACAAGTAACTCTGGAATTCGAGGATTAGGAGTTGCACCCTGCCTTCTTACCTCCACGAGAAGTGCACTAATCTCCGCAAAAGAACTCTGTACATCCGACGAAGAGTCTTTTCCCTGCTCCAGCTCCTTTATTTCATTGTTGATAAAAAGAGTTAGCAGGGACTCCAGCTCGTTTTTAAGGTCTTCATTTGTTAGAACAAAGCTGCAAAAGCACCGAATGAAATCGATTTCATATCTAGTTGGACTGGGACGAAGGATGATTGCTATTCTATTGAAAGCTATTAGGAATTTGAGATGCAAGCCCATGAACTTTGGATTTTTAGTAGGATCAATCTCATTCCCCAAATCCCCCAAAAGTTTGGTGATCAAACGCTTATTACGCTGCATGCTCAAGTTTACTTCTGCTCCGTGAAGGAACCAGTAAGCAGAAGACCGAATTGCAGCTTGCACAATCACAGATGCAACGTGATTTAGAAAAGCATCCACATCGGCTGGAGCTGTTCCAATGGTGTCCAGTAATTGATCAGGAAATGATATAATGGGTAGTCGCACAACAATTTGACCTCTTTGTTGATTGTAGAAATTCGTAGCACGAGATGAAGATCACGATAACTATTACGGAAGCCACACCAGCCGATTGACCGGAGATTGGACATCCAAGAGCCGACAAAAGTTGTCCAGAAATAATCATCAGAAGCTCGAATTTTCGTGACGATTAAGTTCTCTTCGCAGCGCCACCACTGGACAACAGCTTTTCTAATTCCTCTGGCTATCAAATCTTCGCTTCTGTTTTCGCTGTTGAATGCTAATTTGACCAATTCCTCCGCGGAATAATCTGTCTTCTTCTTCATCTCTTCCCCAAGGGAAACCCAATAATCACGGACAAACTCTCCAGCAGCAATTTCAATTATGGAGACAAGATATTCAGCTCCAGAAAAATCGTTCTTCAGCTCCACAAACATCTCCTCCTCCTTCTTCTGCTTCATCATGCCAAGAAACTGCCAAAGCATCTTCAGCAACTCCCAATCCGTCTTGATTTTATCTGACGCTATTGAAGAAGTAATCGTCTAAATATCCATAGCACCCCATATGAATGTAATAATGCTTCCGTAACTCCCCTTAGGCTGATTCTATGCAATCAAAACTGGCAGCAGCCATCTTTAGCAACTCATTCTCAATTTCAGATACTACTACTCGGGGGTCCTCAAGCATTCCATTGTTTCTAGGGAATAAAAATTGTTGAATATTCTCTTATACACATCTAGTCATGTGTATAAGAGACAGCAAATAAGATAAAATGTACTCCTAAAAATCATTTAACTAAGCATTCTTTTTTTTTTTTAAATATTTGTATAGTATAACATTATTTGTTTTAAAAACTTATATTGTATAAACTTTCAAAATCAAAGAAATTATTTCCTAAAAGGTACGGTAAAATTTTCCAAAAGTTTTACTTTCTCACTATAAATTAAGGGTTTTTAGTTAAGATTTTTAGGGTACCAAGCTAAGAGAGTATTGGTAGGATTTGATGGCTTTTATGGCAATCTAGCCTTTTGCTCATATCTTGGACTTTCTTGTTATAATGGTGCATGGAGGCCATTTTATCTTATTTGTTGGTGAGAGCAAATTGAATATTTTTGAACCTTTATAAGCTTTTGTTATAATGGTGCATAGAGCCAATTTTATCTTACAGTATATACCTTTTGGTGAAAGCGAATTGATTCTTTTAGAACATTTAGTTCATTAGGTTTTTGGTGTTCTGTTTAGATTCTTTTGGGTGTTGTGGTGGTTTTTCTAAATAGGTAATCCTCTTGTTGATTTAATGGATTTATCCTTCGCCTTTGTTGACGTAAGGATTTCTCCTTCGCTGTATATGCGTATACACATCTAGATGTGTATAAGAGACAGTTACAATACTGCATAACTATATTTCTCTTTATGGAGGACAGCGATTATTTGGAAAAGTTTTTCACTCCCATTGAATCCAAATATTTGAGGTTCCTGATCCTTACAAATTAGTATTCTCACATGGAGACTCGGGTTGAATTCAAGTAGCCGTTTGATACACGATTTGATGTCAACAAAGTTTTGAATTGACAAATTTTAAATTTTGGGTCACTCTTGGTAACTTCTATCTTGATGTCAGACTATTTTGTTACTCTCTGTGTGTTGGACATTTGAGCTTCCAGGTGGTCTGTTTGGTATTTGCCAAGAATTTTGTTGGATCCATTTTGTTAATGAAGAGTTGGCTTGCATTGAGTATAGATTTGGAACTTTGCTGATGAAGATGGAGTTATATTGATCCATTTGTGAATCGAGGATTTCGGTCATGAGGCTTTTGTGGAGAAGGTGGAGAAATATCGCTTTGTGAAAATTCGTTATTTGCTAAGATTAGTTATGCAATACAAGTTAAGGTGGAAATTTGTTGAGTATGCATTGTATTTTTTGTTTTATCCCACATCGGTTGGATAAAAGTTATACTCTTCCACTTAAAGTTATAAATTAAGAGTTTTAGTTAATATTTAAGTGTGCTAAGTCAAGAGAGTTTTAGCGGATTTTTAAGATCTTTTATGCCATCCAACCTTTTGTCGATCTTTATGCCATCCAACATTTTGTCTTATCTAGGCTCTCTTGTGCTTTAGGCTCTCTTGTACTTTCTTGTACTTTTGTTATATGGTATAGCGTTGCTTAGAATCCATTTTGTCTTATTTGTAAACACCTTTTGGTTAGAGTGAATCCAGTGTCTTATTTGTAAACATGTTTTGTAAACATGTTTTGGTTAGAGCGAATTAGGTCTTTTAGGAATTTTAGTCTTTCTTAGAAGTTTGTGGATGTTTATCCAAAATTGTAATCCTTTTGTTCATTTAGTAGATTTTTCCTTTTTTCCCGTAGATGTAAGTCTTTTGACCAAATCATATAAATTTGTGTCTCTTTTATTATAATATTTATCTTTATTTATCTTTATTATCGTTTTTAACGACTTGTTAAGTAATTTCTACAAATTTTCAGATTTCGAACCTAACAAAAATTACTCTCCCATTAATAAGGACAAAAAAGTCTCAAAACAACAGCAAAAAAACCAAAAGAAGGACGGCTGAAGTGTGATGATAAAGTGTTGAGGTGACACCAGCAAATGAGAGAGCTGACACGTGGACAATAGAAACAAAAAATTTGATTGGATGAGCTGGTTGTGCAAGTAAAATTTGCTAAAAATATAGTTAATACTTGATAATACTTTGCCCCCAAAAGTATAGGAATAATTATACTTTACCTCCCTAAATTTCTCAACTTTTTTGGTGTAATTTATTACTAATTTAATAATTTCTTAACTTTTTTGTTGTAATTTTATGGGATAAATACAGTAAACCCCCTTAAGGTTTGAATTGTTTTGCACTAAACTCCCTAATGTTATTTTTTTCTCCCTTTACCCCTTTGACTAACGGTCAAATGTAATTCCACCGTTAATTTTTTTAAAAAGATAAATTTACCCCTAAATGTTAATTGTAGTAAACTCCCCTAAGGTGGAATTTACATTATAACGTTAGTCAAAGGGGTAAAGGTATCCATGCTTAATAACATTTGGAGTGTATTTGCACATAAAACAATTAATATTTAGGGAATGTTTAAGAATGAATATTATCCAAATATAATTAAATTCTAAATTAAAATATAATTAATTTAATATTAAAAATTTAATAGTTTTAAGGTATATTGACAATTGTCTTTTATAAACATATGATGAATTATAAGAGAGTTTTATCTAAATTTTTTTAATTTGAGTTTTTGTTTAAATGTATAAAATTACTTAGTATAATTTATGTAATAGTTAAATTATATTAACAAAGGGAAAAAAAAGTAAGAAGAAAATCATTTTAAATAAATATATGTGTAAAGAGGAAAAAGAAAATGGATTGATATAACTTTAATAGATGATTGTCTCGTATATTTAAAAATTTATTTTTACATGAAAATAAAATATAATGAAAAGATCGAAAAATATCTATAATGTTACGGAATTTAGTATTTAGATTTTTGTCAAAAGATACAAATCTAGATGTGTATAAGAGAATTTAGTATTTAGATTTTTTTCACAAGTATTCTTAAAGAACATCAGATGTGTATAAGAGACAGATTATTATCTGTGTATTTTTTGTACAAAACAACCAAAAACTTAAGGGGTTTATTGAACTTAACACTAATTTTATTTTGAAAAATCAAACACTAACTCATTATCTGTCTCATTTAAACCACTAATAACTACTTATTTCCTTCCATAACATGGAAGTAGCAAAAAATCGTGAAATAAATCACAATTTGTTTACAGATCGAAACAAAAAATACACAGATAATAATGGCTAGTACTTAATCTAAATTGCAACTTTTTAAAATTTATCATACTTAATAGAATTTAAACATTTTTTACTTTTAGTCTTTACCTAATGTCCAAATTCATTAGATTTTTTTTAAAAAAACTAAAAGTTATAAGTAATGACATGAATGAAAATTGGTAATAAAAAGACAAAAAAAAAAAAATGTAACAATTAGTAGTTTGTGAACACTTATAATTATGATCACAAAATACATTTTGGAATGCATGATCCGTAAACTTTGTAAAATTTTGTATCAATTGTTACATAAAAAATACACATAATTCTGATTGTGATTAAATTTTTTATCGTGCTGTTTTTTTTCTTTTATCATATTTGTTGACAATTAAACACCAGTGTAATTTATGCAGTATTGTAATTTAAGAAGCATGGATATTAAAATACTAACCAATTTAAATAATAATAATGTGGAATGCATAGTAGTAAATGTGATTTAAATATTATAATCTTATACATAATAGTAATTTTACAAAAGTCACATTTTATAAAGATGATATAAAAAATAGATAAAATAAACAATGTCTTGTCCCATAAAATAGCTCACACGAAGTACAAGAAAAAAACAATATAGATAATAATGATTAATTAAAGTAATGAAATTAATAACTCTTAATATATACTTAAATAGATAAATAAAGTCTAACAAATAGCTATTTAAACCTTAATCAAATATTAAACTCATGTTAACATTTTAAATTTAAAATACAATTAAAAATGGACAAATTATGCTATACCCCTGCTTGTTGTGTTTTCATTACCCTTGTATGATTGAAAAACTTACAAATATCTCCTATAGTTTCGATTTAAATGTTAAACAAATAGTAAAAGATCTAACAATATTATCCAATCAAAGCCATGCAACAAAAAATAAAATAAATAAATAAATAAATTTTACTGGGTCCTAAAATTTTTGGCATATTTCACAAAATTCTCAAATTACCTCTCAATGAATTCCATTTGAATTATGGCAAATTAATTTATAGACACAATATAATTAAACAAAACTTAAGGGTGAAATTCAAAAATTAAAATGTACTAATTTATACACATCCGTTAATTAGTACAATTATAAATGTTTCTAACCTTGTAAGAAGGCACATTTTTGTAAAAATATTGTAACTTAGAAGTAAAATCGTTGGTTATAACCTAAATGAAAAGGGTGTATAGTCCAAAATCACGTAATACATTATGGAATGCATGATTGGTAAACTTTGTAAAATGTTTGTATCAATTGTGAATAAGGAATACATATATCTACAACTGTGATTAATTTTTTTTTATGATGCTCTATTTTTTTGTTGTATTTTTTGGCGATTAAATATGGTGTAATTTGTTTTATGCAGTATTACTATTATAGTTTAGGAAGCATGGATACTGGAATGTTTACCAATTTAAATGATAATAATGTGGAATACATATTAGTAATTTTGACTTAATTTACATTATAGCCTTATACAGCCTAATTTTATACATAGTAGTAATTTTGGTAGTAATTTATAAATAGTCTTATAAATAGTAGTAACATTATTTTTTCCATTTTCTTGTTTGATATGGAAAATTTAAGTTAGAAAACTCATTACACAAAGAAAATCTGTTTAAACTTAATCTTGGAATCTCAATCCTCAAATAAACTTGAGTAAAACCATTTTCAACTTTATTTGGGTAGGAGAAAATTATAGGATATTAAGTTATCTCATTTTTTCAATTTTTTTTTTCAAAAAATTTTATTTGTATTTGTAATGTTATTGCTAATAAATACCTTTTTAAAAATAACTATCATTGTGCTTTGATGGAGAGATTTGAATGGTTTTGATTTGAAATTCAAATCCATAGTAAGTTATCCAAATAAGTTAATTAATTTAGCTGCGAATTTGAAATTTACCAATAAGTGGGAATATATTTTAATAGTTAAATGAATGAATTTGAAATTCATTCAAATTTCATGTCATTTTAAATCTACCCAACTGTAAAATACATTCAATTTAAAACCATCCATCCAAACACAACATATAACCTTCGTACTGTACTTTATATTCAGCTATTATCGCTATATAAACACTACACTTTTGGTGTAATTTTATATTGTATTTGGATTAAGGGATTTGGGTGGATTTGGATTTGAAATCCAAATCCATCATAAATTATCTAAATAATTTAATTGATTTAGTTTGGGATTTGAAACCACCAACTAGTGAAAGTGTAATTTTAGTAATTAAATGAGTGGATTTCAAATCCACCCAAATTTCAAGTCATTTCAAATCCACCTACTTCAAATCATTTTATTTCAAATCCTTCCTACAAATCATTTCAAATCCACATACTTCAATCATTTAATTTCAAATCCTTCCTACAAATCAAATCCACACATCCAAAAATAATCTTAGTGTAATTTATAATTAATATAATTAATTTTAGTATTTTTGGGTTATATAAGAGAAAGATCATATAAATAATAGTAATTGTTGGTAATAGTGTCTGCATAATAATTCCAGTTATAGGTCATTCCTTTTGTACAAACATTGGGATATGGTGTGATTTATTGACTAGTGAATTACTATTGTTTTTATATTACTCCTAAATATTGTTTTTGTTTTGGTGTAATTTATGATTAACTAATATATTTTTTATTATTTTCCTCTTATAACTTCTCTTAACTAAATACCAATTATTTCTTTTAACCCACTGCAAATAACATTTCTTAACTTCTTAGTAAGAGGTGGTAAATTGAATTAATGGTTGCTTAGTAGTTTTAATTCAATGGATAGTGGATTGAATTCATTCAAACATTTAGAACTATTTAATTGATGGCTTTAAATCAATAATATATAAACTATTCAAGCAATTTATTTAGTAAATTGATTAAAAGGACATTACACTTTTACAACATTTAAAAGGACATTAAATCACTCCATTGAGTATTTAGATATCAAACTAAAAATAATAGGGTTCAAAACAAAATAAAACAACTAAGAAATTGAAATTATAAAATATCATTGGAGACGATGAACAGATGCTATTCATTGTCCCTGAGGTTCTGTTTTTTTTTTTTTTTTTTTTTTTAATTTTCATTTTAATTTTCTTTTTCAAAACTTATCCAAATAACTTAAACATTATACCAAAATGATCCTTACAATCAGAACAATACATATTTACTAAAATCTAGGCAAAAAATAACATGAATTTGCATGATTATTTGAAAAATTTTCATCAATGCTTGGCTAATTTGAACACTTTTTGGTTGATTTTGGTCAAATCGAAGGTTGGATTTACGATCGACAACAAATAGCATTCTAAGAATGCACTATTTTCGATTTGTTATAGGAAAATTTTTTCCGTTGGTAGATGTGGCTATTCCGGCTCATTTTGATGCTTTTTCAATCGATTTTCGGCAAATCTAAGGTCGGATTGACAATCTACATGAAAACTAAGTTCACAAGTATAAACTTTTGTCTACGTATGTTACTGAAAAAATTTCAAGTGGTGGTTCTGGTGGCGGCACCACGCTCTGAGCTCCATTGATGAACTTCAGCTTCTTACTTATTACAAAAATTACCCAATAAGTTACAGGGGTAAAATAAGGAATTAGAAAAGATGTTAATATTAAAAACAAGATAAAAAAAAGAGAAAAAATAAAGTTTTAAAAAATAGAGCATCATAAGCAAAAGTTAAACTAGTTTGTAATTTAAGAATTTTTTCTTTCAATTGATACAAACATTTTAGGGGTATTAAAAAGTTGGGGAGCTTTGTTGCTCCTCTAATATTAGGGAGTGCTATAGACAATTTCACTACTACTTCAGTTGCATTATTTTACACTTTTAGTTTGATAGGTTCTCTAAGTTGAGCTCTTCCCTCTTCTTAATCCTTTTCACAAGCATTGATTTTCCTCTTTTTTTTTCTTTTTTTTAACAGCAACAGTCTAACTTACTCCTATTTAATTATATTTATTAGGGGAAGGGGAAGGCCCAAGAGGATTAAGGGATAAGAGACATAAACTCTATTCTTAAGAATACAATACCTGATTCTTATATTGACTTTACACCTAAGTAAAGTGCAAGCATTTATTTCACACTTAAAAGAACTGTAACTACTCATTTATTATCTCTAGATAATAGTAAGTCTAGATCCATTAAATGCGAGTAAGTGTTGAGTGACCTAGACAGCAATGGAAGGGTCTGAAGTGTGTCACACACTACATCCAATTAAATGGGACAGACAAAAGTAGTCAATGTCCAATAATATTGTGACAAGTGATTGTGCTGAAAAGAGGTTATTTGAGAAGAAAATTAAGTGAATTTTTATAGGTTTCCGTTGAAAAACTACCCACGAAGGTTGTTTTGTGTGGTTCCATAGAACTTAAGTGCAAGTTTTAAATATAAAAGAATTTTCTTGAACTTTCACTAATTGAAGTTTGATAAGTTCATAATTGCGCTATATTTTATGTGTCATTTACCACGTTTTTGTGTGTTGCAAGTAAGATTTGAGTTATTATTCAGCTTAATTCGGTTATTCTTGGTTTTTGTAGGGTTAAAGTGAAAAAGAACTGAAAAGATGAAAAAGATGGAAGAAAATTCTAAGGGCGAAATGTGCACAAGCATGGAGCTATTCTAGATGTTGTTTCACATTTTAAGTATAACTTTCAAGTCTGAGCTCCGATTGACTTGTTGTAAGATGCGTTAGAAAGATAAGAAAGAGAATTACAACTTTCATGTTCTATACTTTTCCAAATTCCAATAGCATCGCAGTCAAAATTGAAGCTGAATATAAAGTACAGTACGAAGGTCTCAGCCACCTGCGCTAGGGTTAAGCAGTGCACGTGTGCTGTTTACAGAGAGCTCAATTCTAGAAGTTGATCACGCGCACATGCACACTAGAATAGCCTGCACACGTGTGTGAGAGCTCAAAAGGGTTACGTGATTTTTAATTTTTGGTAGATTTCTCCATCCAATTAGACTTTTTTTTAGTCGATTTCATGTTCTTATCCTAGAAGAGGGATTGTAATCCTAGTATTCACTATAAATAACCCTTATAAGGTGTGACATGAGGGATGATTATTATTTTCAGTTTTATCGTTAGTTTTTCAGCAGTCATTATTGTGTGTTCTCCCATCGCACTTAGTGCCTAAAATCCTTTTCTTGGTCGAGAAAATTGATGCCATGGTTGGTCCTATTAAGTTGTGAGACTTTTTGTGCTTGAATTCATTCATTTTATACCAAGTGTTGAATATTTTTCTGTATTAATTTTATGAATATTCTCTTTTGATCTGCTATTGCTGCAGAATAGAGAGTTATTTGAATTAATCTACAGTTAGATTGTTTTAATTGCGTGTGTTTGATTCAATATGCGAAGCAACTAATTTTGATGATTTGATTAGCATTCATTAAAATTAGGAATTAAACTGAATTAAACATACGCATTTTAATGCTGTCTATTATTAATTTTTAGCATGTGTATAAGTTACAGCAGTTAATAGTATAGGCTTAGATGTGTATAAGAATTGGAATTCGAGTTAATTCTTCAGTTAGTTCTTGGTATTTGAATTGAATTATCTTTCGGTGTCAATGATTAATTGAAAGGATTTGCATGGTGGATATGACCAAAACCAAGATTGTTCTTTAATTGAATTTTCTTAAATTTTAATTTTTTGTGTTAGTTTTTAATTTACAAGTATTCAAAACCCCCCTCCTTGTATTTTGAGCACAACAATAATCCCCATTCTTTGTGGGACGACTTGGACTCACCACTACTACATTTCTACAAGAAGAATTTGATTAATTTTTGGGGAGCCTGCAACAGCATCACTAGAAATTTATAGATGTTGGTGATCTTATAAGCCAGCAGATTTCACCTATTCGCAACTAATAAACAATCTAGCTTATAGTTTTCCCATCTAATGAATACTATGTGTCTGGAAAGCGGCGTAGTGATTGATCCTGGAAAAGAAAAGCTTAAGCCTAGGAAATTGATTGTGATGAAGGGTGCGAGAGCGTCGATTAGACACACTCACTCTTATGCATCTACATCACAAGCGGATGAAACTGCCGATTCAGAGGACGAGTCTGTGCTCGAGCCGTAGCATACTTCAGAAGAGCTTTTACAGCAAATCCTGGAGGGACAATAGCGGGTGAGTCAAGCTTTGACATGTTTATCCAATACCATGATGCCGGTAGATCATGTCCTCGCTAGTTGGCGAAGGAGCGAGGAGAAGACCGGTCGACATTCCCACTTTTTCCTCCATTCCTGCAGGATTTGGGGCCAAATGCTCCTTCAACTTATGATGTTTAATGCCCTATGCTTTGGGCTGTTTTGTTGATTTTTTTATCTCGTAAGTTGATTTCTCAAACATTTTAGTTATTTTTACCGTGTATACATTTTAGGTTTCATTTTCGCTGTGATATTTTCCTTTATTTATGTGGTGTATTCCCTTAAGGAAGTAATTTTTTTTCCTGATTATTGTAGGATTCTTTTCTACAATATTCTTATTTTTCTTATTATATCAAGGGAATTATTTGTTTTAATTTTTAGAGTGTTACTCTAGCTTCCATTCACGTCGAAGGGATATTTATAGCAGATACTGCTCCAAACGCGAATTAAATCCAGAGAATCTTTTCTTTTTCCTATTTTATGGTTTTATTTTCGCATTGAGGAGAATGCTTATTTTTAACATGTGGGGTGGGGAGTTATTTGGATTTATAAGTTGTTTGGTGTATTTTGCTATAATATTTTAACTTTTCTTTTGATTTGAGAGCTTTGCAAAATTTTTGAAAAATTTTGTGGATTAGTTGACAATTTTTGAAAAATTTTGGAAATTTACACTCTAGATGTGTATAAGAGACATTTTTCTTCATAATAATTCACAAGCTAGTCGATGTGTCTCTTATTCATTCATGATTTTTAAGAATTTTGAGCACTAAGCCATACATTAATTGTTGATTTGGGTCATTTAGGAAAATTTACGTAGACTCAATTATATGGCATCCCAAAAACTTACTTTATTACATTTTCGAAGCGAATTTTTAGACAACCTGATTTGATTTAAAGATGAGAGTAGAGCCTTCTTTGATTGCTTGAGCCTTGCTAACCAACGTTTTCAACAATTTTATCTCTAAGTACCTTGTTTGAACCTTATTGTTATGAAGGGAGAGAAACATCATTTGCCTTCTTTTATTTGAACTTGGTTTACCTACCCTTATTGAACCTAATAATCTCTTTTAATTGTTTTATCCTGAATTTTCCCTTTAAGACTTTATTGCACACATTAAATGTTAAGGGGACATAAGGGGAGAAGATTGTGAGAAATGGATGGTATACATTTACAAAGCAAGATGGGATACGGAAAAAAAATTGCAGAAAACATTTTCATCTGCTTATGTACAAATTAGAACTTTATGCACAGCCTGTCTCTTATAACATCAAATGAATACAAAAGATATTCAACAATTTAAGCTTAAAAGAACAAATAACAATATTGATATTAAAAGAATCAAACCAAACTCCCTAGCTCCTCAAGCTTGGAGTTTGCAATTACAAAGAGCTTCTCACAAGGCAACTACCAAGTTCACAACTTGAAGTTCAGCCCTAAAAGTCTCTTCAAAGTAGGTGAGACAATAACCTCTTGTACACAAATGAGGATCACTCTTGCTCACACTAATTCCCTTAAGTTGAGCCAAGAGTTTTACACTCACAACCTCCCTTTGTTACAATTGTTATCTCTCCACTCTCACACTTGAAGAACTTTTACACTTCTAAGCTCTTTCCACACTACCTACACTATTACAACACTTGTACCCACTATTTCTCCCAAATAGCTCAAGAATTATATGTAATCAATGTAGAAGTCTCACAACTTAATCGACCTAGGGGTATTTATAGTTGCCAAATATCGCCTTCAACAATTTCCCAACGGCTATTTTCTGTTTACTAGAAAACTAGCCGTTGGACCTTCAGACGGCCGATGCAACAGAGCAAGGCCCGAACAAACTAGCCGTTGGACCGCTCGGACGGCCGATGCTAAACCTCCTGCGTCCGATACCGTCCGTCCGTTCTCTCGAGGGTGTTCGTCGGACGTCCAGAGATGCGTCCAACATGCGTCCGATCAAGCAAAGTCTATGGAATATTCTCGACGTTCTTCGTCCGAGACTTCTTCAATACTTTGTGTCGAACGATTAGTGGTCCGAAGCTCTTGCTTCATCCTGTCTCTTGGTTCGGACGATCATTTGCGTATAACCTCCCTGTTTTTCTGCAAACTTGTTTCCTGTTTTTCTGCACACTTGTTATCAAACTATTAGTATGATTTCCTCATCATCAAAACATGATTAACATAACTGGGGTTCTTCATACAGGTAGTGCTTATTACTGGTACCTATATTTGCAGGTAGTGCTCATCTCTGGTAACTGCGTATTTATATGTTGTGGTTAGTGCCTACCACTGATACCCGTACCGTGAGCTTATAATAAACAGATGTGTATAATGATGTGATGCATAAATGTCCAGAGGAAGGTTGGCATGTTTGGCCAATTCAAAGAATGGGGACTTATTTGCTTATTGGTTGTCCGAAATTTTTCATGGATGTTTGTTACTTAAGTGTGGGGTTGTGGATGTATGATGTTTCACATGTAAAAAGAAGTTTTATTTTAATGTGAGGCTACCGTTACTATAAAGCTCTTGTTCTTATTTGTTATATCCTTTCCCTTCTTTGGATAACTAAATCCTAACTTATGTTTCGAGCAAAAAAGTCCTATCTAATTTAAATTATATCATTGTCTAGATTAGTGCTTCAGAGGTGTAAGAAGAGTAAGCTAATGGGCGTTTAGAAAAATTGGACAGGTTTGCATGATTTAATCTAAATGTTTTCAAATCTGAGTTTTTGGATGGCTATGCACACGTACACACGAATCTCATGTTCTAATTTTTATTAGCATCCGAGCTCTTGGGTTCTTAGACTACTCCGAATGGTGGTTGGGCTATTGATTATTTATGTCTATAGTTGAGGGATATGTTAAGTGGACTTTTGTTATGCTTAATTGTTTCAATTTTATGTTTGCTCGAGGACGATCAAAGGTTAAGTCTGGAGTAGATTGATAAGTTCATAATTGCTCTATATTTTATGTATCTAGATGTGTATAAGAGACAGTATCAATTCTCCAGTTGGCTTATTGAGTTTAATTTGGTTATTCTCAGCTTTTGCATTACAAGGTGAAAAAGAACTGAAAAAGATACACAAGATGGAAGAAAATTCTAAGGGCGAAATGTGCACGAGCATGGAGCTATTCTGGATGTTGTATTTTCATATTTTAACCATAACTTTCAAGTCCAAGCTCTGATTAACTTGGTTTAAATGCGTCGGAAAGCTGAGAAAGAGAGTTACAACTTTTATGTTTTATAATTCATTAGTATTCTAAAACTTTTTTAATAGGCAAAATTGAAGTCGAAAGTGAAATACAAGATTTAAGGCCTCCACACATACGCAGCAGCGCATGTGCACTATTTCCAGAGAACTCAATTCTAGAAGTCGATCGCGCGCACATGCTAGATGTGTATAAGAGACAGGTATTAAACTATATATACTTACTTCACTTTAGTCTCTATGTGTATTAAAAGAAAATCGGTTGGATTCTTTTCAGCTTGATTTCACTTTCTTATCCTAGAAGAGGGATTGTAATCCTAGTATTCACTATAAATAACACGTACGCAGGCTATTCATGAGGGATGATTATTATTTTCAGTTTTATCGTTAGTTTTTCAGCAGTCATTATTGTGTGTTCTCCCATGGCACTTAGTGCCTAAAATCCTGTTTCTTGGTCGAGAAAATTGATGCCATGGTTGGTCCTATTAAGTTGTGAGACTTTTTGTGCTTGAATTCATTCATTTTATACCAAGTGTTGAATATTTTTTTGTATTAATTTTATTGTGACTCTCTTTTGATCTGCTATTGCTGCAGAATAAGAGTTATTTGAATTAATCTACAGTTAGATTGTTTTCAAATAATGTTTGATTGTATTAGTGAAACTACTAAGTTACATGATTGCTCAATTAGCATTATTGAATTTAGGAGAAATAATCAACTAATTGACACAAAATCGTGTGTTTATGCTTAATTAGCCTAATTGTTCTTGTTAATTTTAATGCTTCTATTAACTAATTTTTGCCACGTCGGGTTAAAATAATAGTTAGGGTTAATTGGATCGTGTGTTGAAAATTAATTAACTTCAGAAGAAATAAGAATCAACTCGAATTGGAATTCGGTTAATTCTTCAATTTGTATAAGAGACAGACTTTGGTTACGCCTACAATTATTGTTGTACTCAAAATAATTACAAGAAGAATTTGATTAATTTTTGGGAAGCCTGCTATAGCACCACCAAAGTTTACCCATATCAACTTATTGATAAACTTTAACCCCACCTATTCATGTTTTGAAGTAAAATTAACCTTACTTTTTTCTTTCCTTTTTATTTTCTCTAACTTGAAATGATTGAGAGGTTAAAGCTATACAAGATTACTTGTGATTATGAAATAAGTTTTAGAATACTAATGATTTTGTATGAAATTATGTAACAACCATGCTCATGTTATAATAATTAACATATATTTCATGCTAAATATACCGATAGCATAATGTAATTTCTTAATTGAAACTATGCACATAAAGAATATTGGCCTAACCAAAGTAGTGGAGGAGCAACATCTAGTTTAAAATGATTGAAAAGTTAAATATACAAATTGATTAGTGATTATTTAAAAAGTTTTAGAATATTAATGAATATATCTGTGTAAAACTATGTAACATTTGCTTTTTTATTATAATAACCGACATATATTTCACACGTAATTTACCAAAAAACATAACGATTGGTAAGTTGAAACTATGGACATAGAGCATATAGGCCTAACCAAAGTAGTGGAGGAGCAACATCTAGCTTGAAATGATTGAAAGGTTATACGTGTACAATTGATAATTATTAAAAAAGTTTTAGAATACTAATGCATCTATCTGTGTAAAACTATGTAATAACTATGTTGTTGTTATATGATCGGTATATATTTCACACAAAATTTATCAAAAAAAATAAGAATTGGTAAGTTTAAACTATGATATAGAGATATAGGCCTAACCATAATAGTAAAGGAGGAGCAACATTTAGTTTGAAATGATTGAAAAGTTTAATGTGTACAAAGTGATTGGTGATTATTAATTAAGTTTTAGAATACTAATGAATTGATCTGTGTAAAAATATGTAATAACTATGTTCTTGTTGGAATAATTGATAAATATTTCACACTACATTTTTCGAAAGAATATGGATTGGTAAGTTGAAACTATGACATAGAGAATATAGGCAAACCTAAGTAGTGAGGGAGCAACATCTAGTTTGAAATGATTGAAAAGTTAAATGTGTCAAAGTGATTGGTGATTATTAAAAAAGTTTTAGAATACTAATGAATCGATCCGTGTTCCTGTTATAATAACTGATATGTATTTCACACTAAATTTACCAAAAGAATAAGCATTGGTAAGATAAAATTATGGCACAAAAAATATAGGCCTAACCAAATAATGGAGGAGCAACATCTAGGTTGAAATGATTGAAAAGTTAAATGTGTACAAAGTGATTGGTGATTGTTAAAAAAGTTTTAGAATACTAATGATCTGTAAAACTATGTAAATATTGTGTTCTTGTTATAATAATTGTCATATATTCGACACTGAAACCTGTCTCTTATACACATCTTGTAGTTTCAACTTAACGTACATAGAGAATATTGGCTTATGGCTTAGTAGGGAGGAGTAATATCTAACTTGAAATGATTGAAAAATTAAATTTGTAAGAATTTGAATGCTAACTTGACTTTGAATTTAGCTTCTAAGTCAAATTGCCGATTGAATAAGTTGAACAATTACATTTTCTCAACATTTTAACCATTTATTGTAATAATATATTAATGTGTTTGTGTACATAATATTTTAGTCATAATATTTTCAATTCTTAATAATTTAATATTTTAAAAGCTGATAATACTTTTAACGCTTAAAACATAGATATCTTTTATTTGTATAATCATTAGAGTTATTAGTTTAATACTTCACATTATTTACAATTTATTTATTTACACGAATATAAGTGTAGAACTTATGTAGTACAACACTCTTATTTCAATAAGTAATTAAATGGATTAATAATTTTCTTTTAATACACATAGAGACTAAAGTGAAGTAAGTATATATAGTTTAATACTTTGTGATTGTTAGTTCTTGTAAATTGATTTTGTATTTAGTTTTGTATTTTGTCTTGTATTAGCTATGAACTTGAAATTTCTTCTAGTATGGTTATTTTTTCTATTTCAACTAAATGTATTAGTTATGTCTCTTATAGCTGTGCAAATTTTCACAAAAGTATGTAACAACTATGTTTATATTATAATAACCAACATGTATTTTGGCTAAATGTATTGACAACAAAGGGATTTGTTAATTACAAACTATGTACATAGAGAATGTAGGCGTAACCAAAGTAGTGGAGGAGCAATATCAAGTTTGACATGATTGAAAAGTTAAATATGTACAAAGTGATTGGTGATTATTAAAAAAGTTTTAGAATACTAATGAATTGATCTTTGTAAAACTATGTGACTACTGTATTCTTGTTATAATAACTGGTATATGTTTCAGACTATATTTACTGAAAAGCATAATGATTGGTAAGTTGAAATTATGAATATAAATAATATAGGCCTATGATTAGTAGTGGAGGAGCAATATTTAATTACTTGAAATGATTGAAAAGTTACCTTTGTAAGAATGTGATTGCTGATTATTAAAAAGTTTATGGATACTATAAGAAATCCACAGTAAAACTAATTAAAGTAAATTAAACTATCATGTTTATTTGAAGTTTTTCTTTCTCATTATATAAGTTCAAGAGCAAATTAACGTCTAACAAATGACTAACTAAACCTTAATTGAATACTTATATAATTTATCTTTAATTTTTTTCAAATATGAGGACCAAACTAAAAACATTCAAATAAAATATATATTTGAGTAAAATAAGAAGACAAGGAAAGGAATCAAAACAAAAAAGCAAAAAGAAAGTAAAAGTAACGGATTATAGCATTAACCAATCGGGAGAACTTAGTTTGGTTATTATTTCAGAAAAAAGTCTTAAACATAAATTCTTATAAACATTAGATTTGTATTTAATATACATACTCAACATTTTGTTCACCCTACTAGCTGGTTATTTTTTCTATTCCAGCCAAAGGTCACTTGCAACTGTCACCGTCAAATCTCAGAAAATGAGACGTTCCTTGCTTTTGACTCGCTGAAGAGGCATCCAGACAACAGTCAATAGATAGCATTGATTTCTTTGCCAGAAAAGGAAAGGATATGCTTGGTTTGTCCACTTTAAAGCCCTCAATCTGAAGTTCTTTTTAAGTTATGAGAGAGAAGAAGAGAAGAGAAGCGACATGTGTGTCTTCCTATTTGTTTGAGAGTTTTGAAGAAAATGGATGATGTTGAACTTATATGGTATTATAATTTTGTTGTTTAACATTGTATAGGTAAAAGTGGTATTTTAAAAAAATTTATAAAGCTTCCAGGAAGTTTTCTTTCCATTTCACTCCACTTTTGGAGAGAAAATTTTCTAACAATTTTAACACTCCAAATCTCCACATTTCTCTTTTTTTCTCTCCACTTAAAATTCCCAAATAAGTGGGAAGATTGAAAATAAACTCCAAATATTAACTTCAAAACTATGCCTTATCTTGTCTTTTATCTTCTTTGTTTTTCTTGTATCTCTTGTCATTGAGCTTTTGTATCTATTTTTCTACCTACCACTTGTTTGTTGTTTTGTTGTGCTTACCCCAGTCTATAGATCTTTTACCTTTACGTAAGGTAGGCTGTCTAGGCAGCTCTCACCTCCTCCACGTTGGTTAAAGTTTAATTTATTTGTCCTGGGAATAACATTTGAGATTAGTTTTGATGGCATTATCTGATGATTTGGTGGGAGTTTTCAAAAGTTTGACTTGTCGAAAATGAAAAAGGAGATATAGATTTGGCAGAGTAGACAACTTGGTGAGCTGGAGGAAAGCAAACCGAGTCTTGTGAGAAAATCATCCTAAAAGTTGCAAACTATGTGGTATGAGAAACTTCAGTCACCAAATCTGGGGGTATCCAAAAAATCTCAAAGTAACTGAGTTGTGAGTGAACCTATTTCAATTTACTTTTAAAAAAGATAGTGATATGGTTCCAATGTTAAAAGGGAGATAATGGGTAATGGATAATCAATTGCTGGTGGTTCAACAATTGGAAGTAGGGATTGAAAAGAATGAAAAAGCATTCTTAAACTCCCATCTTTGGGTTCAAATGTGGAGTATTCTTTTACATTGGATGAGTAAAGCTGTCCCAGTCACATCTAGATGTGTATAAGAGACAGGTCCTGGGTTTCTTTCCCCCCTCAATCTTTCTGGGTTTCATCTTAGTTCAACTCTATTAACCCTGTCTCTTATACACATCTAGATGTGTATAAGAGACAGCATCAAAATATCCCACCTCAGTCTAGAAGTCAAGTTGTTTAGCTCTCAAAATTTTGATGTTTAAAAACCTTTAGTCTGGACATAACCACAGATAACAAGGATCATCTAGTCTCTTGTACAATAGACTGTTATAAGAAGACATAGGACTCCCCTAAAAGTACTTGATGATAATGGGAATGAGAAGATAAATTTGGGAAAAAGGAAAATCTTATCTCAGGAGAGGGAAGCGGATAGTATGATAGATTTGGAAGAGAAATCTAGAGATAAATTTCAAAAACCGGAGTGTAGCCTAGTGAATTCTCTGAAGGTGGAGGGGACCGACGTTGAAGGGTTTCCCAGTTGCCAATGATTCTAAAGCTATGGTATAGAATTGTCAAAATACCGGGAGCTCCTTGACTCTTTCCCAACTCAAGGAGGTTATTACCTTCCATCCCCTTTCTCTTATTTTTCTGTCTGAAACAAAAAATAAATATTTTTGGGATTTGGTAGTAAAATAAAATACAATGAGTTTTTTGTAATCAATTCAGTTGGGAATGCTAGAGGCTTGGATCTTTTAGGAAACCTGGTTAAAATGCTGAAACTTTTTAATAATCAGCAATCACATTCCTGTCTCTGCATGACATAGAGAGTAACACAATTTGGTAGTTTATTGGTATTTATGAAAAGTCGATGATTAGAAATTAAAGGAACAGTGGGAAATTATAAAACATAGGAAGAAGGATTGGGAACCTAACTTCATTATCATGGGGGACCTCAATGATAGAATGACGATGAAGAAAAATTTAGGAGGGGTAGAAGAAGGGTAGAAGGCGGTTTCATACCTGTCTCTTATAATTTTGTATGTTGGTCCAACACATTCTCAGATGTAATAAGGGATACCCTTGGACTTGGTGTAACAACTGAAGGGTAGAAGGGGAAGTAAAAGAGAGGTTAGATAGAGGACTCTGTAGTAATGGTTGGCACCAACACTTGAGAAGGTTGGTTGTTTGAATCTAGAAAAGGAAGCCTCAGACCACAGTGTTCTGGTGCTTAACACCAACCCAAGGTGCAGAAAAGGAAGTCCAAGTTTATTTTGACAAGAAGTAGTTGGAAAATCAGAGAATTAAGGATGTCATTAAGAATTCTTGGGAAGAAAATAATCTATGTTCTATGATGTTTAGAGTGACAAGAAAGATCGAAATTGTAGAGTAGCCTTACTCAAGTGGAAAAAGGCGGGAACAACAATTCGGAAAAAGAATCAAAGAAATCAAGGCAAAATAAACAGAAATATAGAATAAGAATGGTGATTCCAATTACAGGTTTAAGGAGTTGAAAGAGGAATTGAATGGAGTAGAAATACAAGGATGTAGAAGCTCGATGGGGAATCGTGCATAGAAGAGAAGGATATTGAAGCTGAAATTTGCGAGATACTATGAGGAACTTTTCATCAAAGGCTACCCAGATTATGATGAGATCTTGAATGGTATTCCTAGAACAATCACTGACCAGATGAATAAGAACTTGATCAAACCTGTGGAAGAAAAAGAAATCAAGAGAGTTGAGTTTTCAATGCACCCAGAAAAGTTACCCGGACCAGCAGATATGTCTCCCATTTTCTTTCAAAAATTTTGGAATATAATAGGACATGATTTAGTTATTCTGTTATAAATTCTTTTAGTTCTAGTTTTTTGCTCAAAGCTGTTAACGAGACCTTGAACTCCGTAATCCCTAAAGCTTATGTCTCGCTTAAACTTATCCCATTTTATGCCTATTAGTTTATGTTATAGTCTTCTACGAGATAATCTCAAAATATCATACTAACAGCTAAAACCGTTCTAGATAAATCCATCAGCCCATCCTAGTTGGCCTTTGTTCCTGGTATTATAACCTAGACAATGTAATCCTTGGTCTTGAGTTTGTCCATTTTTTGAAATCTAAAAGAAAAGGAAAAGCAGGATTCATGGCTTTAAAGTTAGATATGTCTAAGCCATATGCTAGAGTTGAGTGAAAATTTCTTGGGAGAATGATGTACAATATGGGTTCTGCCTTACTTGGATTACATGGATTATGAATTTTCTTGCATCTATTTTCCAATCTTTTAACCTCAATGGCAGGAAAGTTGGGTACATCAAACCCCAAAGTGGATCAAGCAGGGTGACCTAACCACAAGCTACGGGACATGAAAGAGGATTTTAATGGAAAATACCTTAGTCTCCCAATAGTCAGAAGAAGATCCAAGAACCAGATTTTTGGGTACATTAGAGAGAGGATGAAGTGTAAGTTGATGGGTGGGAAGAAAAATATGTTGAGCAAAGCTAGGAAGAAAGTGCTCTAAAAGTTAGTCGTGATAGCCATGCCATCCTATGTCTATGTTCAGGATCTCAAAAGGATTATGCAAGGATCTATATAGGATGATGGCAAATTTTTGGTGGGGAAGCAGTGAAACTGGTCAAAAGATGCATTGGCTAGATTGGAGGAAAATCACAAGAATTAAAGGGAAAGGGGGATTGAGATTCAGAGGCTTGGAATGCTTTAACACAGTCCTATTCAGAGGCTTGGAATGCAAATTTTTGTCAGGAGGATACTAACAGAATCATTAGAATCCTTTTAAGTGATCATGCACCAGAGGAAGGATAGACTATACTAGAGAAGCACAAGATCTAGGATTGGCTATTGCATTGCAAAGGAAATACACATCTAGATGTGTATAAGAGACAGACACCAGGCCAAGGACATTTTAATAGGCCAAAAATTATGGCACACTAGATGTGACTAAGAGACAGGCCCTAACCCACCGTGGGCCTAGCCCGAGGGTCAGTTATGGGCCGACCCTACCTTCCAAAGTGAATGATATAATTTACCACGAGGTAAAATGATTCCCCCAGTAAACTTTGTGGGGGAAGGAATGGAGCTACAGAGTATGTTCTCGTTTTTTGTTCTGCTGCACAAAAAACATGGGAAATGGCTCAACTCCAATGGGATGGACTGAAGGATCTTAGGTTTCATTTCTGGAAATGGTAGGAAGATCTGATGGAAGTCACCATGAGACACCAAGGAAAAGGATCATATTACACTAACAGTCAATATCCAGTGACAAATCTGGAAAATAGAAATAATGGCACTTTTAATGAGCAACAATACACAGTTGATGGACAACAATAGATTCGCATAGCAGTAGAAGAGTGGGCGGAGTATGATGAGAAGACCAAGAATACATTGAACAAAAGTATAAAGGAAAGTGATATACCAAACCAGTGGAAAGTTTAAAGCCACTTGATCAAAATGTGGTCAGAATTAATACAGATGCAGCAATTTGCAAAAAGAAAAGTAGAACGAGCATAGCTGCTGTGGCCAGAAATTATAGGGGAGTAACTAGTGTCAGTTTGCGTCTAGCCAGAATAGAAGAATGGAGAAGCTAAAGTGGAGGAAGCCCAAGCCATAAAAAAGGCTCTAATGGCAGCAACTCAGGCAAGGTTTTTCAAAATTGAGATTTAATCAGATTAATGGTGATGGACAAAATTTTAACTTCGGACTGTAACGATATTAAGTTAGGAGTAATCATAGAGGATATTTTGGAGACAGCTCCAAGTTTCCTGCTTGGTCTTTTTCTCCTGAATTAGTAGAGTAGAAAATAATGTTAGTTACCAATATGTTACTAAGTTTGTAACTGATCTTATAGAAATGATGAATTAACAAAGGCTAATATGAGAGAAGTTTCTTTCTTCTGGAAGTCCTTATTTTATCAAGTGTTATTAAAACAAATTTACTGATTTTTGACAAAAAAAAGTAAAAAAAAAAGATACTACTACTACGGTTAAGTATATTTCTATATTATTAGTGATGGAAAATTTCTATATCTATGCCTATTTTGAAATGTGTTCTATATCTATGCTAATATGAAATGGTGTTTCCGAAGGGGTGGAACTCGCATTCTCTGAATGCGAGTTCCAAATTTTTTTTTTTTTTAAAAAAAAAAAAAAAAAAAAAATTAACGTTGACCGACCCCGCATCCGAGGATTGCGAGGTCATCAAGTTGACCGACCTCGCATTCCTTGAATGCGAGGTCGGTCGTATAATCTTCGCGAGGCTCAATGCCTCGCAGAGATCCGCACCCCATTCCCAATTGGGGGTACTGATCTTCTGCGAGGCATTGAGCCTCGCAGAAGATTAGTTTGCCATAATCCTACTATTTCGGCGTAATAGTTTTGATTTCCGATTCACTATTTAAATGATTTTATCTTACAGACAAATCCTTCATTTTTCTATTTTTTTAATCTGCACTCTTTCCATTCGTAATATGTATAAGAGACAGGTTATAGGTTAGATGAGCGCAAGAGATGTGCGTAATATCCGGTATATAGAGACAGTCCAACATTTGTTAGATGTTAGCATAACTAGACATAATGTGGAATCTGCGTATACACCAAAAAAAAAAAAAAAACAGAAATTCATTATAACGGAATTTTTTTAAATAATTTGTCATATTTTATATTATCTATCACCTGTCTCTTATACACATCTTCAAAATGCACCTCGCATTCGTCGAATCATTTGATCGACCTCGCATTTCCAATGCGAGGTCACCAAATAAATTTTTTTTTTTTTTTTTTTGTAACTCCGATTCGGAGAATGCGAGTTACACTCCTCCGAATGACAGCTATTTCAAATAAGCACCCAAATAGAACAAAGTTAGAAAAATGGCATATTTTAGAATTTTCTCTATTAGTGATACAAGAGAAACTTAAGTCGCCTTAAATTTTTTGGTGATGACGATCTTGGATCTTCTTGAACATATTTTATAGCTCGTAACGTTAAAGCCATCAGGTTATAGTTTGATCGTTTTTATAATATAACATCATATACTTTAAAAATTTATATTATATAAGTTTTTAAAACCAACGAAATAATTCCATCAACGAAACTATAAAATTCACCAAAAAAAACACATGAATTGCAAGCTAGTGCCAATAAAATATTAAGCATTATTGCCAATAAAATATTAAGCGACTTGCACCCATAATTTTTGGCCTATTAAAATTGCAGCCATGGCCTGGTGTAGAGGTGGCGGTGGGTCGGAAGCTCGCTTGGCCAGGCCGGTGACATTCGACCCACGGGCCGGCCCTCTTGTATAGGCAACGGGCAGGCTCCAACAACCCACCGTCGGCCTATAACCGAGGGTCAGCCAGGCCCACGGTGGGTTAGGGCAAAGCCGGCGCGAGTCGCCTACTTACCTGATCGTCCTCCAATTTAATTTTTTACTTAAATTTTAAAAATATTTTTTAGATAAATTTAGATGTTTACTTATTAATTATTATTTTAAAATTAATAACTTATTAATTTAAAATCATTTACTTACTATTCATTAGTAATTTATTAAATTATAACTTATTAATTGTACGAATTACTACTTACTAGTTAATAACAGTATTTTATTAATCAAAATTGGAACTTATATATTAGACTAAGTTATTAATAATTAAAGTTCAAAGTCAACTTATTATTCGAAACTAAAGTTCCTAGTTAATATTCAAAAACCAAAGTTAAAAATTACAGTTATTATTATTTTATTATTACAAATTAGTACTTATTTGACCAAGTTATTTCTTCGTTGTATAAGTCAATACTTATTATTATAACTTATTAATTATTATTTGTTAATCATAGAGTAAAAAATAACTAATTAGGAAAAAAACCACCTTGAGATGGTGGGGGGTTTGGCATACACCCCTACCATGTATATTAATATTATAAAAAAATGTACAAGGAGGGGGCATTGAACCTTACTTCCAAATCATTACAAGTTATAAAACTAATCTAAGAATTTAAATAAAATTAATAAGTTATTTATTACATACATAAGGAGGGGGACATAGAACCTTACCTCCAAACAAAAAATTATTAAACATTAAAATCCTATGTATACTACATATCAATTTGGTGAACTACTACTACCTTCATCTTCGTCGATATCTTGCATCATTAATCCTTGTTTTCTTTGTTCAGCCTAACCAATCCTTTAAGCACACCACTATTTCCAAAGTTGCGGTCATTCGAGCCCTTTGTCATCTAAAACTCTTCCACTTGCACTAAAAGCACTTTCTGATGCAACTGTGGAAACCAGAATTGTTAACAAATCCCTAGTAATTTGAGATTCAATAGGATATTGACATTTATGCTTTCGCCACCAAGAAAGAACATCAAAATTGGGATTGAACTCGTCGTCTCCTGTATGTAGTGGATCACTTAAATATTGAATTATTTCATTAGTATTTTCAATTCTCGATCTTTTTGAAGCAAAGAGTAGTTGGTGATTATAATACAACAGCAGAGATGAAAATTATTTGCTATGCTTTATCTATTTTCGTTTATCTAGTATCATGTAAAGCTCCTTCCTTTAATGATTAAAAAAGTAACTTTAATAACACTTAGTTCTGTAAAAAAAGATGAGAGGAAGGTCTATAAGTAGCGGAGAACAAGTTTGTAGCATACTCAAATTGCTTTAAAATTTCTACTATTGTTTTAACTCAATTAAAATCCTCCTTGTCCAAATAAGTTGAATTAACTGAGCCAATGTGCTCGTTGTAAAATGCGGAAAGTAATTTTTCATAACCAAAAGTACTTTATAACTTTAAAAACTAACATTGAAGTGTTAAGACAGAACATGACATGCACATCTATTATGATGTAACTCACCACCTAAAATAGGTTTGAAAACATCTTTTAACATAGGCACGCTTGCAATATTATTTGAGACATTATCAAAAGAAATGGATATAACATTTTCAAGTAAACTATATTCACGAGCACAATTAGAAATCAACCTTGTAATTTGGAGGGCATTGTGAAGGTGTTAAAAAATTTGAAAACTAATAATTCGCTTTTGTAAAAGCCAATCTATATCTATCCAATGTGCAATTACGAAAAATAATTCTTCAAATATGCCATGCTTTCTAAGAATGCAGTAAATTTAACTTTACAATTAGTCAATCTAATAGTAGTATAAGAGATTTTTATCCGAATGGCGAATTTTAAATATTTAATGAAAAAAAAAAAAAAAAATTTATTTGACTGACCTCGGGAGGTTCACTTCGTGCACGTAGTGTTCTAAATTGGAACTTTGACTCAAAATAAAAGGCAATTCATCTCTAACAATCCATTTAGGCGTTAGCCATTTCCTCTCTATTTCTTTCATGTAAATATTTAAAATTCCCCATTATCATACCTTGTGTGGTGTGAATTTGTGTTTGAACCATTTTTTATTTTTCTTGAGGTTCACTATATTTTTTACTAATGTGCCTATTAGGTGTTCCAGTTCCCCCCTCCCCCCTTTTGTGCTTAAATGATATAGGTGGAACACATAATTTACAAGTCTCAATTCATTTTCTTCATCTGTATAAGAGACAGGACAAACGAGGAATTCGGCTAGATAGCAAAAGTGATGATATAAATAATAAGCAACTTATTTTAATGATCTATATCATCTAAATCAACAAATATTGGGTTGTTTTCTTCATGTTGTTTACAATTTTTTTCTTGTTAAGAGTCCAAAATTATAAATGAAATATGTAAATTTATTTTTCAAGTAAATTTTATTATTTTTTATTATTCTTATTTCTAAAATCCATTCCAATAAAATTATTTCCTATTCTTCTTTAATTTTTTTTTAAAACTCATAGTTCCTAATATTCTATTGCATAAGGAAATTTATTTCAATCAAATTTATTTTATAATATGAAACCTGAAAAGTAGGCTTTATTTGCTCTTTTACTCTTTGAGGAGTATTTACATAAATAACCTAAATAATTATAAAAAAAAAGGCATTTAAATTAGGAGATATAATAAATAATTAAATTTTATAGTAAGGATAATTTTGAAAAAAAAAATCTAAATTACTAAATCATATTGGCTATTTTAATATAATATAGATATAGATATAGATTAGCCTATCATGAAAATTTGCTAGCATTTACCAGCATTAGCCTCCTGCTTCCAAGTTCCCAAGTTTAAATGCAATAAATGACCTTTTAGCCCAATATTGCCAATTCATGATTGATAGATTTCAACTGCTTTTTCTAGGATGAAGAGGAGTTTCCAGCTGAAGTCTCAATATATTCAGCTTTTGTTTCAGCAACGATGCAGCTAAGGAAACAATTTTTCTCCATCATCTCCGAAGACACTGTACTGCCATCACTCTGTGTGATTTCTGTTGTGGCAACTGCATAAGATGTGGAAGAAACATAAGCATTTGCAAATTCATAATGACTCTGCTGTTGAATAAAGAGCCAGCAAGAATAGTATAGTATTGTAGCAAGAGCCACCCCAATCTGAATGAATTTCGTGCCGTTGGAAGAGGTAGAAGGATTTTTGTAGAGTTGTTGCTGCTACCATTTCTTTCCTTTCTTCTTTGTTGGCATTGTACATGCATTAACTCGTAACAACGTGTTATTTATGCAAATAACTAGAACAATTAGCTACAAAATATTGGTGAGATCAGTCTACTTGTTTTTACACACTAATTGAAGAGTATCTGTTTATATCATGCCATAACTGGTAAAGTAACAGTTGTTTCATTGATTATTTTTATAATGAAGCACCCTGACAGCTTTAGAGACAGACGTGTTAAAAGAGAAGATTATAAAAACTAAAGGTACATGAACTTTGGTATTGAACTAGATAAACGAAAATATTCTGATAAGGCATAGCAAATATCCTTCAGCTGTTTACTACTTCTTCTAAGCCATGTCCACTTCAGTAGCACAGTTTCAGGATTCCTGAGATTTGAGTTAAACTCTCTCTAGGCAAAATTGCATCTTCTTTTTACACTGATATGAATCTCATCTACAACTGAAAAGAGTGTCTAAATATAGAACCAATTGCTAAATTATTTTCCATGTACTTGTTGGACATCCAAGCAAAACTTGGTGCTCAATTACCAACAAGTTATAAAGTTGACTTATGGATTTGGAAAATACGGTCTCACACTGTAAGTTCTAAAGAAAGAAAAATAATTTTCTTCTTAAAACCGTATATGTTCAAGGTGGCAATGGAGATGCTAAAACTAATATGTACCTATTGCCGCACAAGTGCCGCACTCTTATAGGAATCATTGGATGGATATAAGACAATTTTCAAGTAGGAAAATACCTTGTTCAACATTTTTATTTGGACAAATGACTATATTAGTAAATGTTAATTTTGCTATTAACATCAGATGTGTATCTGTCTTAGATTCTACTTTTGCACTTTGCATCCTTAACTAGAATTGTTGGCGATCAAGGCCTAAACATTTTCCAATACCATGTTAGCCCAGTTGGTGGAATAAGAGAAATTTTCGACAACGCGCCATTTGTATAAATCATTCTCTACCAATGTTGATTAGGCTGTTCGTATTCTTGAAATAACTAAGCTTAACTCATATTTCAAATGCGAGTTAAGTCAAAATTTTAAATTTTTTTTTAATTGCTTAGTTCGTATTTTGAGAATACGAACTAGCTTTAGTTCGTATTTCCGAAATACGAATGTTGGAATTATTATTTTTAAATTTCTTTGTTCAGATTATAGAAATACGAACTAAAGTTTAGTTTGTATTTCGAATAGGAACTAAGCTTGGGTTTAAAACTCTTCTTCCTTCCTCGTCAATTAGTCGCATAGCAAAAATAAATAAAACCCAAAGTTCCCCTCCCAAATCCTCCGCCATAAAATCCTCGCCCACTACTAGCAAACCTCATCCATTTTCCACCATCATCTTTGCCTTCCACAACACAAGTCAACCATCATCATCTCCTATCACAAACCACCATTTTCAGTTTTTTTTTTTTTCATTTCAGTTTTTTCCATTTTGTTGCTTTGTACTTAACATTTCAATGTTAGTTTAGCCATTTCAGTTTTTTTTCTTTTTTTTAACTTAACACTTCAATGTTATTTAAAGTCATTTTAAGTTTTTTATTTTAAAATTTGTATTT